>CP032571.1:53739640-54339640 GCA_008044935.1 Gossypium turneri
AACTGTGTGCATTTGAAAATTCTCGTAAAAGGGTTTCAGTCTTTGACCATTCACCTTAAAGCACTTCCGGGTTATTCGCTTTGAATTTCCACTGCACCATTCGAGAATAAATTAGTTATAATAAATAGACCTATCCATTTGGATTGAAGCTTATCAGCGAAAATTTTTAAGGTGGAGTGGTATAGGAGAACTTTTTGTCCTATTGAAAACTGCTTCCTAGTGATTAGCTTGTCATGAAACGCCTTTGGTCTTTCCTTTATAAACTCGAGCATTTTCATATGCATCGTTTCTAATTTTCTCGAGTTCCTGGATGTCTGACTTTCGAGACATTCCTGTAGACTCCATCTCCATATTACACTGCTTAACTACCCAAATGCTTTGTGCTCTAATTCAATTGAGAGATGGCACGGTTTACCGAAAACGAGTCGGTAAGGGACATGCCTATTAGTCCCTTGTAAGCTGTGTCCATAAGCCCAAAGTGCGTCATTTAGTCTCAAACTCCAATCCTTTCTGTTAGGTTTAACAGTCTTTCCAGAATGGATGGATGATTTCTCAATTGACACTTTAGCTGCCCGTTTGTCTATGGATCGTAAGCAGTGGCAATTCATTGAGTCACTCTATTATTTCCAATAGTGCACTTACGAGCTTATTGCAAAATGAGTTCCCTATCACTGATTAATGCTCATGGAGTGTAATACCTGGAAAAAATAGAACTTTTAAGAAAATCAACTACGGTCTTAGCATTATCATTGCGAGTGGCCTTCAATTCTATCCACTTAGAAACGTAATCAACAGCTAAGAGTATATAAAATTACCAAAGAAGAGAAAAGAAAATGACCCATAAAATCGATGCCCCACACATCGAAAATTTCGCAAAATGAATAGGAGAGTAAGGGGCATCTCATTTCGATGACTAAGGTTGCCAACTTTTTGGTACCTTTCACCGGTTTTGCAGAATAAAAAGGCATCACGAAATATGTTTGGCCAAAATAGTCACATTCAAGAATTTTATATGCGGTGCGTTTTGGTCCAAAAAGTGTCCTCCACATACATAAGAATGACAAAAAGTTAAGTTAGATACTGTACCTCTTTTCCTTGTTTCTGCTACACACCGTCAAATTACCTGATCGGAACAATGCTTCCAAGGTAAGGATCGTCCCAAATGTAATACTGAGCATCTTTCTTTGTCTTATCTTTTTTAGACCTTGGTAATTCCGAAGGAACAGTACTTGTAACGAGATAATTTACTATGTCTGCGTACAAGGATGAATCGCATTTGCTGAAAACAGGTTTTCATCTGGGAAGTTATCTTTCAATGGTGTGTCATCTACTGGAATCGGTAATCAACTCAGATGGTCAGCTACTAAGTTTTCGCATCCCTTTTTATCCCGGATTTCAAAATTGAAGTCTTGTAGAAGCAAAATCCACCTAATATTTCAAAGCTGCATGATCAAAAAAGATAATCACTTTAGTTCCCAATAGGTAAGATCTAAATTTATCTAAAGCAAACACAACAGCTAATAATTCTTTCTCAGTGGTTGTGTAATTGCTTTTGGCAATATCCAAAGTCTTCGAAGCATAGTAGATAACATGAGACTCTTTCCTATTCTTTGGCCAAGAACAGCTCCCACACTTCGATCACTTGCGTCACACATGATTTCGAACGGGAAGTTCCAGTTTGGTGGTTGCACTATGGAAGCGGAGACCAATTTTTTGCTTCAGCAAGTCAAATACGTCTTTACAAGTCTGGTCAAATTCAAATTCTTTATCCTTTTGTAACAGACTGCAAAGCGGTTGCGCAATTTTCGAGAAGTCTTTCATGAATCGTCTGTAAAATCCTGCATAGCCAAGAAACGAACGAACTTTCCTCACGGATTTGGGGTAAGGTAATAAGTTAATAATATTCGTTTTTACCTTATTGACCTCAATTCCTTCCTAGGAAACTGTATGACCTAAAATTAATCCTTTGTCAACCATGAAGTGGCATTTTTCATAATTTAAAACAAGATTGAATTCTAGGCATCTTTGTAATATCTTAGCAAGATTATCGAAACATTCGTTAAAAGAGTTACCGTACACCGTGAAGTCATCCATGAAGCCTTCAATGATTTTCTCGACATAATCGGAGAGTATGCTCACCATGCATCTCTGAAAAGTGGCTGAAGAAGTATTAAAGAGTCCAAACGGCATTCATCTATACGCAAACGTTCCAAATGGGCATGTGAAAGTTGTTTTGTCTTGATTCTCTAGCACCACCGAAATTTGGAAAAATCCATAGTACCCATCAAGACAACAATAATCGGTCTTACCACTCTCTATCGCTCAAGCATTTGATCGATGAAGAGAAGTGGAAAATGGTCTTTCCGGGTAGCTGTATTCAACCTTCTGTAATCGATGCAAACCCTCTATCCATTCTGAACTCGGGTAGGGACCAGCTCTCGTGACGAGTTTTTCACCACTGTCACGCCAATTTTCTTATGCACGACATGAACCGGGCTAACCCAATCACTGTCAGAAATTGGGTATAATCATTCAGCATCCAACAGTTTCTAGATTTCCTTCTTTACTACCTCCATCATGGGTAGATTAAGGCGCCTCTGATCATCTCTCTTTGGTTTTTGTGTTATCTTCAATGGAAATTCTGTGCATACAAGTGGATGGACTTAGCCCTTTTATGTCGGCTATTGTCCAACCAATAACTTCCTTATAATCTCTGAAAACTCGAACTAGACTTTCCTCCTCGTCTTTGGTTAGTTTGTTTGACACTATCACCGGTAAGGTGTCTTTTTCTCCAAAAATATGTACTTAAGGTGGTGGTCCGGTAATGCTTTAAGCTCCAAGATTGGTGGCTGCAAGACCGAGGGCAACATTTTAGTTTGGGAAGGTAATAGTTCAAATTGGTTACCTCAGTTCGTCAACGATGGTTGCGTCTCCAAGTGTTTGACAATTTCTCGTAACAGATCTTCTATAATTGCTAATTCCTCGATATGATTTAAAACATCCACGTCAATGCTTCTGTAAAGGATAGTTCCAACTCATCATAGTCATGATATTCGAAATAAGATTGAGTTAAATAATCATACTATCGATACTAGAAATATTTAATAGTGAGTTAGGATGACCAATAGCTTCGTAGACATTGAATTTCACTATTTCGCCATCAAACTCCATTGTTAGTGTTCCGTTCCGAACGTCAATTTTTGCGCTTGCGGTACTTAGGAAAGGCCTTCCAAGTAAAATGTCAGACGAATTAGTTGAATTATCGTCCTCCATATTAATAATGTAGAAATCTACAGGGAAAACTAATTTGTTAACTTTAACAAGGACGTCTTTAAGCAATCCTTTGGGATAGACGACTGACCTATCCGCCAACTGAATTATTACTCCTGTCTCTTTTAAAGGACCCACGTTAATCAACTTATAAATAGAATAAGGCATAACATTAATGGAAGCCCCTAAATCACACATGGCTTTTTTAATGCCTACATTACCTATCTCACAGGAAATAGCAAACATACATTGGTCCTTGTATTTGGGCGGAACTTTCTTTTGCAATACTGCAGAGACATTTTCTCCTACATTTACTCTTTCGTTACCTATTAACCTCCTCTTGCTAGTACACAATTCTTTGAGGAATTTTACATAACGAGGGATTTGTTTGATAGCATCGACCAAAGGAATATTTACCTCCACCTTTCTGAATGTTTCAAGGATTTCTTTTTCCTCCTCTTTCTTATCCTTTGCGAGCCTCCCTGGAAAAGGATGTGGCATCACGACTGGTTTCTAAATTCTGATTACGATCTGGCTTTTGGATCAGGGATCTACTTTTTTCGTTCCTTGTCTTGCCCATGACTTTTGTCTGAAACTGTTTCCAGAACTTTTTCACTATGAAGAGTAATTACACTTGCATTATGTAGAGGATTCGGCTCTGTTTGGGAGGGTAATTTACCTTGAGATTCCAAACGATTAACTGCCATCGAGAGTTTACTAACTTGATTAGTTAACTTTTGTATTGATGCGTCTGTCCTCTATTGATATTTTGCAGCATCGACGGCAAGTCTTTCCACAACTGTTTCTAGAGATGTACTCAGCTTGGGTTGTTGTTGTGGTGGTTGCAGAGGTCTCGGTTGGTATGATGGATTATATCGAGGATTAGCTCCGTAATTCAAGTTGGGATGATCCTTTCACCCAAGGTTGTAGGTGTTGGAGAAAGGATCATAACGTCTTTACGGAGGTCCCGAAAAACCTCCGATAGCATCAACATGTGCCGTTGAATTATCGTTAAGGATTTGGCACAAATCCGTTGGATGTTCAGACGTAGTACAAATTTCACATAGTTGGGTCAGATTCTTCTTTCTGTAAGCATAGATTGAACAATATTAGTAAGCTTATCCAATTTATCTTCTAAGGACGAAACGTTTACCCCATTAACCCGTTTTGTGGGTTCTGAATTCGACCGATACTGTTGAGAATTTTCCGCCATGGTGGATACCAGTTCTATTGCCCTTTAAGGAGTCATATTGACAAGCGCCCCTCCACTAGCAGCGTCAATCATCTTTATTTCCATAGGGAGCAAACCCTCGTAGAAATACTAAAGAAGTGATTGTTCGGTCAAACCGTGTTAAAGACAACTTGCACACAATTTTTTGTACCACTCCCAATAATCATAAAGCGATTCACTCTCCAATTGGTGAATTCCCACTATGTCTCTCCTAAGTTCAGCTGCTCGTGATGCTGGAAGAATCTCTCAAGAAATACATGAGATAAGTCATCCCATGTTGTAATAGAACCGGGGGGTAAGTAAAATAACCATTATCTTGCTGTATCAACTAAAGAAAAAGGAAAGGCCCGAAGTTTAATTTCATCTTCGGTTACTCCTTGAGGTTTCATGCTTGAGCAGATCATGTGGAATTCTCTCAAGTGAGTGTGTGGATTTTCGTTCTTCAAGCCACGAAAAGTGGGCAAAAGGTGAATCAGGCCAGATTTTAACTCGAACGGGGTTTCTCCGGTTGGATAGTTATGTATAATAGTGTTTGCTCGTTGGGAGCAGCTGCCAGTTGACAAATGGTTCGATTTGTCATCCTTTCTGGTTCATCGAGGTTGTCTTCTGCTTCTTTTGTTTCAAAAAGTGGTTCGGTCTCAGGTTCAACCACCTCGACTTGTTTGCCACGTTGAATTGCCTCTGTACGAATTGCTTAGCTCAACTTTTCGACGTCAGATTATAGGATCCCTTGTCTTAGCTCAACTTCTGCTTTACTTGCACGTTTAAGAGATTCTGTCTCTTTTCGTCGTGCTCGTGCCAATTTCTTGATCTCTGGGTCATATTCGAAATCTCCAGATGAAGATCTGGTCATGAAGATGATTTAAACAATTATGAGTGTTGCCAGTCCCCGGCAACGACGCCAAAACTGATGGTCGTCGATTCCACCAATATAATCCTACACCTAATTTGCAAACTTGAGCAGTGTAGGGTCGATCCCTCAGAGACTGGGTTCACGTACAATTGTTGCTCTTTCTCGACCAGATTCGTATCTGGGCAGTTGTCGTGCCCAAGAAATTTGGGGGGAGGATAAAAATTGAAAACCTGAAATAAACAGAAAAAAATTCGTAAAAAGTAAAAGCTGAAAACAATTAAATAAAAAATAGTTAAATAAATCTGAAGGAAAATTAATTAAACTTAGCTCATCTTTAGGCACGGGTTTTTTCTCGTCTTTGAACCGATCTTCGAAATTAGATGAACTCCTCTTTTCCAATAAGCTAGTTATAGCTACCAACGACGCCTTGGACACCAACTCTTTCTTATGTAAATTAGTTATGGAACGTCCTATAACTAATCCTTACCGATCGCAACCAACGAAACGTTCGTGGTTTAGAACTCCGACAGCTTTACATTCTAGAAGAGCCTAGCTCGAACCAATGTCCTCAACCGCGTGTGACATTTAAATCCGGTTACTACTTCCCTTGACGGAACCAAACAGCAATCCCCACTTGGCACGCCAATGTGTTCTCGAAAAATCGATTAGACAATCGATCCTTTCGAAATTTCAACTGTACGTCTAACCACACTAACTCAAACGACGTCTTTTTTGACTTAGTGTTGATTCGACTTTGTGAGTTGATGAAGTCATACTCTTAATTCGGAGAAGTAATAAATACTGAAAATTAGGAATTGAATTGCTCGGGTTCGTAACTCACGGATCTTGACGAAGCTAACACCGACCTGAAGCTGAAATGGGTTTAGTTAACTAAGGTTTGGGGCATATTGGAGTTGGGCATATTTGGAGAGAGTTGGAAAAATGAAAAAGAAATGTAAGTGGATGGATGTGGGTGACGTAAGGTTTGGGTGCAATATTTCCGAAGCTGAAAACTAATAAATGGAAAAATATAAGGAATCAATGTCAGCAAATAAATTTGCAAAAAGGAAAGAAAAGATTGAATTCAAAAGATGAAAGCTTGATTGAAAACTTGATGAATGAATGAACATAGTAGTCCCTATTTATACTAGTGGCCTTGAACAAATTTGCCTAATTAAAGGCCACTAGCCATAGAAAATTAAGGAAAAATATTCCCATGATATCAAAAATCCCTACATAATCTCCCACTAAATCAAAATAAAATTTCAGCTAATTACATCTTGGAAAAATTCTATTTTGGCCCGCCTTCTTTGCTCCTTTCTTCAATCTAGCCCAATTGCTTCTCTTTTTTCTCTTTTAACCCCAAATTGCACCCCTGTATAAAATTCAATATAAACATGGAAAAAAATCAGTGGTGCATTCTCATAAATTGACCAATTAATTATATGAAATATGTATTTTTAGCATTTAATCAACTACGGTTATTGATCCAATCCTGTTTAATTAATTAAGCCTTAGGTTAAGATTCTTCTTACCTTTTCAATAAATTACAACTTTTGTGGAGAAAAAAAGAACTTGGATTTGAATTTTCTTATCAAACTCCGTCGGGTGTCAACAAATTACACGCAGAATATTATAATCAAATATCAATCATTTCATTTTGGTTTTTCGTAACATCTAAATAACTTTAGCTAAATGCGAACAAACATTTGAATTAATTAGTCAAAAAGCTGGGTTTTGAATCTCATAAGATGAGCCCAAAAAGAGAGATCTTGTACAACGTAAGGTTCATGAATTCTATCTGCTTAATTTGGGTAGCATGGTTCATGAATTTAGTGTAATAGGCAGACGGCAGCCGTTATTATTGGCCAAGACCTGTTCTACTTGAGACCTGACCTTATTGGGTTTGCATTAATGTTATCATCAATGACAATGCATTTAGCTTGGCCCATCCTCATCTCCACTCCAATTCTATTTAAACCCCGTTACTTGCACCCATTGAATATCATTCTTACAGGGTTAACAACTTATTAACCCAAGGTTCGAAAGGCAAGCCAAAGTCCATAAAAAGTAAACACAGATTTGCAGAAATGTTGAAGCAAGTTTCTTTGATTTGCTTTCTTATTTTCTCTTGTTATATGGGAATTGAGTCCAAAGATTTGAAGCATCTTACCAATGAACTTGAAGTAAATGCGGCAGCAAGTAGGGTTTGGGAGCTTTATAGGCACCTTGGGATTTCCATGCTTACTGCTCGAGAGCTCAAAACTGTGATCCAAAGTGTTCAAGTTTTGAAAGGTGATGGTGGTGTTGGAACTATCCTCAAACTCACTTTTGTTCCAGGTACTCTATATTCTACCAATTCCCTTCTTTTTTTCCCTAAGTTAGTATATGATCAAGTCTTTTTAAAACCCATTTTTTATATCAATCTAACCAGGCAACTCAAGCTATACTGAAAGATTCATTAAGATTGATGATGAAAAGAAGGTGAAAGTGGCAAAGGGATTGGAAGGAGGGTGTCTAGCAATTGGTTGCTCGGTTCAAATTGTTCGACTTGACATCATTGAGAAAACCAGTGATTCATGCATTATCAGATCAGACATCGGTTATGCTGTGAAGGAAGAGTTTGAAGCTAATGATCCAAAGCCTAATATCCAAATCTTAGCAGCTGCTGCACAAATTACCAAAACATTTCTAGAAAGTTCAAAAAATGATGCTTAAGATTATAATATCAGTTTAATTAACAGACTGATGGTGATGGAGGGTTGAATTTTCATTGTTTTAGAAAATTTTGCCCTATCATGTATAATTTAATTGATTTAATAATACACATTAAATTTAATTGTGATTCATATAAAAATTTTGATTTTGATTCAATTGTGCATATTTTAAAAAATATATACTTCATTTACATTGGGTAAATATAAGTATTTGTTTATATAATATATAAACTTAAAATAATATTATATCAATAATTATGTGAGTAAATTGTGAAAATTGAATTAAACCAAAATTTTATATATAAAATTATACAAAATTCATCTATAATTTTGAGATTTATCCTTATATATTAATGTATTTATATTACTATTTAAGCTTCTAAGTTAGTTGATGCCACGAGTCAATCCTACACAAATTCAATTTGAAAAAATAAAAAAAAATTTACTTTGATCAAGTAACAAATATTAATATGATGATATTTTTATATTTTATATAAAATATTATTACAATAGAATTTGAATGTAAGACACAATCTTCAATTTTGCTACTTAATCATTTTAACTAAAATTTCATTTAATTTTTATATAATTTTTATATATTCACTCAAATGCACCATCATCTAGTATGAATAAATGTAGACTATAATTTAGTATGGATAATTATTCTTTTCACCACAGTAGAACAAAAAATTCCATAAATAAATCGAGAGTGGTGCTAACTGCTAAGTATTATTATCATATTACATTCTAAAAATATATATGATATTATCCTGTATACATTTAAAATAAAAAAAACCTCTTTTTCATTACGTTTGATTTTGAGGAATTTATGGGGACACTAAGAGGCAGGTATCCGACGAAAAAAATCATAAATTTCGGAGCTATTTTAGTCATTTCACAATTAAATTAATATTAAGTTAACCCGTGACACTAATTCAATCAGCTATTTTATATATACTATAGATATATATATAAGTTACATGTTTTATTTAATTTCTATAACTTGCATTTTTAATTATAGTTAAGTATTTTATTATTTTAATAGTTATAAGTTTAATTTTTTTTATTGTATTTGTAATATTTTTCATCTATAATTTATCTAAAATAATCATTATTTTATTTTATTGGGTTTATCATTTTAAATTTTTGATCGAAATTTAATTTGACTAAGGCATAATAATAGTATTGAAGAATATTTATATCTATCATAAATCTTTCACGCGGTTTTCCCTTTCTTGATATGATTTAATCATGTTCTTGCTTTAAAGAATTTAGTCATGCATATTTAATTATAAAATATAATTAATCAATTATAAAAGAAATATTTTTATATTAAAATAATAATAATAACCAATGGTCGAATTCCTAGTTTAATTCAAAAAAAAAACTATATATGGACAAATTTCCTAGTCTAAATAATTAATTATTAACAACTTGCTACATAATCTTTCATAAGATGGGACTTGAACTTCGATACTTAAATTTTCAAGACCTTAATATTTTATGAACACTACCAGTACCTTCTTGACATTGAATTCCCTCATTTGAATAACACATATATGGTTGAAGAATTTGTTGATCCAATACGATAAATACCACCAAGGTCGTTTAAAGTTAATCTAAATGAGGAGCGATGTGAATGTAGGCACTTGTAAGTGCTACAATACCCATGTTCATACATTGTTGATGCACGAAATAAGGTTCACATCTATTGCACAAAATATGTATATGTTGATAATGTCTATAGAATTTGATTCTATATTCATAGTTTATTGCTTTGGGACAGACTCTTTTAATGGACATGGCCAATTTGGAAGCTTGTTGGATGATATAAAGCCAATTCAAGTTGAATTGGTTTACAATATCAAATCGAGGATTACATTTGTACATAATTGAATCTTATGTGCATTAAAACTTTAATTAAACAAAAGTAGTTTGTCACTCACTTGATTCATAATATTAAAACCAACTTTGAAGGAGATGCTCAATGGAAGACGATTGCCTTTCTCCTTTTTAAATTTAATTTTCTTTTGCATTTTAATCTTTCTCACATTTAGATGAAACATTAATTGACGCCCATCCTCCTCATAGCTGCGAATTAAACCTATAGAGGTTTAGGGTGTATTTGATTTAATGAATTTTTTTAAAATGGGTTTATAATTTCATTAGCTTTTTAATTGATATTTTTTTTTTCCATATATTGAATAAAATAAGTAGGCCTAAAATGTGAAGTTAATTTTATTTAAAACAATATATTTGAAATCAATTATCTCTTCTTTATTTGTTAAATTATTAGATATCCAAATTTTTATGTTTAACTTTTATTCAAAACTATACCAAATAAAATAATGGTATAATGATAAACTTACCCCTTGATGTTTACATTGTTTTGTCAATTTAGACTTTATTCTTTTCTTTTTTTAATTAAATTTAATCATTAACTTTTTAAAAAGTGTCAAATCATTTTTTTAACCGAAATGCTAACTAAAACATTAATTTTCATAATGACATAATACTATTTGTCTTATAAAAATTAACATGAATTACCATTCTGGTTACCATATTTAAAAATTAACGTTTTAATCAATATTTTTATTAAAAATAATAACTCAACTCTTTCTAAAAGATTAATGATCAAATACGATTAATTTGAAAAGTTAAATTTAACTCAAAAAAGAAAAAGAAAAGTCAAGTAAAATTTTCAATTTATTAAATAGCAGTTAATTCATCTAATCTAATGGTTGTGAATTGTATGGTATAGATGGTGTATGCTGTGAGAGGTGTTTATGATTGAAGAACCTTCACATGGATTCACTTCATTTCAATTTTAAGCATAAATATCAAATTTATGGCATTCCAGAAAAAAAGAAAAAACCTTTACAGCAAAAACAATAGGGATTCTTTCTATTTATTCCTTTGTTTTCAGCTCAACAACATAAAATCATTATCCAAAGCCGTACAAACCGGCCATCGAAACGTTAGATAACACAATGATAAACAAGATATCTGGACAAATGAGGAAAGAAAGAGTAATGCTCCCAAAAGAAAACCATGTCATCAGTAACCACAGCAAACCTATCAGTTCTATCACTGAAATGCAATTATAATCCCTCCCATTATTGAGTTAAAAAAGGGAAACACGAGTAACTGTTGAAGAAGCAGAACTGCCAAGGTCTCCAAATAACTTAACTGCTTCAAATGGCAGGCTTCAGTGTAATACTGTGCGAAACCAATGTTACTAGATGCCAACCTAGCAGAAAAGTTCAACGTTCTACGATGGCCGAGAGAAGGTTAGCCAAAAGCCAGCCTTAGCATGGTCATTAGCAAATTTCTTCAGTATGTAGCAATAATTAAGCTGGCAAATGAATCAAGAATGTCAGCGGCACATATACCATGTCAAAAATGACAATCAAACACCTAAAAGAGTTAGCTAATAGAAATGTACACATTTTGAATTCTAAGCCATTCGTTTTCTTTATATCCAATTTTCTGCTGCTTAGGTTTAAAATTTTAAATAAAAGGGCCAAAGAAATTAACCTCCACGCGAAATCGGTTTGTAGGAATGACAACGCCAATTCCAGCTGAACTTCTGAATGAGCCTATGAACTTCTGCATGGAGAAACTTCGGAACTCGTTCTCTGTTAACATGGCAACATTTCCAGCATAAGCAAAGACATGTGCATGGATTCCCCTTTCTCTAAACCACCTAGTTGGAAGGTCAAATGAAAGGTCTGCTAGAGCAGTAACAGTAAAGTTTCCTCCAAGAGAATCCCTACGAGCCACATCAGCTTTCTCATCATCAATCTGTCTTTTAGGTTCATAGGGACTCGTTGCCCTTGTCTTAAATCCCCATGATGCTTTTGGCCCTCCTAAAGCACAAACTGGATATAGATTGCCACCTAAGAAGAATCTTTCTGGTATGGATGTAGTCCTGTTTAAGAACCCACTCCCCCATGGAAAAATAACACCACTACAAATCCCAAAATTAAGAGCTGCATGATAAAATCCAAGAGGGATAGCACATCGAAGATCGAACTCCTGTTAGAAAATCAGGTGAGTTGTAAAAGTAAATTGACAGCAAAATAGTACAATAGCTAACAGCTAGTGTATATAACAACAATGATCACATGAAAGGTCTACAACAAAAAGAAACCAAATATAATCATGAAAAACAGTGGCAAATTCACATGGTCATTTCTATTCATACACAAAATTCAGATACTAGAAACCCAGAAAGATAAGCTGAGTCTAGATAAGTTGCTTTTATGCCAGTAATTAAATGGCAAAGCCAGTATTCCACATCAACGGAAACAAAATAAGACATTATTTCCTCATAAAAATAAACTAACCTAGCACATTAAAGAAGAAAAGCCCCACAATACCAAAACTTCCATCCGGCAGTCAATTGCACTAACTTCCATCTAGCAGTCAATTGCACCATTAATGCTCACACTTCTAGAAATAAGCTTCCTGAAGGTTTCGAATAAAAATATGGAGTTCATGCACACAAATAAAAGAACATGCATATACAAGGATAGATAATAATTCCTAAGCCTAACACTTTTCCGTCTACTTCACATGAAAACATAGCACACAAAAGCTATTCTACATCAAAGCCTAAACTCCAAACTGATAACAGTATGGAAAAATACATTCAACTTAACCTGCAATAAGAAGTCCATGCTTAGTATCAAACCTGGCGCAGGAATCTTAAGCTTTGACTATCAGGTGCAAGGCCACCAATATGAGTTTTAGCAATAAAAGCATATCCTTTAGTTGGCCTCACAGGAGAATTTCTCTTGTCAATTTTTAATGTATACTTCAAGGATGAAAGATAATCATGTCCAAGCTGCATCTTTACAGATGAGGTCATTTGAGATGGATCTACCAAGTTACGCCATGCAAGGTGGTACTCCAAGTTGTGAAATCTATTCGAAAATAAGCCAACAGAAAGTCCAACGGAACGCTCTTTGTAAGAAGAAAAGGTCAGCAAATCTTGGGTCAACAAGTATGCGCGAACAGTCACAGGAGCTACCAACGTTTTCAATCTGGGCAAATATACACCAGCACTTACCTCTGCTGTGCGGTCAAAACCGTAAGCAATTGAAGCATCCCATAGATCCCCAAACCCTAACAAATTCTTGTACTTGATGGATCCTTCAACTGAGGAAGATTTAGCCTACAAAAAGATCAGACAATTATAATTCAACAAAACAGAAATACAGCAATATATACATATTCCATAACATATGTTTCTTTTATTAATAACCTTCTGCAAATGTAAATTAGCTAAGAATTCCCAAACTAGAATGGTTAAGAAAATGCTAAAGAGTGAGCATATCACAAAGTAAGAATTTTACAATAAGACTAAATCAGAAATCCAGATTCAAGTGTTGTCAACGGCACAAGGCGCACACAAGGTGCTAGAATCCTTATATTGCCTCAGGTGCAAGACAAAAAAAAAAAGCGCTAGCCTGAGTGGAGCAAAGCACAATACGTATATGTACGAGTTTTTGCAAGTCTGTGCGTGTATATATATAAAACTTAAGATATATAGTAAACTCTAAAATGTTATCTAGTTTATCCATGAAACATGCAATTTTTTTTATAGGTCAATATGCAAGAGTTCCTTATGGTCAATGTTTGTTGTTGAACAGTGTTGTCAAGGGCACAAAGCGCACCAGGCAGCAGAACTCTAACATTGCCTCGGGCACAAGGTGCAACAAAAAGTGCTAGCCCGAGTGAAGTAGAGCGCAATACATATATGCATGAGTTTACTTTTTACAAGTCTGTGTGTATATATAATATACAAAGCTTAAGATATATAGTAAACTCTAAAGTGTGGTTTAGTTTATCTATGAAACATGCAGTTTTTCTATTGGTCACTATACATGATATCCTTTTGGTCAGTGTCTGTTGTTGAATGCTCATACATTGAGAAGTATAGAGTTCGATATGATCCCTTTCTTACTGGTAAACGGAATATGAAATGAAAACAGTGAAAAATAAAAGGATTTAAAGAGGAATTCAATCAGCTGGGCCTTTATTACACGCCTATCGCCTTACAAAAAAGCGCACCTAGGCGCACGCCTAATTGAAAGGGCCTCCCCTGGATAAGTCTGAGGTGTTTTTGTTGAGTAATACTAAGGCGCAGCAACACTCATTCAATCTCTGTAACACATCTCAACACCAAACTCAGAAGATCTAAATTTTAAGATTTAAGAGCTTAAGCTTACTTCTACCTAAGTTTAGACCAAAATTTGGCTCTTTTATCCCAATTAAAATGCAACGGCAAGCATTTTTTTTCTAAGGAAAGAAACAATTTTAATAAATTTTATCGCCTTTTCTATCTAAAATTCTACCCAATTACAGTAATATATTCAGAATAACTCAATCACCAGCAAAAGAAAAGCTAAGCAAATGTACCTCAGCATTCGTATAAGTTCCAATCTCTCCAGATACCCGATTCCTCGCTTCCTCGACCTTAATAATAACGTTGACGCTCCCGGGAATCTCCGGCGGACCTGAATCGAGCGTGATCGCAACCGAATCGAAGAGACCGAGGGATTTCAGCCGCGAATTCACAGCATCCGATGCTCGCAACAGGTCCTGCATCGTGGTGGCTTTCTTCAAAGTCTCTGACGCCTGGGTTTCGATTATGTAGCCTTTGGTCTTCGTGTTCCCTGTGATGATCACGTTGTGAACGTGAATCGGAACGGGGCCGGTCAACATACGTCGGACTAGTGTGTCCATTTTCAGCTTCACCGCGCGGGGAGTGGCGGGTTCAAACAAGACGTCGTCGTTTTCATCTTCGTCTTCTTCGTCTTCGTCTTCATCTTCATCGTCTTCTTCAATAGCGTCGTCTTCATCGTCATCGTAATCTTCACCGTCGAGATCAATGGCATTGCCGGGTTGTAGGGTTTCCGGGTCGGGTATCGGGTCACTCCCGGGCATTGGTGGAAATTACAAGAAGCGGAACGAAGCGCGAGTGAGGAATTGGGGGCTGAAAGAGAGTATTACTGGCCCATTTCCAATCATGCGTTTTTTCTTCTTTTTTATTTTCTTTTTAAGATTCACTTTTATTTTATATATATTTCTTAATTTTAAAAAGATTTCTACATAATTTTTTTTGGATGAATTAAAATATTATTAAATAGTAAATTATGAGTACATTTTTATTTTGATCATTTATTTAAAGGAGTTATAATTTAATTATCAAACTATTTAAAAATTTTCAGTTAAGTTATTGAATTATTAAATTTGATGATATATATAACTTTCTATATTCAGACTCTAAACACCAAATCTTTTCTACAATTTAGTCTCTTTTCTATGAAACGGCTTGGGCATCACGAACTAAAATTCAAATAATTTTTTTCTCTAATTTTCGACAC
Organism: Gossypium turneri; assembly: GCA_008044935.1. Taxonomy (NCBI): domain Eukaryota; kingdom Viridiplantae; phylum Streptophyta; class Magnoliopsida; order Malvales; family Malvaceae; genus Gossypium; species Gossypium turneri. The sequence continues at coordinate 53,755,106 of CP032571.1, forward strand.
CAATTGTTAGATCGACTTAGATATAAGATACGTTCTACTCGTCGATGGGTTCTGATCCACCCTGGCCATCGAACATCTATAGGAGTTCACTTGCGGAACTTTAAAAAGAAAAAATAAAAACTTAACAACCAAGTGATTTAAATAAAAATTTTCATGTAATTTAGTGACTAAAAACCTAGTTTACTCTAAATTTTTTAATACATTTACAATTAAATCACATATCTTTTACAATTAACTAGTCATGAAATATATTCTATTATATGGGCAAAAATTAAACCCTTAATCCCATTATTAAAGAATGAGTTAAACAACCACTACATTAACATAAATTAAAATCGGAAGTGTGATCATGATTAGTTGGAACTGATTGTGATGTGGAATGATGATGTTTTCCAGAAGTGTGATCATGATTAATTGGAATTGATTGTGATGTGAAATAATAATAATTTTAAATTGGAAAATCATAATATCTATTGGGACTAAAGGACAGTTTGGATCACAAACGCATTGATTTGGATATTTGGGTACAACATTTATAAATTGGAATTAAGATTGAAATTATAATAAGTTTAAGTATGTTATTTGCTCAATATTTACAATCCCAAAGAAATTAAACCAACACGACCAACATATAACATAGAAAAGTACCCAAAGGAAAACCAACAACTAGGATGAAAAACAGAAGAAACCCTAGTGTTTGTCTAGAGCTTTGGAACAACATAATCATGGCATCTTTCTTATGTTTAATTTTGCTTCTCTCTCTCATTTAAATACTAATTAATGGGAATCCCAGTGATCAGTCCAATTGGTTGCACTGCCCACTCGTGGAATGCTATTAACTCTAGTGTAAACATCAACCTTGAAATTAGCACCACAAATCACTCCTTCACTGTCTACCCTTGGCATTGCCCTGATTTTGTTCATTGGATGCTCAAAGCTCATCAGCCCCCCTTCACTGTGGAACATGAATCCTGCAACCCACACAAACATCCCCAATCAATCGTTTCTTAGGTTAACTAAATTCAACCAAAAAAACAAAAAAAAGAGCCTGTGAAGTACCAGTTGGGAAAGGAGCAAAGGATTTGGCACACCCTTCTTTAATGACATCTAAATCATCAGATATGACCACAGAGCCATCAGCTGCAATTCCCCAATACAGCTTCACCCCACCATCAGACCCCAGTGCAGCAAACACGGTTCCAGTCTTGCTGTCATAGATCACAAAGGCAAAGCTTCCTTCAAGATCCTTAACAACCTGATCAGCAGGGTATGGACCCCTATCCCTCAGCGTCCTATATGCTTCAATTACAAACATCGCCTCATTGCTCCCTTTGGAAAGACCATATTGTCTATTCAGCATAAATAGATTGTTCAAGCTCCCTAAGAAGAGGCAGTATATGTCATCAAACCCACAAAACAACCTGCAAACAAAACTGTAAACTATTGATATCTTTTCTTTCATAATAATACCAGCAATTAATTTTCCATACAAAACTTTACCTCTGGTGAACTGAAGCAGCATGTTCATGGCGGACATAAGCCAAAACAGCAGCGTTGCCAAAGCTCATGGAGAAAGTGTTGTGAGGGTGATGAGATAGGAAATCATTTAGGGTTTCTTCAGGCTGTTTAGGCTTCTTGGTAGATTTATGAGAAGCTGGACTATTCAGCTCCTCTGGTGGATTAGCAAATGCCTTGTGGAAAATAGCCAACATGATCTTCAGAGCAAATTGATGGCAGATGAAATGGAAGTAGAGATGGGAGTTTGAAGGGTTGAATCACCATTTATACTGTGCATCATTAAATGGAAGTAGTAAAAGTTAAACTGGTGATGGATAAGGATTCTCGGACCCCAATGTATTCTTATCTTGTTCTGAAATTTCTTTAGTTTTAGTTATTTTACTGACAACAATTATTATATTTTGTCTGAATGTGGAAAACTGCTGCTTTCTTTTCCTAGCTGCTATCATTGAGGGCTTCTTTTGTCCTTTTCTATCTAATTTGACTAGTAGTTGAGGTTAAACTTCCATTATTGAGATTTTTTTGTTGATTTTCCAGAAGCAAAATAACACCTTAAGTGGATGAGCTCAAACTCTGTTCCTTCCATGTATTAAAATGTTAAACTATTGGGAAAAGTAGGACATGGTTTGGTAAAACCTGATGTTGCAGCTAGGAAAATGAAATTTATTTATTTATAGTGATCTGTGGATTAACCATTAATGGCACACTGTATTTCACTTTTTTTCATTGGTTTAGTTCTGGGGAAAAACAATAAACCTTATCTCTTTCTTTTTCTTTTTCTTTTTACACACAGTGGGTACTCATTTATGACATCTATACATATTTGTTTTTTTATCATTCTGTTTTTAATGATTTATTTAATTAAATTTATCAGACCGATTAAACTAGAAAATGATGGTATAATCGATTCGATTATTATTTAATTCTGAAATCTTGATGATCATATTTGAATTTTTAAGTAGATGGATTTAGAAAAATATATTATTTTAACTATCATTAATTTTTAAATTACTTAATTTAAAAATCAAATTAAAACTCTACTATTGATGGCTCTTCCAAGCTTGTCACTTTATAACTCATATCTCAATTGGGAGGAAAATTGTTATCTGATTGAGACATGTAACACCATGAAAAGCAAACGAAGATGCAACCGCAAATGACCCTCCACCTTAAATGGTCATGACGATCACTCAGTAATCAACTACTAGCATGCCTTGCATCACTAATTGGAAGGCGGGAGGGGGAACCACCCATCCTTAACTACTTGGTTGACCCTTCTATTAGGCCACCCACTATTAATATATGCATTCTTCTTGAGAGAGGACCACCTAAAAACCACTGAAATGCCTCCAAGATACAACATAAAAAGGAGACTCTTCTCCCCTCTCAAAACCCTAACATACTAAGCTTCCATTCTCCTCTGCACTATTCTCCTATTTTTCCGACTCTCGACTCAGAGAATGAATCAATTTTCCATCAACAATTTAACTATTTAAAAAATATTAAATTATGAAAAAAAAAGCCCAACATTTATGTATATATCTAAAATCTAATTAATAACTTATTGTTAAATAATAATCCAGATTAAATTAGATGGGAAGTGACCTCCCCTGAATGACACCTTTGAACAAGCTAACTAAAACGTTGGGTAACTTTGAAAAGTCCAAGGAATGACTTGACAGTGAAAACGACACCATCCATTTGTCTGTCACCATTTGCTGCGTCTTTGTGGTCTTTAATCCCATTGGTTGGGGGTTATAACGACGTAATAAATAGTCCAATAATAAAACATGGGCCTCTATTTTTGAAAGGATAATAATAAGGCCATCGAGTTTTGGAGAACCATTGTTGGGCCTTTTTTAAGCTTTGTTCAAAACATGTACTAAAGCAAGGTTCATGGGAGAGACATATGTTTGGGCCCAATCTTAGTTTCTTTTTTCATAAAATTTTAGGTTAAAGAGATTTGTTTATATGAAGTGGGAGGCTTTTTATAAATAAAATAATTATATTTTAAAATATAATTAAAAATATTTTATTTTTTTAATGATATTTATACTCCTTATTCAGTCGTGGAACCAGGTAGGGGTGTTCAAACGGTTAATTGATCGATTAACTAAATCAAACTAGTACTAATCGAATTAACCGAATTTTTTAATTCTTTAACCGTTAATTAAATCAAAATTTTAAAAAAATTAACCGAACCAAAATATTTTGATTAATTCGGTCGATTAATTGAATAAATATGTTTTTTTTTGTTAAAACAAGTATAAAACATATTAAAAAAAAATATAATGTTCATTTGACTGGATTTATTAAGTTCAATTAATTTGGTTAACTACCTGATTTCAAACCAAATTAACCATTAATTGAAATTCCAAAAAACCTTTAACCGACCTCCGACCAAACTAGATCGGTTAATGGATCAATTAACCGAATTAGATTGATTCAGTAGGTTGATTCAATTTTAACCGAAGTTTGAACACCCCTAAAGCCAGGGGGTTGGCAAAGGGTGGACCCCCTTAACCATTTATACTCTTTATAATTTATAAAATTTTAAATTAGTAATAATAAAATTACACTTTGGCCTCCAAAAATAATAAAAATTTAATTTAGTTCTTTAAAAATTATAAAGATATAAATTATTAAAATGGTGAAATTACATTTTTACTATCATAAAAGTATACAATTTAATTTTAGCTCCCAACAAAATTTTCTAATTCCGCCATGAATGTTAAATTTATTTTTATTATTTCTCAATTGATACCATCAGTTAACTTGTACCATTATTTCAATGGAAAACTCTAATAATAATAATAATAATAATAATAATAATAATAATAATAATAATATAAATAAAACCTTTATACTTTTATTCCTTTAAATAGATAGGAATAAATAGGTCTATTACCATAAATAAAATGGTGAAATAGGTATGTTGAGGAAAATATATTTTTTTTTTTTGTGATTTGGACCAACACATCAAGATTTTATTATTATTATTATTATTATTATTATTATTATTATTATTATTATTATTATTATTTTAGTTCAAGGTACATTTCACAAATTTATTGGTAATAAAAATATAATGAATTATTAATAATGTGATTAAAATTATTTTGAGTTATCAAAACAATACAAATACTTAAATATAATATAGACACTTTCATGTTGCAATAAATACTCTTAAATAAAATCAGGACTTTTATCAATAAAGGCTTATTTAATTAAAAACAGCTGAAAGACTTAATTGAATAATGTATATTAGTTTAAGGATTTCTATGATATTAGTCATTTCTTAGATATTACCAATATATATATCTCGCAATTTAATTTCATTGCAAAACCTATTAAAGGTCCAATATAATGTTTAGTAAAAAAAGTCAATAAATAGGAAATAGATAAAACCTTCAATATAATCAAACTTAACAAATTGAAATTCTAAATAAATTTTATATTTTGAATATTGAATACTTCAAAATCCCAAAATCTTAATTTTACTTTTTCGACTAAAAATCATATCAATTTTTTGCATAATTTTTTTAAATACATTTTTATGATGTTGAAATCATTTTTAAATAAAAATTAGCTTGATGAATGAGTATATATGAAAATTTTTAATTTTTAAAATAACAGATGGTTAGGTGTGATCGATCACTTATAAATTTTCTTTTAAAAATATTTATTGAATTTCTTTTAATTTTTATTTTTAAAATTTTGGTCTACGTTGAAATTCAAATAATAAATAAATTTAGGAGTCATTCTACGGAGAGAAAATTATAGCACTCTTACAACGTTATTCAATACACGTTATCTCGGAGTTTCAAACATTACAAGTTCAAATTTTAATATTTAATTATAATCTCATAAAATTAAATTATGAACACAAATTTTATTAATCGAGTGAATTTAATTTTAAAGTGCAAAATATTCTAAACACAATTATTATTGTTATTGTTGTTGTCGTCAATTAAAGTGGAGAACATCATGAACAATAAATGAGATCTTATTCTAGGACGTTAGGCAATGATCTCAACAATCTCCCTAATGCTAAAATCTTAAATCCTAAACTTGAACCTGGTTCGGTTTGGGGTTTAAGGTTTAAGGTTTTAGGTTTGAGATTCAAGTTCAGAATTTAAAGTTTAGGGTTTAGAGTTCAAGTTCAAAGTTTAAGGTTTGGGTTCAGGATTCGAAGTTCAAGGTTTAAGGTCTAAGATTAAGAATTAAAGGTAAAAAATTATCAAAATTATATGTCAATAATATAAAAAATTACTAAAATATCATTAAATAATTAAAAATAAACTATAAATAATGTAGTGAGAAAATTTTATAAAATAATTTCTCCTCGCACGCATACTCATGAACATAAAAACACAATACAAGTTCAAAACATATACATATAATTATGTACAACATACACGCCACATAACCATAATTATACATACTCATACACATATTCACACACGGATATATACATGTGTTGAAGACAGCAACTAAGTTGATAAAAGTAGAGGTGCTCATGGGTCGGGTGGGGCTCAACTAAAAATTTAGGCCCATTTATTAGGCCTGGATCCGGCCCGACCCAAAAAATGGACCTAAAATTTTGTTCAAGCCCGACCCAGATAAAAATATTAAAACTCGGCCCATATTAATTTTTTATATAATTTTTATATAATTTTTAAATATATATAATACATCAAAAATACTAAAAACATCAAAATAAATATTTCTCAACAAATTGAAAATAAATTTTAAAAAATATGTAGACTTAAATAACACTAAGATAAATGCAACTTAAAAAGCAAATGCCTTTAAAATAATAACAAAATCAACAATAAAATAAGTTTTATACAATATCCAAACAATAACAACAAAATAGTAGCAACATAATAGTAAAATGGTAGCAAAATAGAGAGAAAACAATAAGAAAATAACATTCAAAAAAAAAAGAGCAGATTTTTTTGTCCTTTAGTGAATTCAGGCCGGGTCGGGTCAGGGCAAAAAATGTCTTACCCAAGGCCGGGCCCATTTTTTAAACAGGCTTTATTTTTTTGTCCAAACCTATTTTTCGAGCCTATATTTTTACTCAAATCCTCCCACATTTCGGGCGGGCCTTCAAATCGAGCCAGGTCTAGATAAAAAAACATTGATTAATCAATCCACAAAATACCCACCAACTAAATTCATGAAATAAAGAAATTAAACTCAAATACCTTGCATGGAAATCTCGTGTTCATCATAATGTATAAACATTTTTCATGCTTTGAAACCTTTAGCCTTTACGAGTAAACTCATTTTCATACTTAACAACATTTGTCATGTTTTACGAGTATCCATTTTTAATCATGCATGAATTTCATATAAAGTTCCTACTTTTATGCCATAATCAAGTTTGAAGATTTCAATTTTTATGCATATCTAAAGCAGGTAAAGGAAAACAATTTGCAACATAACATAACAAAAAACTTGTCCTGGTTACTCACCTAATCCTTCAGTCATATAGTCGAGTGTTTAATCTCCACTCATGGGAATAGAGTTCATTTCATGGGCAGTCGTTTACTTCTTTAAAAAACACTCACGCCGAAAAGATTAATCACTATTACCAATGATGAATACCCTTATTACAATAAAAAAAAAATCTAAACACATAAAAGTGTACATAAACAAAGCAGATGAATCAATAGTCAAACAATAACCAAATGCATAGTCCTACAGCCAAACGTAAAGTAACTAGATTCTAAGACACTTTTCTTCATGATAGAATCCGACAATCGATATTTTAAATGCAATAACATCTTAAGGTTTTGAGTAGTTTATAAAAATATTGTATTATAAAAATATATTTAGAATAATAAGGTGGGTTTTAAATTATTTTAAAAAATATGTCTCCTCAAAAAGTGATTTCACTATGTTAAATAGCAGGTTCATTATACATGTAACATATGTCGCACTTTAAACTTTAAAAGCAATGATATCAGGCCAAATTTTCTAGTGTCAAGAAGTTAACACGTGAAAATTTGACCATTTGTATAAAAAAACTACATAAAGTGTGACACATGTCACATGCATAGTGAATCCATCATTTGACATGACGGGATCACTTTTTAAAAAGAAAAAAATTATTATATTTTTTAAATAAATAAAAAACCATTATATTTTTCTAAATATTTTTTCAATTACAATACTTTTATAATAAATTGTAAGATTTCTAGTTGCAAGCATGGAGTACAAAACAAGATGATCATGTTCATTTGTTGAGAGTATATTCATACAAACAAAAGACATACAAATTACAAATTGAATAATAATTATTATTATAGCATACTTATGAGTAAAAAATAAAAATTATGAAACAAATATATTTATAAAAAATTATATAAATAATAAATAAAACTTCGGTTGAACTGAAAAATAACTTTGTTGAAAATTATAAAAGTATGGATTCAAATTTTACTATGTATATATATTGTTATTTTTATGTAAAAGATATAAAATGATAAAAATACTCTCAAAATAATATATTTTATTTTTTAAAATAATAATATTTTATTTTACAACTAAATTAAAACCTGATTAATAGGTGATACAAACACAATCAAAGATAATTAAAAAAAAAAAGTATATAAAAGCCCACAAGTTAAACTAGTATTCAGTAAATAATTTTAGCCCATCATCAATACCAATTGGGCTTTGCCAAATACCTAATAAAATTAAAAGTAAATGAAGAAACAAATTAACTTACCAAGAAAATTCGAGATTCTATTTGAAAACATAAAATCCACACAAAATACAGCCATTACATGTGCCACAATTTAATAGATATAGGAAAATAATACGCTTTAATGCACTCAAACTTACATATTCTTATATTGACAATAATACTCATACCAATCGAGCTAAGACTCAATAGATAAGTATTAAAGACTATAATTACGTGCTCACTTTATTTTGAGCATTCTCACATGTTGAATCAGTGAACTAACTGTAAGTGATTATGCGTATAACAAAATTATCATAAAAAGTAAATTAGTTTAATGACAAAATTAAAACTTTCAAAAATTAAAAATTTTAAATTCTAGTTTATTCGTATAAATTATATATAAAATTTTAGTTTAAATTTTATTTTATTTATAATCCAGATTTTAATATATTTTCATTTCAATTAATTATAATTTATAATGGTTGGTACGGTTATAGTTATTCGAGCACCCCTAATTCATAGGAGGGCTGCATAGTTATTGTTATTTGATATATTAATTATAATTGTAATTTTTAGAGTAAATTATTAAAATAGTTATTTTTGTTTATCTCGGGTTACATTTCAGTCATTTATGTTTGAAATATTACATTTTAGTCACTTATGTAAACGTGTTGTAACAGTTTAGTCATTGAGTCGTTAATTGTTATTAATGGTATAACGGTAAGCAAACGTGACACGTTAAATCACCATTTCAAACAAAAATTTTAGGTTAAATTATACAATTGGCCCCCATATTTTTTTCATTTTGAACAATTTAATTTTTTTTTTCTTTTATGTTCTTTCAACTTTTCTTCTTTTTTTTTTTCATTTGTTTTCACTCTCTTCTGCTTCTCCCTCTGTTATCTTCCTTTCTCCGTCTCTTTTAATATAGTTTTTCTATGTTTTCCATTTGTTAAAACTAAAGGGGAAGAAGAAAAGGAAAATAAAGAAATAAAAAGAAAAAAAATTGTTCAAAAAAAATAAAAGCATAGGAACTAGTTTTAACAAATGGAAAATATTGAAAAACTACGTTACAAGAGACGGAGAAAGGAGAAAAACAAAAGGAAAAGCAGAAAAGAATAGAAAATAAAGAAAAATAAAGGAAGTTAAAAGAACAAAAAAGAAAAATTAAATTGCTCAAAACAAAAAAATATAGGGACCAATTGCATAATTTAACCTAAAATTTTTATTTGAAATGATGATTTAACGTCACACGTCAGCTTACCGTTACACCGTTAACAGCAATTAAAGACTCAATGACTAAAATGTGACAAGATGTTAACATAAGTGACTAAAACGTAATATTTCAAACATAATTAACATTATAATGTAATATGAAATAAACGAAAGCGGCTATTTTAATAGTTTACCCTAATTTTTATTATACTTAATATATTTACTTAGAATATATTGTTAAAATTTAAATCTAACATATAACCAAAAGTTAATCGATATTGTTTATAGTAATCAATAATAAATGATTGATCACTTGTTATATTCATGTATGGTCGTTGAGATTCCCCATGATGCATGAAGGAAATATATATGTACATATATATATTAAAAAAAAAAAAGAGAAAGTGGGTATGAGGCTCCTATCAATTTTGCCCGCAGAAAACGTTGAATTTTCTCAGCAAATACAAAGTACAAAAAACCGTATAATCCAAACATTGTTTGAAAAAAAAGGGTATGTTCACATTTCATAATCTCTAATTTTATCAAATATATTACTTTTTATACAGATTGTATCTAATTTAAAACTAAATAAAAATCTAATAATATGCTTTGTCTTTTTCTTTCTTTCCTATCAGTTTTATTTTTAAAAAAAAGAGATAGGTCTTATCTTATTCGTCGTTGTTACATATGTGTACTTATATGTCACATGGTGAAACGTACGGATCATGACAGCTCAATTATCACTGGATTTTCATGTGTGCTTGTCACTCCTCACCTGTTATTTGTCTTGTCTTGTCGACTTTTTGTGTGTTTGTTCATTACTGAGTTTAGGGTAAAATATACCTCAGCTCATTATATTATTATGTAAGTTTACGTTTTAGTCATTTAGTTTTAAAAAGTTATAAAATGATTATTGAACTAGTTGTAAGTTTTTATTTAGGTCACTAGGTTGTTAAAGTTGTTGTCGTATGCTGATCGAAAGCTCTCATTACCCTTCTTTTCTACTATTTAGTTTTTTCATAAAACAATTTTGAATGTCACGAATCTATAAACCAGAATCTAAACAATTTTCTTCTTCAATCTTTAGCACTAACTGTCAGATCGACATGGTTCTAAGGTATATTATTCTACTCGTAGATGAGTACTTATCCACTGTAAATATCCAATTTTCAATGGTGTCAGAAAAACCCGATTTTGAAGTTGAATTGTTAAAATGTGATGATTAAGTTTGAAAAGTAAATATTTACATGCCGTCTGCGATAGTGATAGATTAAATTATTTAGTAGAATTAGCATGAATTGATTAATAATTATAGTTAGGGATTAAATTATAAAAATAGAATCGCTATTGAATTTTTAATTTAAAAAAGAAAAGAGACCTAGTTATAAATTAAGTTAAGAGCTATACAATAATTTAATAAATTGTAATAAATGCATTCATATTTAAATTATTGTAAATTATTTGAATTGTATAAATAACGAGTTTCTATATTTGGATTTAACTTTTATAGCTAAAGATGACATAGGATCGTCTCGCGACAAAAGAAAAGATAAAGTCATTAACGGATAGTCGCTTTTGGTTTGTACTTCTATAATTCAATTTCAATTTATTTTCGTAAATTAATTAGTCATTATAATTAGTGTGACTATGCATAGAGGTAATGGTATCTTTCCCCTAAAAACTTTGAGTAATGGAGTTGATGATACTTGAATTATGTGATAAATGTTTAAAATTGTTTTGGATGTAAATATGAAAATTTGGACATTGATATTACAATGATATATGTTACAATGGTGATTATGATGTTAATGCCCCATTAAATTATATTAGAGGGGGTTCGGGTATAGCTAGAACGTCATAGGGTTATCGATATAGTGATTTCCTAGCTATCGATATCGGGCAACCCGAGATGGTAAAATAAACAAATACTTAAAGTCATCATTGTTGAGCAACCCGAGATGACAAAATAAAATAGTCCTAGTTTCTAAAGGGTGTGGGCTTACTCGATATATATAGATCCGAGTATCCGTTTTAATGTCTATCGTCAAAGGATAATAGGGGCCAAAATGAATAATTATAGAAATTGATATTGGAATGTGATTGATATTTATTATATGTATATATTTACTTTATTTTATTTTATTCTTAATGAAATGTATTTGAATTATATTAGCACTAGTGAGTTTAAAATACTTAGAGTATAGTTTGCTATTTTCGTATGCAGGTCTCGGACAAAGATTTTCATAGGTTGAAAGTGTCAAAGCATCCATTCTCAACAACTTAGCTTGGGAATCATTTTGCTACCTCTTTTGTATGTATATATGCGTTTGAGTTGGAATGATATGTACCTAAGTTGTTTTGAGCATGTTGTTTAAGTGGTCATTTTGGCATATTTGGTATTTGGCATATAAGGTTTTATAAAATGAACTTTAACCTTTAATTAATGGATAATTATGCTAGTTTATACAAGTTTGATTTTGAGAAATAGTTGGTTAAATGACGATACATTGATGGTTATGATTTGACGATGTTTGATTGTGTTTATATGTGCTAGATTGATGGTTTTACTATGATGTAAAGTTTATGTATACTTAAGGGGTCATTTGGTATAGTTTGGACGCTTGAAAATTTGCATTTAGGGTCATTTTACTATTGAGTCTCGAGACAGCATGATCATGTCTTGAGACCATGAGAACAAAATTTACCTTATATTATGACCTACATGCTTAGTGTCTTGAGACTTGGCAAACTAGTCTCGAGATAAGTGGCATTTGTCTCGAGACAAGTAAACTTTGAAGCTAAATTAGTTTTGCCCTATTCCAAGTCTCGAGACATTCCAACATCGAAGCGAAATTAAGGAAATAGGGGAGATTGGTCTCGAGACCCAGTCTCGAGACATAAAGAACCTTGCTTCGAGAAACTACTTCTAGTGTCTCGAGACATGTTGACATTGAAACTAAAATATCCAAAATAAAACTAGGCTAGTCTCAATACAAGAAGTCATTTGTCTCGAGACACAACATTGAAACTTGATAGTTGAGTTTAGATTCGAGTTCTAACTCTAACTTTAACCTTGCATAACCTTGAAACAGGATTAATTGAATCCTAAATGCTATGAATGCATATGTGTGAGAATAATTGATGATTTAGATTGGTTTGAATGATAATTAATTATGATTTAAATTTTATATTTAAGTAAATGAATTAGCCTGAGTTGTTTAGGCAACGTAATGTGACGTCACGCATTCGAATCCGACGATCGAGTCGAGTGTTGGGTGTTACATCCACTATATCAATAGTTGTTTGGAGCTCGCTAGCTGAACTTTTTCTTTAAAAAATTTAAGCTAAACTACACCTTTAGTCACTAAACTATGGGTAAGTTTTCATTCTAATCACGAAACTAAAAAAGTTACAATTTGGTCACTGAACCATTCAAAAGTTTTCATTTAAGCCACTAAGGTTGTTAAAATTGATGCTATATGCCTTTATCTATTCGCACCAATTGAAAACTCTTTTTCCCTTTCCATTCTACAGTTCATTTTTTATGAAATAACTTTGGACATCACAAATTTATGAACCAAAATTTAAATAGCTTTTTTCTTCTTTCTCCGACACTGACTATCAGATGACTTGAATCTAGGGTATGTTCTTCTACTCATCAATGGGTACTGATCCACCATATCGATCGTTGAATCGTTGCTTGGAGCTCGCTGGTGGAACTTTTAAAAAAACTTAATAGCCTAGTAGCTTAAATAAAAACTTTTGAATAGTTTAGTGACCAATTTGTAACTTTTTTAGTTAAGTGACTAAAACGAAATTTTATCCATTGTTTAGTGACTAATGGTGTAGTTTACCCAAAAATTAACAGTCCCGTAACTTAAATAAAAAATTTTAAATATTTTAGTGACTTAAATGAAAACTTAAGAATAGTTTAGTGACTATTATGTAACTTTTTGAAGTTGAACGACTAAAACGTAAGTTTACTAATAGTTTAGTGACTAGTAGTGTAATTTACCCTTATTATATATATATAGTCAAGTTTTGCTTTCATATTCTTGGAATATTCCAATTCCACCCAAATATTTTAACACATGTCGTTTTTGTTCATTAAGGCGGTTTTATTCTTTATGGTGGAGTAATTCAATTTGCTTCCAACTTTCTAATAATAGATTCATACCAGTTGTCACTTGTCATGTATGATGTTGAATACTTAATTTTATAATCAACAAGTCCTTTACGTTTCTTATTTTATAAACTTTGTTCATTCATTTCAATTTCAAAATTTCTAAACAAATGGGTAGAAAAGTTATTTTGTTTTTAACAAGAAAATGGATTATTAAATTAACAGGACGTAGCGGTAGTAGAAAATACAGACATATTATCTATCTTTAATTAGTGACGGATTAAAGAGGGAGCCCTATGGAATATTTGGGCGTCAACTGGGAAATCCTTCATCATTCCAGCCAACAAGTGAGCGACAAAATTCATCTAGCTTGAGATCTGCTCAACGATAACACTCCAATCTTGACTACATAACTTCTGAATTCTTAGAACCAAATCTCTATGTAAATACCCTCTTGAATCGCCATTGATCCCTTTAATAGCAAGTACATAATCCGTTTCAACAACGACATCTCTCCATTTAGCATCTTATGCCATAATAAAACCGTCATAAATTGCTCAAAGCTCTGTTTTCTCCACACTACACTTGTCGATATTAATGGGTAGAAAAACTTTAATTGTTTATGTGACTCCTTGAATAATATTAAAGGTAAATAAAAGAATTAGTCACTCAATTACTAACGTATTTTTGTTTTAATCATTCAAGTTAAAAAAATTCTATTAGTCACTAATGTTACGGACATTTGATATTTTGGTCATTCCTCTGTTATATCATTAATGGAATGTTGACCTAATCTTTTTTATTGACATATTAACAAATTTAACCTTCCAATACATTGTTAACAGTTTCTATCAATTTAGTGTTAATTTTGAAAAAAAAAATTAACCCTCAACTTTAATCTTAATTCTTAAAAGTTCCAAATTAACAACTTAATTCTGTCAATTTAGAATTAGGACGAAATTGATAGAATGCATCAAATTGAAAGGATAATTTTTTATTGGGACATAAAACATTTATAATATTTTATGCTTTGAATTTATATATATATATATATATATATATATATATATATATATATATATATATGCATAAAATAAAAAATTGATTGAGCTTGAAGATGAGTCATAATGAAGGTGGTGGGTAAAGTAGTTGCCAAAAGTTCCAAAATAGTTTGTTTTTGATTAATTATTAATTAAGAACTGCCTTTTGGTTGTTTCAATTATTATATTATGAAATTGATAGTAATAATAATATTTAGTTCGTCTATGCCTTTCATTATTATTGAAATTTTAGAGTGGATATGAGAATAAAAAAAAGTGTTCCATGATGAACACCCCCTCCTCCTCCTTAGAAAAACCCCAAAATTAGTATTAATCATGTGGCTACATCATCAATTTCATGAACTTACAAATTGGATGAGATCTAAATCAACTTTTAAAAGTTGAATCCAAATGGATTTGGATCTGTTGAGATTAAAAGAATTATAAACTGAATATCTAATTCATTGAAAGCATGTGAGATTTTGACTTATTTAGAAGTGATATGCTATCATCAACCTTCTTTTTTTTTATATCTACCACGCAACTTATCAATCCTCCACAAGATTTTAATGTGAAGCTGCTACTGAATTATTGTTATGTCGAATTACATGTTTTGTCTTCGAAAAGGCTACATTATTTTACAGCTTTATAGTACATTGGGTAAATTATTCTGTCTTTTTTATATTATTAGTTTTTTTTTAATTTTTAATTTTTTTAAAAGTATTTCATTGATTTAGGAATATTATTATAATTTAAATAATATTATTATTAATTTGATAAATAATATAAGTCAAATGACTAAAAACACGAAAAATTAGTAATTCTTTCTTTTATAAAATTGGAGGTGCCTATGAGTATCTAATTAAAGAATTAACTTTTTCTAAACAATATATTAAGCCAACTTGTTTATTAATTATTGATAGGTATAAAAAGAAAAGAAACTATAAGTCCAATTTGTTGGGTATACCAATATTATTTACCAAATCAATACTAAATTAAAGACAATAAATATATGCATTGATTTTTTTCAAATAAATTTGGTCGAAGAGTGAATACTGTAGTACAAAAGCAATGCTACCAAATGGCAAATGTAGAATCGCGTGGATGCGTAAATGGGGTAAGAGAGCATGGACAAGGACGTCATTTTCCCAACCTCCACATGGGGGACCCCACCACACCTGTATATCAACAGGGTCATAGATAGATCTAGAAGTCTTGTTGCATAGGGTCTTCCACATGGGTTTTTTTTTTAATCTTTTAGGCTTTCTTTTCTTGTGGTAAAGCCAAATTTCAACAATTCTTTCTGTTTCCGAGTTTTCAAATTTTGGATGTATATTTTTCTAAAAAATACTTATTACCCATCGTTTCCCTTTAATTTATACTTACGAGGATAAAGTATTTCAACATATTTGAATTTGTATTTTTTTATATTGAGGATAATATCTATACCAATTGAACTAATATTCAATCAATGTTATTATTTAAATTTTAAAATAATATATATTATTATTTAAAATTTTTAATAAGAGGACATGTTAGGTTAATTTTGGAACCTTGAAGGTCTCATTCATTCACTACCTTCTCAATGATGAAGAGATAGGGTGAAAGGGGTCGCTTTGTTGAAGTCCTAAATTTGAGATAACTATTCATTTTCCTTCACCATTCAACAAATCCCATTTCCTCGAGCAATTTCTTCATAAAGGTCCAATCAACCTTGTCATATGTTTTTGCACTCAATTGCAGTACTTCCCTTATAACACCAATTTCCTTTCTGGAGGGCATGAAAAGCTTCATGAGGAATGAAAATGTTGATTAAATTTGGTGGCCTATAACAAAAGCAAAATGGGTTAGGGAGATAATAAATGGTTGGATCGGATTGCCTTATAAAAATGTTTTCAACAGATTACGGGTTAGAATTGCGAAATAAATTATGTTTTTTTATCCGTAAAAAATATAATAAAGGCAAAAATAAAGTAGAAATAATTTTTGTTGATAGAAAGTGTCCATTTTATTGGACGAAAATTTAATGCTTATATAGGAAAAAATTTAAAAACCACCAATAACTAAAAATAAGCAAATAATTCTCTAAAAATCGTCAATATATTGAAAATGGTTAAAAATAGCTAAATTATTTTGACTGTGTTATGAATATAGATTGTTGAGTTACAGTTAGGTAATATAGTTAGACTGTTAGACTGTTAACGTTAGTTGTAAGTATCTTTGTGTATAAATAGTCTGTAAAACAACTATTGGAAATATACTTTTGTGATATCTTAACATGGTATCAAGAGCTAGGGTCTTGCAATTTTTTAGCAATGGCTACAGAAGATACTTCGACGAATGATACTCCCAGGCATTCTTCTAACTCTGGTAATCTTTCTTTACCCAATATTCAGTATTTTTCAAAACATGATACTGTCAAGCTAGGAGAACATAACTTTCTCCTGTGGAAACATCAGCTTTTACTGATTCTTGAGGGATATGGTCTTGAGGGTTATGTTCTAGGAACTGTTTCAATTCCTTCCCCTGTTGTTTCTAACAATGAAGGCCAACTCATTGACATTCCCGAGTTTATTGCTCACAAGAGGCAAGATAAATTTTTGGTGTCTTGGTTGCTGTCAACTGTTACAGATGAAATCTTGGTTCATCTCACGATGGCCAAAACCATTTTTGAAGTTTGGAGTACTGTTGAAAGACGATGTGGGCAAAAGTCAAACATAAAGATTGCTAATATGCGTCATTCTTTATACTCAATCAAGAAAGGAGGTTTCACGGTTAAAGAGTATGTGCTTAAGGTTAAACAGATGAGTGATGACTTAACTGCAGCAGGCAGTCTGGTTACTGAGCAAGAACAAATCAGCATCATTTTGGCTGGTCTTTCTTTAGAATATGAGTCCATTCGGGTTCTTGCGACTGCAACAACTGTTTCTCTTAATCTGTTAACTGACATGCTACTTGATTGTGAAGCAAGACAGGTGGCCTCACTAGCTGATGTTCCTGTGCAAGCTAATATGGTGTCTCAAGAAAATTCAGATAAATCTAGGCCGACTGGAGTATATACTCGGTCTTTCTCAAATCCTAAAGAGGGACAACGAGGCTCGGGTCGTAGCTAGGCTTGTGGAAAGGGTCGCAATGGTGGCAGAAGTTGGTATCAGTCTAGACCATAGTGTCAACTTTGTGGTAAGATCGGTCATCTGGTACAGACTTGTTATTATAGATTTAATAAGAGTTTTTCTGGTCTAGAAGCTGGTCATTCGGTGCAAGCCAATTATCATGACACTAATCATCAAGGAGTTTCTTACTCCTCTTCATGTTCTTCAATGCCTCATTGTTGTGGAATGTTTTCGCCTAACTCCACTGCTTCAGGACAGACTACTTCTCAGGGGTCTTGTTCAAGTTCATTTGACCAGACGTAGTACCCCGATTCCAGAGCAACAAATCATATTACTCCTGATGTGTCCAACCTCACTACTGCCACTCCCTATACAAGTACAGCAAAAGTCTCTATGGGTAATGGTGAACTGGTCTCTATTAATAATATAGGTTCGTCCATACTATTCGCTGGTTCTAAAGATCTTACGACTTAGAAATGTTCTTCATGTTCCTAACGTTTGCAAAAATTTACTGTCAGTTGGACAGTTCGTAAGGGACAATGATGTATATTTTGAGTTTCATTCGTTCTTATATTTTGTGAAGGACGTACAGACAGGGGCGATACTATTAGTGGGCCGCATGCATAATGGACTTTACAGGTTCGACGTCTCACAAACCACTCCTTCCAATGTTTCTACTGGTTCTTTCAAGTCTACTAGTGCACAACAGTCCAGGTCTTTTTCTCTCAACAATTCACAACTCAATTCATCCATGTCGATGTAGCATGCCAGGCTGGGCCATCCATGCAATGGTGTTTTGAATCGTGTATTACGCACTTGTAATATTCCTATCAAATGTACTGATTTACCTCATGTATGCTCCTCTTGTCAACTAGGGAAAGCACATAAGCTTCCTTTTAATAGCTCAAAAACGGTGTATACATCACCTTTTGATCTTGTTGTATCTGATGTCTGGGGGCCGTCACATATAAAATCAAGTGGATATTCCTATTACGTAACGTTTGTTGACATGTTTAGTAGGTACACTTGGTTGTATTTTCTAAAGACAAAGACTGAAGTTCTTTAGTGTTTTGTTCATTTTTATCAAATGGTCAAAGTACAATTCGGACGTTCCATTAAAGTGCTTCAAAGCGATGGGGAGGAGAGTATCGAGTGCTGTCAAGTGAGTTTTCTCGACTTGGGGTTCAACACAGAATTACGTATCCTCACACCTCCGAGCAGAATGGAGTTGCTGAAAGGAGACACAGACAAGTGGTTGACATGGGGCTTACACTCTTAGCTCAAGCATCCGTGCCTTTGGAGTTCTGGTCTGATGCTTTTACGCATGCTGTTCACCTAGCAAATCGGTTACCTACACCCGTGTTTCATCACTGTAGCCCTTATGAAAAACTCTATAATTTACGTCTTCCTTACATACATCTAAAAATATTTGGGTGTGCATGTTTCCCTTACCTGCGACCGTTTAATCAGCATAAGCTACAGTTTCGGTCAAAGCGGTGTGTCTTTCTAGGTGTCAGCTCAAATCACAAAGGTTACAAGTGTATTGATGACGGGGGTCGAGTTTTCATTTCACGACATGTGATATTTTGATAAATCACAGTATCCCTTTGTAGGTGGGTTTTTTACAAAGACAATGTCAAACTCCATCCCATGCAGTCAACATCAATCTTTTCTTCCTGTGGTTCTACCCACTAAGTCTAATACTCACATGAGAAGGTCTCATTTAGAGCCAACGAACTGTTCTCCTTCACATCTTTCGCCAGTTCAGTCACTTGATGGTCCTATTTCTTCTCCAGCAAGAGCCTCATCCACGGCGTCTTCTTCTGATGATTGCTTAAAGGAACCAATTGGCAATCGGCATCCTATGCAAACACGGTCAAAGAATGGCATCTACAAGCTGAAAGTTTTTTCCTCTTTTTTGGCTGAGAAGGAGCCCACGACTATTTTTGAAGCTTTTCAAAGTCCTCACTGGACAATAGCAGCTCAGGAAGAATATAGTGCTCTTATTTCGAACCACACTTGGGATCTTGTTCCTCTCCCTGAAGGCCGAAGGGCAGTTGGCTGTAAGTGGGTTTTTCGACTTAAGAAGCATGCTGATGGTTCGATTGCAAGGTACAAAGGCCGGTTGGTAGTAAAGGGGTTTTTGCAAGAAGCAGGTGTTGACTTTCAGGAAACTTTCAGTCTTGTTGTCAAACCTACTACAATACGGGTGGTTCTTACACTGAAGGTGTCGTTTGGCTCGGCTTTACGGCAAGTAGACATTAACAATGCTTTTTTGAACGGGGATTTAAGTGAAGAAATCTATATGGTGCAACCACCAGGATCGAACAACAAGGAGCCTCAGGTCAGCAACTGGTGTGTCGATTACGAAAAGCCTTCTATGGTCTTAAACAAGCACCTAGGGCATGGTTTCATAAACTTAAAGAGTTTCTACTCAGTCACAAGTTTATAACTTTACGGGCTGATAGCTCTCTTTTTATTCATCACTCAAAGTCAGCATTGATGTATGTCTTAGTCTACGTAGATGATATTATTGTTACAGGAAGTGACACTTAAGCTGTTGAGGGGTTTGTGCAAGAGTTGAATGCTTGGTTTTCTCTTAAGGACCTTGACAAACTCAACTATTTTCTTGGCATAGAAGTCTCCTACAATAAGGAAGGTTTATGCCTAAGTCAGAAGAAATACATCTTAGAGCTCCTTTAAAAAGCTTCCATGCATCAGTCAAAAGGCACTCCTACACCTATGACTACAAATTGTAAGCTGTCAGCCATTGAGGGAAGTCCAGTTGAAGATGAGCATTTTTACAGAAGCGTTGTCGGGGCGTTGCAATACGTCTTTATAACAAGGCCAGAAATAGCGTTCTCTGTCAATAATGTGTGCCAGTACATGCATAAACCACTGGACTCGCATTTTAAAGCAGTGAAGAAGATTCTGAGGTATCTTAGAGGAACGTGAGATCATGGGTTATATTTCACTCGATCTTCGAAGTTACTGCTGGAAGGGTTTTCAGATGCCAACTGGGGGTCTGATCCTGATGATCGAAGGTCTACATCCGAGTTTTGTGTGTTTTTTGGAGGCAATCCTATTTCGTGGTGCTCGAAAAAGCAACCGGTAGTTTCCAGATCAATAGCGGAAGTGGAATATAGGAGCCTTGCTCACATTACTGCAGAGCTTAGTTGGATTCAGTCGTTACTATCTAAGTTGTTTGTTCCGAAACCTAAAGCCTTGGTCTGGTGTGATAGTGTTGCTGCTATTGCAGTTGCAGGAAATCTAGTCCTACACTCTAAATTTAAACACGTTGAGTTGGACCTATTCTTTGTACGAGAGAAAGTTGCAAGTGGAATGCTTCAAGTTGATCATGTGTCTAGTAAAGATCAGGTAGCAGATATTTTAACAAAGCCACTGTCTGAAGGAATGTTCAACAAGTTCAGAGCTCGACTTCAAGTAAGTCACAAGGGTTGAAAGGAGAAGAAAGATCGAGGCATGTTATGAATATAGATTGTTGAGTTACAGTTAGGTAATACAGTTAGACTGTTAGACTGTTAACGTTAGTTGTAAGTATCTTTGTGTATAAATAACAACTCTTGGAAATATACTTTTGTGATATCTTAACAGACTGCAATAGTTGAGACAAATCTTCAATACTCTTCCTTACTTCAGTTGCTGCAAATTCCAAGCATTTCTATGAGAGATTCAAATATGCTCCTAGGCAAAACTTTGGTAAATATATCTTCTAATTGAATATCAGTCTTGCAATACTTCAATTCAACTAAACCTTCCTTTTACGCATCTTTGAGAAAGAATAATTTGGTATTGAAATGCTTGGTTTTCCCTTGAAAAGTAAGATTATTTGATATAGCAATAGCTGTTTGATTATCTACAAATACTTCTGTGGACTCATTTTTGTTTAAATTCAAACCAAGTAACAATTTTCTAAGCCATAAGGCTTGATTTGTAGCAGCTGTTGCTACAATACACTCAACTTCAGCTGTAAATTGTGTCGCAATTTCATACTTTTTGGAACACTAAGAAAATACCCCTAAACCAAGATTATAGCAATAACCAGAAGTGTTATTCATATCATTTGGCGAACCAACCCAATCACTATCAGAATATTCTTGCAGCACGTACTTCTGACTTGCATAGAACTTGATTATGAAATTTAGTGTTCTTTTAACATATCCCATCACCTTTTTAGCTGCTCTATAATGGGCGTTTGTTGCACAATCAGTGAATCTAGATAGAAGACTTACAACATGTAAAATGTCAGATCTAGTAGTTTTAAGATATATGACAGAGCCAACCATCCTTATAAGAGTCTTATCAACTCTTTTAGCTTCATCATTCTTGCTCAACTTTTCCTTTTGACACATTGGAGTAGTTATTTCTTTGTAATTTTCCATTCTAAACTTTTTCAAAATCTCACTTGCATATTTCTTTTGACAAATGAACACTTCATTTTTTTTCTTTTGCTTGATTTTCATTCCCAGAAAATGAACCATTTCTCCTAGGTCTATCATCTCGAAAGTATGCTGCATATCTCTTTTATAATTCTTAACAAATTCATCATTGCTTCTAGTAATTAAATAATAAATTATCTATGAAAAGCTATTTATATAGCAAGTGATGTGAATTGAAATATATGTTAAAAACCAACTATGGATGAATACTTGTAAAAGTTGAGCATAACATGAAATAATGTGGTAATATGCATAAAATAGAAATGGTGATATCTTATAATTGCATATTTAGATAGTAGCATGATCATATAATTTAATTTGAGCATTTCATGTATCATATGTTGTCTTTAAATGTTCAGATTATAGAAATACCCCTGAGTTTTACTCAGCGTGTGGTTTGATTTTTCATGCGCAGGTTCGGTATCCTCTTTAATCGCCGACTCAACATCTAACAATGATCTCGAGCTTAAGTGTGGTGATGTTTATTTTTGTAATGGCATGTACCTAGGAAGTCTTTGGTTGATAGTTGGTTCGTGAATGTGATGTAAATTTGGGTTTTAAGTATAATGATGGTCATTGTATATAAGTATGTGTTTATGGTTGAAGCCATATGTTTGATATGTTAGTTTGACACAAGGCTTTCAAATGTGTGTGTAGCTTAAAGCTTGATATCTTAGGTAGCTATATGTTAGGTTAATATGGGTGAATTTGGTATGCATGAAATCTTGATTTGGATGATGCTTTGTTAATGTGTTTTGAAGATATAAATGTGGTACCAATGAGGGTAAATTGGTTAGGCACCTAAGATGGTTGTTTTAACATGTTTTGAGTGTGTTTAATCGTGTTTTGGATAGGTTAAATGATTGGTATTTCAATTGCTTAATGCCCAAGCAAGTAGAAAATGGTAAACTTGAGTTTTAAGGTACATTTAGGTGCACATGGCTTGAGACATGGTCTGTCACACGTAGGCGTATGCCCTGAACGTGTGGAATAATTGCATAAGTATAGTGTCACACACGGGTTGACACATGACCTAGGACATGGCCGTGTGACCGAAGTTAGAGATTATACAGGCTGGGACACGGCCGTGTGTTTCAAGTCAGTGAGTTACACGAGCAAGAACACGGCCGTGTGTTCCCTGTTTTTAGGCTTTTAGAGATTTCACCCTAGACTTCTAGAATTGTTTCAAATTAGCCCCTACTAGTTCCAAAATTATTTTTAGGGATCTGTAAACTCGTATTTAGGATTGTATGCTTAATTTAACTGCGATTTGAATTAAATAGTTTGCATTTTAATTATGATTGATTTAGTAGTAATGCTCATGACCCTAATCCGTTGACGAAGAGGGGTTAGGGGTGTTGCATTTTTGGTAAATAAAGACAAAAGAAAGGATTACATCAAAATCATACTAACCTATCCAATTTATGAACAAGATTCAATACCTGACCAATGGTTGCAAGAAATTGTAAGAACCTATCTCCCAACCAATAGCCTCTTTAGTCAAGGCATCTGCAACTTTATTATCTTCCCTGTAGACGTGTTGTAGCTTAATTTTCCATTGGTTTTGAATCAAACACTTAACATCACGAGCCGCTATAAATTGAGGAATATCTGACATATTCTACAACATTTGAATTGCCTCTAAGTTGTCCATTTCAAGAATCACCATCCTTGCTCCCATATGCCAAGTTTCGAATGTGCTACTCCAATTACTTAAATAGTTCCCCCAACTTATAAATAGGAGGATAATGCACTTTAGTGCACTCGAACCTATGTTCTCCTGCATTGATAACAATGCTCATACCAGTCGAGCTAAGACTCGATCGGCACATCCATTTCCAATAAAAAATAATAGCTTAATAGTTTTGATTAACTTTAGAGACAAATTAACTGCTTTCCTTGGTATCAAATATACCATTTTGATTTTTTTTGAAAATTTATAGAAAGTGTACTGTTTATTTGAGTTGAGTTAATTTTATAAATTTAAAAAATATTAAATATATGAATATTTTTAGTTTTGGTTATTTTAATATTATATTCGATAGCGGAAATAAAACATTTTAACTGCATCTTTTAAAAATTTAATTGAAAATTATCAAGTATATATCAAATATATTATAACATCAAGACACAATAATACATTATTAAATAAGTACATCAATTAATAAATTAAAAAATAAATATAAATATTGTTATTGTAATTATTAAAATCAAACCCCACATCACGGGGCATTAGTCCTAATAAAAAATAATAATAAAATGTTTTGATATTAAACCTAATGAATTTTAATCCATTTGGAAGAGTTCTATTTTCAATACAACCTACCTTAGTGAAAGTGAAGAAAAAAAATGCAAATATATAAAAATTTAATTATCTTGAAGAGATTTGTGTATGTCCCAATATTAGAGGACCTATTCATCCTAAAGGTTGCATCAATGTCTTTGTCAATTAATACCAAACAAAAAAAGGAAATTTGGAAAGAAACAAAAATATTTTCAAACATTTCTCATGGGTTTTTTACTAAAATAATATAAAAAAATTTAAAAAAATACTAAAATAGTATAACTTTTTTTATTTACGGAAATGGTACAAAAATAAAAAACAAAACAGTTAAAAAAAAAGCTGAAATCTGGATGATGGGCCTGCCACAGGTGGTACCAAAGGTGCCTGTGGCAGAGGCGGCACCAAAGGTGCCACTGCCACAGGCAGCACCACTTCAATTATAATAAGCCCAATTCAGTCCAGCTGAAGAAGAAGAAGAAGAAGAAGAAGAAGAAGAAGAAGAAGAAGAAGAAGAAGGTGCCTGTAACACCCCAAACCCGATCTAAACGTTATGACCGAATCTGGGGATGTCACATTGTAACACCCCTTAGCCGTATTCGACGCCGGAATAGGGTACGAGGCATTACTAGAAGACATACATTTGCATACTTATTAAACCGAGTTACAAAATTTCATCCGAATTAAAACTTCCAAATTATTAACGTGCTTTTATAATTCTTTACAACATATCCTTGAAATATTATATTCATAACAAATAGGGCCGACGAGACCTGATATTTACTCATGTAATTCAAAGCTTCATTTCCATTTCATTCAATTCACAATTTCTCATGTTCACAATTCAAATCAATTTCTCAATCCAATATATATATTTCAATCATCTAAGAATATAATTCAAGTTACATGAACTTACCAGGCTAAATTGCAGAAATACCAAAATTCAGGGACATTTTGGTAATTTTCTATTTTCCTCGAATTTCCATCCAATCTTGATATAAATTAATATTTCATTCAATTTATTAATTTAAATAATAAAACAATTCATTTCATGCAATTTGGTCACTTTTTGACATCTTTACCAATTTACCCTTAAAATATTACTTTTATTCAATTTAGTCATTGAATCTAAAACATGCAAATTGACCATTTTTAATGAGAACTCATACTAGTTGAATAATCATTTATTTTCCTCCTCCTCCTCCTCTCCATTCCACATCCTTAATGTATAATATGCTTATATGTAACATTATCTATAATTCCACCATTTATTTATATATTAATTCAAAGCTGTCTGCTTGAGTCATAGTCACTAAATTATTTATATCTTGAGCTACGGAACTCAAAATTAAGATCCGCTAAATTCCTATGAAACTAGACTCACATATCTTCATACCATAATATTTTCAGAATTTTTGGTTAAGCCAATAAGTACAGTTTATTCTTTAAAGGTTCCCCTGTTTCACTGCCTGCCGTTTCTGACCTCTCTTCACTAAAAATCAAATATCTCTTAGTACAAAATTCTGATGGTAGTTCCGTTTATTTCTCTTGAAAATAGACTCATTAAGGAATTTAAGAATATAAATTACAAAGTACAATTATTTTTTACAATTTATAATGATTTATCAAAGTTAGAAGAGGGGATTCCAAAATCAATCCGACCTTGGCTCACTAAAATTCAAATATCTCAAAATATATAACTCTTTTACTTGCTATATTCTTTTATGTAAAAATAGACTCATTAAGATTTCATTTCATATCTTATTCACTCTCTAATTCAATTTCCACAATTTATGGTGATTTTTTCAAAGTTAACCTGCTGCAGCTGTCCAAAACTGTTTTAGTGCAAGATGTTGATAATCAAATTTATAACACCCTGCTTTCCTTTCTCTACAATATTTTCTATCAATTCCTCTTGTTTCCCTTCACTAACATATCAAGAACATAGACCCTTATATAATAAATCCCTACATTAACATCAATTCCCTACTTTTTCAATAATATCAAACTCAACTTGATTTTCTCTCTCCTCCAGCCTTTATTTCTTGAATCTAACTTGATATTCTAGCTCCCCATAGTCTCCTTATCAATTTTCTCTCTTGGTGGCTATGAAAATTCTTTTGATTTCTAGATGAAAATGGTGAATTTTTGGTGGAAAGACCAAATTGTAAAGAAAGGAAAACTTCTATTGTAAAGAAAGGAAAACTTCTTTCTTTCCCTCTCTTCTCACGTTGGTTGCATGGAAAGATGATGATTTTTTCATCATCTTTCCTCCCTTTTATATTAATCATTTAATAATAAAATAATACTAAAAATCTTAATAAAATATTTATTAACTAACATTTATCTAATTAATTAATTAAAAATACCACAAACATCATCATTACCTTTTAGAATTCTCTCTCTCTCTATTTAACCATTTTGCCCTTCATAATCTTTTAAAATTCCATCCTTGAGTCATCACTTAATTTGGTAAAATTGTGATTTAGTCCCTCAAAATTCTTCACCTTTTCAATTTGGTCCTAATTCATCCATTTTCCTTAGTTTCTAAATTATTCCACCCTTAAAATATTTACACTATTGGTCTTTCAACTTTTTTATATTTACACTTTAATCCCTCAAATTTCTAGTATTTACTCTTGGGCAACAAAACTTTTCTCACTTTTGCGATTTAATCCTTTGTTGAATTAATATGTCATAATATAATTCCCAATGTGGTCATAACTCAAAATTTCCCTTTTTTCTCACTTTATTTCCTTATTTTACTATCAAGGATACCGCCTTTCTTACTGTAGTAATTTTCGGGGTATTACAGTAGTAATTTTCGGGATATTACAGTGCCGAAAATAGAAAAGAAAAAGAGAGAAAGAGAATTGAGAAAGGACAAAGAAAATGAAGAAAAAAATAAAAAAATAAAAAATAAGGTATTTTTCTAAAAAATAATGGATTATCTTGTTATTATGTTTTTTTTGTATAATTTTTATTGTTTTTTATTGTTAGTTTAGTTATTATTGTTAGTTATGAAGATTAATAAAAACCCAAATTATTATTTTAGTTAGTATTATTATTGCTAGTTTTTAGGGTTTAATAATTAATAATTATTGTTACTTAGTATTATTGTTAGTAAAAAAAAACTAATATTATTATTATGGTTAGTTATTAGGATTAGTAAAAACCCTAATTATTATTTTAGTTAGTATGATTGTTAGTTTTTACATTATATTATTGTTAGTTATTATTTTTAGTAAAACCCTATTTATTATTGTTAGTTATTATTATTTTGAGTAAAAAACAATTATTATTATTATGTTAGTTATTAGGATTAGTGGTTAAACATTGTTCATGTACAAAATGATAACTGAAATAGTATGAGTTTAAGAATGAAAAAATTGCATATTGAAACATTAATTTTTTTATTTAAGTAATTTATTTACTGTTCGAGATTGTTTTTTGAAGTTTTGTTTATTTTTTGACAGATTGAATATTGAAGATGGGTGATAAGTTTTTTGTATGCGTTTATTTCGACGGAATCATCTTGACAACAACTGTTGGATGTATATTTGAATGTCGGCAACAAATAGCAATGAGATTTAATAGAAATGTCTCGTTGGATGATATGAAGGGAAGGATTAATACAAAAATTGTTAGACGTTGTGGGAGAAGGATATCAAAAATTTTCTACAAGCTTCCAGTTTCGACAAATCCGATCAAATTCATTGAAATGGAACTTGTAGACGAAAAAGATGTGGAGACAATGGTCGCTCTTTACTATGGGAATGGGAGTGAAAAAAATGCACCAATTCACTTATTTGCTGAGTTAGTCGGTATGGAGCAAAATGAAGATGTCAATGCATATGGTGAAGAACACGGAGCTCAAGAACCGTGCATGGTGGCTCCAATATCGTACGTTGATAGTGAATCGACTATAAGTGGGATCGGTATTGATCTGAATATGACACCCGATATTGATGTAGTTGGTGATGATAGATATGATGGTAGCGATCATTGTGATGAAGAGGTCGATAGTGACAGTGATCCCGATGTGGACAATGTACCTGATGATATTGACGATGAAGATGTGAATAGCAATAGAAACATTAACGCTTCTTCAGTTGGGAACCAGATGCGACGTATTTTGATAGACAATAATCCTGGGCCACACATGTCGTTCATAGACCTCGACACAGTGCATGTAGCAGAGTTCTCGAAGTACCCTGAAATAGTTCCTGCTCACCGACTGGCCGTAAATTCTGATAACGAGGAGTTATTCATAGGCCAGAGATTCGAAAGTAAAGAAGAGTGCATACGTGCTATTAAACGGTATAGCATGAACGTATCAGTGGATTATAAAGTCACAATGTCTAAACCGACAATATATATTGGGAAGTGTTGGAAGGCAGCGGAAGGCTGCAATTGGCAGGTACGAGCTACATTCATTCAAAATTCGCAGATGTGGGAGATACAAAAATTTGTTAGGTCTCATACATGCACATCAACACGTATGACAGAAGATCATCGAAAACTTGATTCGAAAACTATCTGTACGTGTATCATGCCAATGGTGAAGGACATGTCGACCATTAAAGTTTCGGTACTGATTGTCAAAATACAAGAACAATTCCAATATCGAGTATCATATCGAAAGGCGTGATAGCTAAACAGATAGCAATGGAGCAATTGTATGGGGATTATGATTCGTCGTATAACGAGCTACAAGGATGGATAGCTGCTATGCGGGAGTACGTACTAGGGACTGTGATTAAGTTACAGACAAGACCTTATTACGGCCCGGACGACCAATTAGTGCCGTGCTCCCAATAGCATTTGCCATCGTAGATAAGGAGAAATTAGAATCTTGGGAATTCTTCCTTACCAACCTGCGGATGTATGTTATTAGCAACGATAATATTTGTATCATCTCTGATAGAGGGAAAGGTTTAATTGCAGCAATTAGGCGTTCCAGTGTGCCATGGAGATCCGTTTACTGCATCCGTCACACTGCGGCTAACTTCTATAAAGATTATAAGAATGCAGACTGGAAGAGACAAGTAGTGGCAATGGGTAAATGATAACTTTATCTTTTCAATATAAGTTGTAATGTTTTATGTTATCGAGTTATTGGAACTTATCTTTTCTTAATACGTATACAGCGTACGAGTTAGAGCCACATATTTTCCGCCAAAGAATTATTCAACTTGAGAGTGGCATGGAGGGTCAAACAAACACATCTTTTTGATAATGGTTGGGTACAATAGAGCCGTGGCAATGGGCTCAAAGTTTTGACGAGGGTTTTCGTTATGGTCAAGTGACCACAAACTTAGTGGAGGGGGTCAATGCTGTGTTGTTAAAAACACGACATCTTCCGATTGCATCTTTCTTCTCTACTACATTCTACAAGTTGGCTACCTTGACGCCAAGAATGGGTCAGCAACAAGTCAACCAGATAGAGGCGGGACACGTGTTTGTCGAAGATGCCAGGGATGCAATGGTTTCAAACCGTTGGTTGGCAAGGTTGATGAATGTAGAAATATATTCGCGACGTCTGAAAACGTTTCGAGTTACTGAGACCATCGGTCGTCGACTCGGTATACCACTTAGGTCCTATGGAGTTGATCTCTGGAACAGACGGTGAGACTGCAGGAAGTTTGAAACACTTCATCCATGTGCGCATGTCGTGGCAGTATGTGCTAAAGTGAACCTTAATGTTGAACAATTTATCGATGATGTGTACACGCTCGAGCGCACATTGCGTGTCTGGGAAAATGAGTTCCCCGTCCTGCTGACCTGTCTACGTGATAGGTGCCTCCGACGACTTTCGAGCTTGTCCCAGACAGTAGGCTACACAGGAATCCAAGAGGTCGTCCACAATCATCTAGAATCCATAATGAAATGGACATTAGTGAGAAATCCGACGGTAAGCGTTGTGGATTATGCAGGTTAAGTGGTCATAATCGGAATAAATGCCCTCAGCGAAACTATCATGTTGGACAATCGTCAGGATCGGGTCGGAATTGAGCTTATGCTATAAAATTGTTATGTGTAATGTTGTAATGTTGCAATGTTGTTGTAACACCCTTTAACTTAAATTCAGCTTATGCTTATGCTTATGCTTATGCTTATGCTTATGCTTATGCTTAAATTCAGCTTTAATATTATTTAAAAAAAGTATAATTATTTATAGGTTTCCAAATTAAGTTATAAAAAGTATAATTCATTTGGAATAATTAAAATTATATCCAAAATGGAGCCAATTAACCTTAAATTCAGCTTTAATATAATGCAAAAAGGGAAGAAAAGTTCCGTAGTAAGCATACATAAAATTAGAATAATTAAACATATGGTAAAAGTAAAAACTTTGTAATGTACAAAAAAGTGCAAGAAACCCTTAAAATTGATGGTTCGATGGTGTGGTCTTAGGGGTATACCTATGCGGAGGTCGACGGTCACGTTGTGGGTGATCGCGACGACCAACATCCTCATTAGGCGCAGGTGGGGGTGTGGTAAACATAGAGGAAAAATCATGTGGCTCGATTGACATTGATGAACTAGAACCGAAAGAAGTCCCATAATGCTGTGGATACGGGCCGGGAGTGCCGTACTACGGTGGGTACGATCCAAAGATATCAAACTCGTAATGGTATTCGCCCCTTAACAAGCTCAAAAAATAGTCATTGCCAGCCAAATCTGGATGATAGCAATATGAATCCCTATGTGAATGTGATTGCTCGGGATCTGGCTCGGCTTTCTGCTCGAGCTCTGGTTTGGGATCAGGATCTATCGCAGGCTCCGCCTTCATATCAGCCACTGGCTCGTATGCCCCAAGTCACTGCATGTGTGGGGGGGACTACAGTCGACAACCCTTCAAGTAGATATGGCTTTCCGCAACTAGAGTACCATTGTATGTACTCTAATGATGGTTGCAAATCGGAAGCCATAACCATCTGAGGTATTTGACCCATCCGATCGTTCCACAGCGCAACAAATTTTCGGTGCTTAACCCCCCAATTCAACTGCGGTTTTCCTCTCTTGTTGATGCTGTGGACCACCCCCACATTGCATGGCGGATCCGAGATATATTGGACGCAACCAAACTGTCGTAGCACTCGATCCCCATAGTACCACTCGACTACATTGAAATTTATAATTGGTGCGTTAGTACACATTTGAGAATGAACATAGGCAGACGAGGGTATCATAGCTGCAATTTCGGGTCTACGATATGGCATCCATATAAACTGCATGATTAATAACATGGTTATAATTTAACACGGTGTGAGTAAGATATAGAAAGTAACATGTCACGAATATTAGAATAGCTTACCCCTTCCCTGACATGCTGTTCGATCATCAGTCGGTATATCAGGACAGTGTATGGCCTCTCGATATCCGAATAAATACTCCATCTATAAAAACAAATATAGTATGGTTCGTAACATCAATTAGTATAGTATCCTGACAATTAATGAGAAGTTATATTTTATCACCTGTTAACTAGTGGATAAACATATGGTTGGTAAGTAACCGATGCCAAAAATGGCATCCGATAAAGCGCCCAGGACTGTAACAATGTAAGACATCCATCCATGTCTACAACAGTAGGCTTTGTCGTCTGACAAAGCTCCCGATACAACACTGCCAGAACTGCAGAGCCCCAGCTATACGAGCGAACATTGGTCAAATCAGCTAATAGAGATGAACCTTGTTGTTGTTTGAATCGGGCATCAGTACTCCCCCTATAATATGCATGATGTACGCTCGAGCAACGCACATCAACTCTCCTTCAGTGGCATTAGCTGATAACTGTCCAAATTTGGCTTTCAGCCATGTAAATTTCAAACCCGTAAAATTTGACTCATCATCGTTTGGCGAGTCTCCTAGTAGCTGATAACATAGTGCAGTCGGCTCAGCAAATGCACTTACTCCCGTTACGAGACTCCCGTCGATTGGGAGCCCAAGCTACAGTGCAACATCCTCTAAGGTCACTGTGCATTCCCCACATGAAAAATGAAAAGTGTGGGTCTCTGGGCGCCACCGCTCCACTAGTGCAGATATTAAATCGTACCGCAAGTCGAACGTCCGGATCAATGCTACTGACCCAAATCCAGCTTACTCTAAGTAGGGCATCAATCGTTCATCCAAGGGATATTCTATACCATTCACCTGGCCCCTTAATACGCGGTACGAGCCTTGATAGTGTTAAATTACAGAAAATAAATATTAGGATAACATGATTTATTTCTATATCTTACGTATATCCTTTTTTAATAGAACCCGTAATTAACAAATAATAATATATTACCATATTATTAGCCGCATCAGATATGTGAGGATCATCGTTAATCAATCGAGCCATTGTGATGCTTGCAACTTCAAAACAAATTTAGTAAAAAACCTTATTTCGGCCCTTTGTTTGTATTTTTCCCGGATTTTATTACCTTTAAAAAATATATTATTTTCGTATTTTATTATTTTACATTATTTTAGTACATTATGTTTAAAATGTATTAATTTACTATGTTTTTTAAATAAATTTAAAAAAAAAACCTTATTTCGGCCCTTTGTTCGTATTTTTTTTCCGGATTTTACTACTTTCAATAAAAATATATTATTTTCGTATTTTATTATTTTACATTATTTTAGTACATTATACTTGAAATGTATTAATTTACTGTGTTTTTTAAATAAATTTAGTAAAAAACCTTATTTCGGCCCTTTGTTCGTATTTTTTTCCCGGATTTTATTTCTTTCAAAAAATATATTATTTTCATATTTTATTATTTTACATTATTTTAGTAGATTATGTTTGAAATGTATTAATTTAGTAAAAAACCCTTATTTTGGCCATTTGTTCGTATTTTTTTCTGATTTTATTACTTTCAAAAAATATATTATTTTCGTATTTTATTATTTTACATTCTTTTAGTACATTATGTTTGAAATGTATTAATTTAGTGTGTTTTTTAATATAAATTTAGTAAAAAACCTTTATTTTAAATAAATTGTTCGTATTTTTCTTATTTTCGAATTTTATTACTTTCAGTGAATATACTATTTCTGTTTTTTATTTCTTTTCGTATTTTATGTTTTCTTAAACATATTTTTTTATTATTTTATTTTTAATGCTATTTTTGTAAAAAAACTCATTACAACATGCTAAATAAATTTCATTACTTATATATCTAATCAACATAAAATGAACATAACATCGGTTTTTTCATGCTAAATAAATTTCATAAAAAATATATGCTAAATAAAATAATAAAACACATACAATGTACATAACATAGATTTTTTTACACAAATAATACAAAAAAATTAAAATAAAACAAAAAAAATACGTTTGCTTTTTTTTTTCCTTTCTTTTTCCTTCCCTCCCTCTTCTCCTTTCCTTTCCTTTCTTCTTCTTTCTTCTCATTTCTTTTTCTTTCTTCTCCTTCAGCCGAATGGTCCCCCCAATATAAGAGGCTGGTGCCGCCTATGGCAGTGGCACCTTTGGTGCCGCCTCTGCCACAGGCACCTCTAGTGTCGCCTGTGGCAGGCCCTCCACCAGGGTCCTGTCACTTCAATCCCCAGCTTTTTTTTAACTTTTATGTTTTTTTTTTAATTTTATACCATTTTCGTAAATAAAAAAATTATACTATTTTGGTATTTTTTTTATTTTTTGGATTATTTTCGTAAAAAACCCGTTTCTCATATAAAGAAATTGTACAATTCATTATTATTTTTTCCATCACAAAAAAAATTAAAAAAAATTTCCGGCCACTGCTAATTAATATGGTAACAAAAAACAATCAATTAATACACACAAATAAATAGGGATTTATTTGTTTCTGCCAAATAAATTTGAAGGGTCAATTTCACAATATTAATTTGCTAAGAAACAAATCAGACCACTGAAATTGCCATTTATCTAATTTTAATAATAAAACATAGCAATAGTGTTGATTGAGTATTAGCTTGACTGGTATGAATATTGTTGTCAATGTAGGAGGACGTGGTTTTGAGTATGCTGAAGCGCATTATCCTCCTATTTATGGGTTGAGAAGGAGTTATGAACATATTTATTGTATCAAAAACCTATAATGAAATTGTTCAATTTCAAAACTCTTACGCTTTATTTATTATTATTATTTATTTTTAAATTGAATCGATCTCACCTTTTATTTTTAGCCTGGAAATGTATTTAGTTTGGCATAAAACAAAATTATAAAAAAAAAAGATGAAACAAATTATTTAGAATTATTTATTGATAATTGGTTGCTGAATGAGTGATTTATTATGAAGAAAAGTTGAGGTTTCCACATGTTAAGTTTAGATACAAATTAGAGTAGGTATTATGTCAATTTATTAAGAAATAAAATCTAGAGAGTTCAATGATGAAATCCAACTAACCTTTGTTTCTTTGCTACAAAAGATTGATATGATTGTATACAAAATTAAATTTTTAAAAAAAAATATAATATGTTTTTTTAAATAATTATATTTTTTAAAATGTTTATTTAGTAATGAATTTGAAAATTTTAGAATAATTTTGGATTTAGCAGATCTATATTTTTATATTTTTTCAATTATATTTATCTATAATATACACATTTTTTTCTTACCATACACATAAAATTAAAATCTAAATCCAAATTTTATTATTGAAAATACAAATAATACATGTTTAAATAACTATAACTAAACACAACTGAATTGAAAATTAAACTCAAACATGATAGTACTTAAACTCAAACTAAATTTCAAAGAAAACCCAACGTGGTATTTATTATTGGTGGAACCCAAACTTAAGACATCAAAGTTCTCTAACTTCAACCTTTTCATTTCAACCAAACCAAAGGCACTTGAAAAAGAAGATTAGGATAGACAAAATCTAAAAGGTACCCCTACCCTCACAATCTATCATTTACCTCAATACTAAACTAAATCCTAAAGATGTGTTTAAAGTTTTCGGAATTTTTAAGGTTTTTAAAATTTTAAAAAAAGAATGGTTATTTGAATTTTCTTATAATCTTATTACATTTAATCCACAATGTAAAAAGTTAACTTTCAAAACTAACAAGTGATTGGAAGAAGTGAAAGTAGATTTCTTTCCTACTTATTTGAACTAAGTTCAAGTATTAAATTATGCAGATCATAAAACAGATAAAGATACCTATGCTTATACAAAAAGAAGTTAAATTTCAAACTATCATTTCTATTTAATTCTAATATATATTTTTTTTACAAATTTAAAATATTCATATTGTATTTTTATATTATTTATTTTTAACATCATTGTCCTTCTTTTATAATTATTTTTTAGCTCAAGATATTCCAATAATTTACCCTTTTCTAAAACAAATATTTATTGAAACAATGTAATTATAATTGATAGTATTTTAAAATGTTAATATTTTAAAAATCTCTAAATTTCCCATCTAAATACATCCTAAATATTAAACTTTAAATCCTGAAATCTAAAATTTAAACATTAAATTGTAAACCTTAAATCTTAAATCCTCGACTCAAATGTTAAAACTTAATACTAAACTTTATATTCTAAAATCTTAACTTTAAATCTTTAAAAAGGAAAAAGAAACCCACGTGTAATTGAATTATTCAAAATATTATAGAGGATAAATTTGAACAACTCGGTGTAATTGAATAAAAGTGTAATTATTGAGTAGTAATTATTAAGGTAGTAATTACATTCTCTTATAATTACAAGAAATTATATTCTCTAGACATATCTAACTAACAAAATGTAATTATAAATTTGATAGCAGAAAATTACAATTATACAGTTGTATAATTTAAATTAAAAAAATATTAATTACTATAATATAACTTCTTACGAATATTTTTTTTTATAATTTGTTGATGCGAGCTTGTACATATTCATATGTGACTATGCTTCTAATATAAATTTTATAAAAAAAAATGGATTTAACTGTTTGAAAATTATACGAGTGTTTGAAAAGTTATCTTGTAATTACTTTAATTTTCAGCTTCTTAAAAATTGAAAATTAAAATTTAATGTTTCAATTACATTTAACGAGATCCATCAATTACAATGATTAATCGAATACATCACAGCTATATAATTATAAGTAATTACATTTAAATCTAGTTATTTAATTATTTTGAAAAGAAAAAAAATATAATTTACATAAAAATACGAGAGAAAACATGGTGGTAGATTATAAAGTAAACCCAACTCTTTACTGTAAATATAAAACTATAAACTCAGGCACCGATGGCTTGACCGAATTACAACTCGACAACTGATCTGTAATCTCAATTATTCTTTTCTCAATTATTCATTTTTATTCACATTATAAGACAAGCTTAATGGACCCTACATTGTTTTTGCCCTTAATTTTGTACTTTATACCGTACCTCCCCTCTTGCCCTTCATTTTCCAAACAAATTCCACCCCCCTCTCGTATATATACCCCCAACCTTCACCGGTATCAGCATCCATCCTCAAGAAATCAAGAAACAAAATTCAGAAAAAAAAAAGAAAAGAAAGAAGCCCCTTCTTTCTCTCTTTTGGTTACTTAATTTTCCGTAGTATTCTTTTGCATGGCAGTGAGGTTATTGTCACATGAGTTATCTGACTTGTGTCTTGGCAAGCCAGCGCTGAGGTCACTTTCTGTAACATCCACCATTGCTGAGGCTCTTGAGGTCTTGAAAACCTCGGATGATAACTTCGTTAGTGTGTGGAGTTGCGATCATAAGGCTAAAACCAGTTCAGGGTTTGAGTCGGCTGCTGGTTTTTGCGATAATTATGATGATGATGATTGTAGATGTGTAGGCAAAGTTTGTATGGTAGATGTGATTTGTTATCTTTGCAAAGATGAAAACTTGGTGTCACCTT
Source organism: Gossypium turneri (assembly GCA_008044935.1). Classification (NCBI taxonomy): domain Eukaryota; kingdom Viridiplantae; phylum Streptophyta; class Magnoliopsida; order Malvales; family Malvaceae; genus Gossypium; species Gossypium turneri. The sequence goes on from CP032571.1 coordinate 53,792,418, forward strand.
CTGTTGCTTTGAAGGAGCCTGTTTCGGTGCTTTTGCCTAAGATTCCTGGCCTTGTTTTGCATGTGGAGCCGTCTTGCAGGTACTGATAATTGACATGTTTGGATTCTTCTTGTTTCTGGATTTTCTTCACTTCTTTCAATGTTTATGGCTATATGGGTTTTTTTTTTAATTACGTTTTCCCAGTTTTTGTTTTATCTTTGGGACTGTCAATTGATGGAATCCAATTCATTTCAAGTGATTAATCATAATTATTTCTCTTTTTGTTTTCAGCTTGTTAACAGCAATAGATCTTATACTTGAAGGAGCTCAAAACCTTGTGGTACCAATCAAAACCAAGCTCAGCAACAAGAGAAAACAGCACCAGAAGCCATCACCGACGGTCACTGTCCACAAAGGCCGTGAATTCTGCTGGTTAACTCAAGAAGATGTGATTAGATTCCTACTCAGCTCAATTGGCCTCTTTTCACCTGTCCCTGCTTTCTCCATCGACACTCTTGGCATCATCAGCTCTGAAATCCTCACCATTGAGTACCACTCCCCTGCTTCTGCAGCCATAGGAGCCATTTCTCGAACCCTTGTGGACCAAACTTCAGTGGCTGTGGTTGACAGTGAAGGCTGTTTGATTGGAGAAATTTCTCCCTTCACCTTGGCCTGCTGCGACGAGACGGTGGCAGCAGCCGTCAAGACCTTGTCCTCCGGGGATCTAATGGCCTACATCGACTGCGGAGGTCCACCAGAAGACCTTGTTCGGGTTGTTTCATCAAGGTTGAAGGAGAGAAACTTGAATGGAATGCCTGAACATTTCAGTATGTCAATGTCATGTGGTGGATTCTCATCATCATCATCTGATGAAGAATCCATGGCAGCCTCACCATTGCCAAGGTCCGGAAGGTATAGTAGGTCAATGAGTTATTCAGCCAGGATGGTGAGAACAGCTGAGGCAATTGTGTGCCATCCCAAGAGTTCATTAGTTGCAGTGATGATCCAAGCCATTTCTCATAGAGTTAACTATGTTTGGGTTATAGAAGATGATTGTAGTTTGGTCGGAATTGTCACATTTTCTGACATGTTAAAAGTTTTCAGGGAACATTTGGAAACCATAGCTTAACAAAAAAATTATGAGAAAAGCTTTTGTTTAAAACTTTTGCTAATCATCTGCTACACTCTAAGGAACCAATCCCTTAATTTAAAAGTTTGGCAAAAGATTTTCACCTTTAATTTCATGAATCTGTTTAAAGATTCTTCCCATTATTTAATGTTTGAAAGGTCGTCCTATGAAATAAAAAACCAGAAAAGTTGAAAAAGGATGGCTCAAGATCTTGCCTGCTGTCATAAAAAAGCGTGTATAAATGTATCAATGGACCCAAAGGGCCAATTCTTCATATTTTCTTACAACTTTACAGCTATAAAATAAACACCTTAGGGAGCAGCTCAAAAGTGATAAAATAGGGCCCAAATGTGGAACTCTTCACCGTTTCTTCCAACTATTAGATAGACCAGATGATCTTTCTTTCTAATCTGTGTCTGATAAATCCTGCTTAAAAAGAACAAAAAAAGAAGTGGAATTCAAACCTATTTATTGTCTCATGTTGTATAGTTTCCTGTTCTCTAAGCAGACAAAAGATTAGGTTAAATTAGGACTACAAAAATGGTGGGAAGAAAATGATAGTGTACCCATATCTTGTGAAATCTAGTCTCATCAATCTAGCTGGTGGGTTTTTTCATTTTTTTGGAAGAACATATATTAATGTAGAAAATGATAGGGTACCCATATCTTGTGAAATCTAGTCTCACCAATCTAGCTGGTGGGTTTTTTCTTTTTTTTGGAAGAACATATATTAATGTGATGAAAAGGATGGATACCCAAAATATCTACCCAAAGATCAAACCAACCCCTTCTAGGCCTTTTCTAGCGTTTGTTTTGGTTCATGCAAAGCCAATTTTGAGGTCACCGAAGTGGAATTTTATATTCAACCTGGTTTCATGCAAAGCTCATGGTATTTTTATAATAATTACTGATGGAAGGATATGAAGAACAGTTGGTATGTGCTTTGTTCTCTCGCTGGAAAACTGCTCACATTTTTATGTTGGCAGCACACCATTGACGCACGTTCCCGAGCTGGAAACAAGTATGATCCTATTGTCACACGTGTTTGAACAGTTATTTCATAGCTTTCTTTAAGGATGATTTGAAACTACGATCAAGGTCAAATTTGTCACCGGAATTCCACCATTTGTCTTGAACGCAGATTCCACGTACAATACTTTAGCTATAATGACTTATTTGATGTTCAATCTTTATAATTATTTAATTTTTAACTTCTTTTAATCTTGAACTTGTATTTTTTATTATCAAACCACTCCGGAGTAAAGTGACTATATTTGAGCAATGGGTATCAATAACCAGAAAACTAGAGCAACGAAAGAGAAAGAGATGAATTGAATCCTTAAGACTTCCTTTAAACTGCGAAGTGGTTTTCCTAGACTTAGAATGAAAAGGGAAAATACATGCATAGCGTAAAGTGGAAGACGAAAGGTTATGAAAATAAAAAATGAATCAAAGAAAGAAAATGAGAGGCGGCAGCAGGAAAATGAAACGTGAAGCGATAAAATTAAGTTAAGCGTTTTCGGCTAACAGTAGTTGGGCTTACTAATGAGCTATAAATTAGAAGTCCAAAATATAGTTGGGCTTATTAAAGTATTTTTAATTATAATTATTATTTTATATTATCAAACTGATTAAATCAAGATTGAATCGAGAATCGATTGTCTGGCTGTTCAACCACTAATCCGTTTTAAAAAATATTAGATATTTGGGCCAAAATATAAATTGGAATTCCAAACGAAACGATTGCTATAAGAAACAATGCATTCCTAACAATTCCAATCAGAATGTCCAAAGGCAATTAATACAAATGTGTGCCGATCAATGAATAAAAATGACACTTCATATAATAGCCTGTTTTTAGTGAAATCGAAACAGTGACTTTGGGACCACAAATCCGAGGTTAAAAGAAAATTTATTTTAATATTATTTTATGGTCTATAGTATGATAGAAATATCGTATAAAAATTTCGTCAAGAAATTTTATTGTTTACATGTTTAATCTGATAAAAAGGACTAAATTGCATAAAGTGTAAAAATTGAATTCTAATAGCTAAAGGTATTAAATAGCTATGAAATTTTAATTGAAGGTTCTTATATAGTAAATAGACCATTTAGAGTAGTTAGTGGACAAGAATGATTATTCATCATTGGAACTTTAATAAATTATTAAGGTTAATTTTGGAAAAAGAAATGATAAATGATGATAAATAAATAAAATAATCTAATATCATCATCTTTTACCAAATAAAAGGAAAAAAAAATATGGAAACCCTAGCCATGGAAGCTTGAAGTTAGCAAGCTTATTTTTACTCATTTAGGTATGTATTTTTGTCCCGTTTTTAATAATTTTTATGTTTTCGAGATCGTAATAGCTTAATCTAACTATCTCTGGGATTAATTTGCAAAACCGTTAAAGTATTAGGATTTTTCCATGGAAGAGTATGCTTGAATTTTGAAGTTTTATGATAGAAAATGAAAGATTGTTGTTAGATAAACAACTTTTGTAAAGAGAATTTTGAAGAAATTATCGATTAGGGACTATATTGAAAAGATGATAAATTTAAGGTAAAATTCTAAATTTTGTGAAACTGCTATTAATATGTATGAAAACCGGCTAGGCTTGAATAAGAATTAAATTGTATGAATTTCATTTTTCGACCCTAGGGACTAAATTGTAATAAATTAAAAGTATAGGGGCAAAATGATAATTTTTCCAAAAATGTATGTTGGATTGAATTGAATATGAAATATATTGAATTAAGTCAAATTCATTCGTATAGATCCCGATAAAATTAGTACGGAGTTAGATTGAGGCAAAGGAAAAGTAACGGCTTAGTAGCCTTCATATCTACATACATTTGTCGAGGTAAGTTTGTGTAACTAAATTGTACATTTATATGTTTTAAAATTGAATATTATCGTGTGTGATTTGTACAGTTGCCATGTATAATTACCGATCACATAACCAATAATTTTCGAGTCCCGTTTGAACCTTAGAAATTCGGAGGATACAAATGATATGTCATTAGGGTTACCATTTTGGTTGTAGTCCTACATGTGTTGCGGACACACCACAACTCTCATGAGCTTCCCGATATACAGCTCGCATGAGCTTCTCGTTATTTAGCTCACATGAGCTTCCCGTTATATAGCTCGGAAAAGCTTCCCGTTTACATGCTCATATGAGCATACATGTACATGAATTGACGGATTATAGTTTTGTACACTTCGTGTGTACTACCCGTGTATCCAACAATATTTTAAACGTTTCAACGAGCAATGTTCTGTTATGAGACAAAATGAGTTCGATACAAACAATTACCGGTATATACATGGAAATGATATTACTTGATATATTGAAACATGATTCGGTTGATACATGTATGTGGAACTTGCTTAATGACTATGTTCATCCATGATTATGAGCTATTATATGTGTTTACATGGCTAACATGTTGAGGTTATGTGTTTAGGCTTTTGACCAAATTGGTTTGAATATGTCTTGTATACTTAACTTAAATGTGATTAAATGGTAAGTTAAATTCTATGTTATATGAACTTACTAAGTTTAAAAGCTTACTCCGTGTTATTTTTCCATATTTTATAGTAATTCAGAAGCTCATTTGGGTTGAAAGCTGGTCGGAGCTGAATCACACTATCCATCGACTATTTTGGTATTTTTAGTAAATTAATTCCGGTTATAATGACATTATAGGTTATTTTGGCCATTGATGGCATATAAATGTTTTGATGTATATATATAAGTGGTTTTATCAAGTTTGAAGTGTGATTAAAATGTGGTTTGAAAATGCATATATGAATTGGGTCAAATAGGTAAATTGAGATACTTGGTTGACATATTTTTAAATTGTCATTTGAGGTGCATAAGGGCACATTGGTTGTAGGTGGTAATATGTCATGTTTGAGACATGATTTTGGTTTGTTTTAAATGCCTTGTTGTGGCTTGTTGATGTGAAAAAATATTAAGTTAGGTTGATGTTAAATTGGGTGAGAAATGTGGCTTGGAAAATGGCTTATTTTTATCCACAAGGGCAGAGACACGGGAGTGTATCTCAGCCGTGTGTCACACACGGCCATGTGACACGGCCGTGTGTCCCCCGTATCTTTTAATTTGCACAAGTCAGTATGCTCAAATTGCTCACACGGCCTAGCACACGGGCGTGTGGTTTGGCCGTGTGACCTAAGTCAGTATACTCACACGGCTTAGCACACGGGCGTGTGGCTTGGTCGTGTGTCCCAAGTCAGTATATTCACACGGGCATGGACACGGGTTGGGACACGCCCGTGTGTCCCTATTATGAATGTCCACACGGTCTGAGACATAAGCGTGTCTCCTAATCGTGTGAGTCACACGGCCTGGCCATACGGCCGTGTGTCCCTTGCAACTTTGAAAAATTTTAATATTTTTTGAAAAATTCTTTGAGTACTCAATTTAGTCCCGATTTATTTCTAACGCGTATTTTGGGCCTCAAGGGCTCATATAAGGGACAATATGTATGATTTTGATTGATTTCTGATATGAATATAATATGATGTGAAATTTTGTCTATTTGTTCTGTAAACTTCGGTAATGCTCTGTAACCCTGTTCCGGCGACAGATTCGGGTTAGGGGTGTTACACTTCAAAGCTTTATGAAAGCATCGTCAAATGAATGTAGTTAACATCGCTCATGACATTGACTCAAGCTAGGCCACTTTATAATCTTCCTTTGGTCTAGATGGACAATTGTTATACCCTCATCCTAGACTTTTCTCACTAGAACAATTAACAATTATAGAAACTTGACAACGCACAACCTTGCAATGACTTCACCGGAAGAGCTCAGCCTTATGGCCTTGCCTAAAACATTACACTCAGTGAGGTCACACAATTTAAAGGTTGGCCTAAACATTATCCTAGGCTAACACACGCCATCTTGTCACTACAATTTGAGAGAGGAGAACTTAATAACCGAGACCCACACCAAACCTCCATCCCTTATAAATACCCCTTAAAGAGACCTATTCCTTACCTTGCCAACAATCTGTTCCACATATTTAAACCTCTAAACTTAGTAATTTTCGTTCATTCATGATATGAACCATAATAATCAATCATCTCCAATTTGTGTTATAACCATCATTATATGGTTTATTAATAATGTATAAATTTAATATTAGAAAATTGTATAAATTTATATAAGATGATAACATCAAATTATTAAAAAATTATAAAAATTAAAATATATCGTATTAATAAAAATAATTCTACTTATTTGTACCTTTTAAAAAATAAAGTAAAAAATATTATTAAAACCTAAAAATTCTTCTTATATTTTGTTTTGCTTAGCGGCAGTGTCAGCGCCACCTAGCGGTGTCAGCCTCCTAGGTGGCTATCGTCCGCCTTTTTTCTCTCCAACCAACCATTTCTTTCTTTATTCTTCTCATCCACTCTACATGGCTTCTCTATTTTCAGTTTGCAGATCTATTTTGTAAGTAGCTTTATTGTCTTCACAAGTTGTGATGGACCTAAAACTCCACTGGCCACCCGTAGTTTTTCTTGGAAAGTGGGTGGCTCCTCATTAGTTTTTCTGTTTTAAGCGTATTTTAGAATAATAAATAATTTCACGAGTCGATTTGGACTCATGTTCTCTTAAGTTTTATATGTTTTTTTATTTATTTTTCTATTGTTTAATAAGTTTTCAGTTTTAAAAGTTTTTGTCTTCTCTTGTAGCAAGTTTTTTTAGTTTTGCTTATGCATGTAACTTTTGTTTTACAAGTGATTTTAGAGATGTTTTTGTTCTCGTCCTCTCTAGTTTGGTGAATGCTTAATTTTTTCTTAGTGAATTTTGCTCGCTTTGGACCATCCGAGGCTGATTTCCTTATCATATTAAGTGTTTGCAATCACTCTAGCTATATCTTGTACTTGAGTTGTGACAAAACTAATTGTTAACGTGTCATGTTTTATTGATGCTGAGGCTAAAACTTTTGTTGTATTGATGGAGATTATATTTTATCATCTACAATGAGTGTTTATTATTTAATGAATTTACCTTTAAAAATAAATAAAGTAAAAAGAAACCATTGGAGAAAGGAGGTTGTAGAGGGAGGAAATGTTCCTACAAAAGTTGCAAAATTAAAGCTGAAAATTAGTTGTAAATGAAACTAATGTAAGCTACAAAATCACTGCAGAGAGAATCAAGAAAGCGAGATCTGTCTTCTTGTTGTTCCACGTGCATCAGCATTGTCATTTTCCACTCTTTCGTTAATTTGTTCTTTCCAAAACCTTTCTAAAATTTCCATTTTTACTTCCCAAGAAGCTAAGAGGCAATTTTTAATATATAAAAGTTTTTTTTTTTTTTTGCTAGAAAGGAGATCTGATATAACTGTAAACGTAGGTTCTTCCAGATTCGGTTGCTTTTTCTGTTTCTTCCGTTAATTATCTATTTCCTTCTTCCTTTTTTTTGTTTGGTCGTGCAAAAATTGGACATTTAATACACAAAGAGAATACAGACTCCAGACAGAGAAGAAGCTTTGAATATTTGAGAGGCCAAAAACTATTAAAAGTCTGTTAACTCTGTCTTTAAAGTTTTTGGCTTTCATGGTATCGGACTTTATTATCAGACTCAGAACTCACACAAGCTTCCACCTTGATTGATGCTAAAACTTGGGTTTTTTCCCACAAGTTTGAAAGCAGGGAAAATAAAATGAACTTGGGTACAGTACATTCTTCTAGTTTTAATCTGAAATATGAGAGGATTCAAAGTGTAGAAGATTTGGAAATATTTTCTCTCTTTGTTCTTGAGGTTAAACATCATAATTTGTTGATTTTTATGCTAGATGGGGAGAATGAGGAAGAAAGATCAGTGGCCATAACCCCAACATGGGCTCTTGCTACTGTGTTGTCAGTCTTTATTGCAGTTTCTTTGATTGTGGAGCGCTCTATTCACCAACTAACCAACGTCAGTTTCCCTGTTTTCAGCTTTTTTCAATCATGTTTGTGTAGCTTTTGTTTACAAATAAATTCATCAGACTCATCTTATGTACTTAATAATTTTTGTTGCAGTGGTTAAGGAGAACTGATAAAAAATCTCTGCTTGCAGCTTTGGAGAAGATGAAAGAAGGTATGGTGTGAAAATGTTATTTCCTGATTATGATTTAGAGTGCCATAGTCATATTCACCATTAATTTTTTTTTTCCTTCAGAGCTAATGATGCTCGGATTTATGTCGCTCCTTCTAACAGCAACCTCAAGGTCAATAGCTAATATTTGTATTCCATCAAAGTTCTATGATGATAGTTCCTTTGCACCATGCTCCTGGTCTGACATTGTTGAAGAAAATGAACATGATTCTTCCAAGGAACTTCAGCTTTCGATTGCTTCCGCTTCTCGCTCATTTCCGAGGATTTTGAAAGGCATGAATACCTTTACCTGCAAAGAGGCATGTAACTAATCCATATTTGCCCTTTGCATGTTTCTCTACACCATCTTCCATTAAATTATTCTGTTCTGCAGGATCATGAACCATTCGTTTCGTATGAAGCTCTCGAGGGGTTGCATCGCTTTATCTTTTTAATGGCAATCACACATATAGCTTACAGTTGCTTAACAATGTTACTTGCAATTGTGAAGGTTGGTCGTTTGTAAAGCAACTCTACTTCTTATAAAAGCATTAACAGTTCTAAGTTGCTATTTTTTTTCTCACCTTTCGAATAACTATTTGGTAGATTCGTAGCTGGAGAGCATGGGAGAATGAAGCTCATAAGGACCAATTTGGTTTCTTAACTGGTAAATCCAAACAGTATATTTTCAGTAGGTTCAGATAATAGTTTGATGTTGCACAAAACATGTGATCAAAGTTATGCAGACGATGTTTCAAAAAATTTCAAGATACTATATGATGATTATGGTTTACTTGTTGCAGGACAAGATAGACAGTCGTTAATGGAAAGACAAATGGCTTTCATCGTAAACCACAGAGCGAACCCCTTGACGCAAAATCGAGTTGTTATCTGGGTGGTAGGTACAGAACATTTCTTCTTGCTGCTGAAGTTGTCATTCTTACTCTTTGAATAAGCAGTTCCTTCAACTATGTGCCTTTTTTTCTCTTAATGTAAGATCTTTGAAGGGCATTAATTGCTTTAAACAACTTCACTTACACTTGAGAATGATGAATTTTTTTCTGTTATAGATTCTTTATTTTTCTACTTGCAGATATGTTTCTTTCGGCAATTTGGGTGTTCAGTCGTTCGTGCAGACTATTTGACGCTCCGCAAAGGGTTCATCGTGGTACTTTTTAATTTAAATGGTGAAAATCTCTTGATGCCAAACATTCACAATGGACGATAACAGCTTATGAATGTTTATGCCTTTGGTTTTTCCCTATTTATGGCAGAATCACAACCTGATCCTGAAGTATGATTTTCATAGCTACATGGTTCGTTCTATGGAGGAAGAATTTCAAAAGATAGTTGGCGTTAGGCAAGTAATGTTTTCATAGTGAAGTTCTCTGATTATTTTCAGTCATATGATCAAGGAAGCCTGTCATTGTTGGCTGCTAATGATCTGTTGGTTTAATTTCTTGCAGCTTTACGTTGTGGGGATTTGTTGTTATCTTCATACTATTCAATGTGAAAGGTATTCCACATTGCAAGATTGAGATCAAATCAATTATGTTTGTGCTACTTGGCTGTACTTTTATCAAGAGTAATAGATTTCTTGCCCTTCAAGTTAGCCATTTTTGCTGCTTGTTCAAGGCACAAAGGATTATGTAGGAATGACTGTTCTCATCCTGTTGCCTGTCTGAACTTTCGAATGGTGCGCGTTCGTATTATAGGCTGTTCTGCCAATTCACATTCACGATTCCTTGGCTATTTTCCCTTTTTACAGGCTCTAATCTTTACTTCTGGATAGCTATCATTCCCATTACTGTAAGTCTTTCGCCCTTTTTCTCGTCTGCTATTTGTTTTGATTCCTTTGACTATAATCTTTGTTGGTGCTTGCATACAATCCGGCAAATGAACGTTTGAAGGGCAAACATAAGAGTTAATCTTTCATGTTAGTCTGATATCGCATGTTTATAACTTCGTATGCAGTTTGTTCTTCTCGTGGGAGCAAAGTTGCAGAATGTCATGGCAACCTTGACACTGGAGAGTGCTGGGATAACGGGCTATTTTACTGGAACAAAGCTGACGCCTCGGGATGAACTTTTCTGGTTTAAGAAGCCAGAATGGTTGTTGTCCCTTATCCATTTCATTTTATTCCAGGTTTGTTGTTTAAAGCAATGCAGTCAATATACACATTTCAGACTCCATTTGCCTGCCTAGTTATTACACTTTCTGTTTCGTCGAACTAATGTTTTTGTTGTCATTTCTCTGCAGAATGCATTTGAACTGGCTTCATTTTTCTGGGTCTGGGTACTTTCTCTTCCCCGACTGGACCGATATCTAATAATACTGTTGAGGCTGATAGAATGTCCCATTCTCCATTGATTTCTGTAATTTCACATAGTAAAGAGGCCTTCAAAATAGAACATGAATTCTAAACATAAGAATCAAAATCTGATATGATAGGTAAGGATATATAGGATAGGATATTGGCACTGTAATTACAGTCCGTTGATATGTTTGCAGTGGGAGTTTGGCTATAATTCATGCTTAATCAGCAACCATACGCTTGTTTTCATACGAGTTATTATGGGGTATGAATATGTTTTTGCTAGTCTTGGTTTCATCGTAAAAATTTCATCTATTATCTATCCTTAAATTACTGTCCGTATCTTGTAGGTTTATTGCGCAATTTATATGTAGCTACATCACTTTGCCACTCTATGCTCTGGTCACTCAGGTATTATAATTGTTCATTTACATGATCAAACTTCCGCCATGAGTTTTAACATTTTCCAGTGATTTAGCTGCTTCTTTTTTGTGCGTTTAATCCCAATAGCAACTCTCCTTTCAGATGGGAACAAACTTTAAGGCGGCCCTACTTCCGCAGGGGATAAGGAACACAATCCATGGATGGGGTAAGGAGGCAAGGAGGAGGAGAAGGAGAAGGCTAGCGCGTTTCACTGATAGGTCAACCATAGACACAGAAACATGCTCAATCATAATGACAGATACAAACACAATAACATCAGTCGAGGAAGATTACCACCATTTGATTGATACGCATGAACCTCGCAATAGTACATTCAATGACATAGAGTTGCAACCAGTAGCCAAGGTTAAATCCAGACGCACCATTGGCAGTTTCTAATGAAACTCTGAGTCGGTTTTGTACACCTCTTCTTAGACTGCCTACGACTGTTTCCCATTTGACTATCTCTAGATTTCAGAAGGATGACTTACAAAGATCATCTATGTGACTGTGTCTGTTATAAGAGAATGACACAATAGCACAGTAATTGTCTAATAATCACTGTAGGTATACGGAGAAGAGAACAACAAAGTGAAATATTAATAATATTTAGGCTTTGCATAACTGAATGCATGAGGAAATCATATGCGAAGTGCTTGAATTATATTCCTTATAAGCTCACGGTTTTCTTTGGATTCCCCTCTGGTTCATCCTCACCAAAGAAACGAGATTCATAGGTTCACAGATTCACAGATTCTAACATGTAGGTAGTAACACGAATTGTAAACAAAGAAAAGGAGTTCATGAAGTTTATTACAATTGATTCTCCTAATTTGTGGTTGTTAATTGCATAAATATTATATTTGCATGAGCTTGCATTGTATTTTCTTACCTTCCAAACATATGAAAATGGTAAATGGTAAATATATTAAACTCTCCTCGGAGGAAGACAACTTCATCCATGGGGGACTGCAGGACACAGTTCTGGCATTTACTAATGGTTTGAGGCTGTGGCTAAGAACGAGCTCAAATGAATACAGACAGTGAGATAGGATCTTCTCAAAAGATTTTTTATTTTCATTGCCACATTACGAGTTTGTATTCTTTGAGAGTTTCTAACAATTCTATGCAATACCAAAGATGCAAAAGATCGATAGCCCAACAAAGGGGGCAGATGATCATTTATTTTTCGTTCTCAAAGAGGAACATTCATCATCAGTCTTAGATATTCATCCATTGAAACTCAACAACAAACAAATTATTACCATTTACCATAGGTGAAAAAAAATCTTTGCAACCCACACATCACAAGACTTCCACACAAAAGGTAAGAACACAAGGAAGTGTTGGGGAAGCTCATTAGCAAGTTTGTTATAAGTAACCTATGAACATTTAAACATGTCAATGTTCAAACTCGCTCACCACTACCTTCTGATTCCATGGCCTTTAAACTTTCTGCCATCATTTGATCTCTGTTCTGTTTTTGTCTTTCTACAGCAACGATATACAGGGCTACACAAGAACTAATTGTGAATTACCAGCAAGAACAAGGAAACAAGATGAAGCTTATAATTCAAGAGTGAAAATAATTCAACAAAAAAGTGATTCACCAATCATATAACTCTTTTCATGCAAAAGGTCAAGATGACATACCGACTGCACTTCCAATTGCACACCCCCAGAGAATCCTCATAGACCATTTATCTCCGATAACTCCTCGGGTTCCCATAGCTGCAAAAACCAATTAAACAAATTATCATAACATCAATCTAGATACAAAAAGAATCATTGTTGACAAGTCCAACAAACAGTGAAGATTCAGAATGTTAAATTCTTCACATAGTCTCTCTTTCTACCAAATTCATATGCTACCATTATGCAATCCAAGAAAATCAACAACTCCCTTATAAGCTCCTATTTGAGTGATGAGGCATCCGAAAATAGGCCTTTCTACATCAGTGTAAGTAGGGACGCCAATTATGATATACCTAGGCCATTCATTTATCTTAAAGAACCCATTAAATCGGGTATAATCCTGAAAAACTTAAGAAGTTGAATATAATCGAATCCAACACACACCCGAATCCGAATGAACAAGGGTACGAGTAGCACGCTAAAGCATTTGACACGAGGCCTTTTAATTGTCATTGTGCAATAAGATGGATGTTAAGTGACACAGATTGTTAGCTTAGAAACCATTTAGTAAAATCAAACACTTTCAAGCTGCAGTTTCTATTAAGAAAATCAATCAGAACCTAAGTTCTAAAAACAATTGAAATAAACTAAAAAAAAAAGCTTCCAAAAACCAAACCCTGAAAAAAATGTCAATTACCATAAATAAAAAGGGAAAAAAGATTACCTTTGAAGAAGCTAAGCTGAAAACTGAAAGCTTTTTCACACTTTTTTCTTGGTAAAGTCGTAGAATTTTTGCTTTTGGGTGTTTTAGGGTTTTACAGTGGCAAGCAGTAAGGAGAACTGGCTGAAAAAGGGGTTTAAAGCGAGTGTTGCCCATGCTCTTCAACATCGCGTGGAAAATCTTTACCTCTCATCCAAAAAATGACAATTGGCAACGTTTGCATTTTTCTATGGATTTATTTATTTAATGACGTCAGTAATTATATAAATACGCCCTCAAAAATTTCCCATTTTTATTTGAAAAGAAAATAGCTTTACAAGAAAAGAGGCGAAATTTACTTTCAAGTAAGCCAATGCCGGGCGAAATTTACTTTCAAGTAAGCCAATGCCTCTCTCAATCCCCCCCCCCCCCTTCATGCATTCACTTAGTCTTCAGTGTTAATCTCTTAATCTTTCATTGTGACTTAAAATGTTGATAAAGTGACTGCTTTACCTCAATGATCAACCTAATTTCCTCTTTGTTTCCTATTATTGTTAGTTTTGAGTTTTGATTATATGTTTTGTTTCTGAGAAACCGGTGGACAATGAATAGCCAATAAAAGGTCATCTTTTTATTTTTTGTTTTTGTTTTTGTTCATTTGAGTGTGGATTTGTTGGTCATTCCTATTTGTTGTACATTCTTCTGTTTGGTTATTGAGAAAGTGGGAAGAAAACATAAAAGAGAAGGAAAAGTAATCTCATTGCTTTCTTTTTTTGTGTTGTACTGTTTTTATCAGTATTCTGTAAAATAAAGATGTTTTATTATCAAATAAAGCACATTTCTTTTTTAAAATTACCATAGCTTTTAATTTTACATGTAAAAGACTTGCTGTTTAGTTGAGAAATTAGAGGTAAAGGTATAAAATTGTAGAACAAATCATAATGAAACTTACAGATATGGCTAAGTTTGGCATTTTCATTCGCCATTGCAATTAAACATGGTTTGGCATTGATGTTTTATTATCAAATAAAGCACATTTCTTTTTTAAAATTACCATAGCTTTTAATTTTACATGTAAAAGACTTGCTGTTTAGTTGAGAAATTAGAGGTAAAGGTATAAAATTGTAGAACAAATCATAATGAAACTTACAGATATGGCTAAGTTTGGCATTTTCATTTGCCATTGCAATTAAACATGGTTTGGCATTGATGTTTTATTATCAAATAAAGCACATTTCTTTTTTAAAATTACCATAGCTTTTAATTTTACATGTAAAAGACTTGCTGTTTAGTTGAGAAATTAGACGTAAAGGTATAAAATTGTAGAACACATCATAATGAAACTTACAGATATGGCTAAGTTTGGCATTTTCATTTGCCATTGCAATTAAACATGGTTTGGCATTGATGTTTTATTATCAAATAAAGCACATTTCTTTTTTAAAATTACCAAAGCTTTTAATTTTACATTGAAAAGACTTGCTGTTTAGTTGAGAAATTAGAGGTAAAGGTATAAAATTGTAGAACACATCATAATGAAACTTACAGATATGGCTAAGTTTGGCATTTTCATTTGCCATTGCAATTAAACATGGTTTGGCATTGCTTTTAGTTCCCTGTTCAGAGCTTACAATCACAATCACATTTGCCACTGGAAATAATGTTCCGAAACCATTGTTGGTTATTTCTTGATTACTAGTTGGTTGATATTTGAATGTTGTCATTTGAATCTCTCTTGATAGGGACATAGATCAATCAGTCATCAAGAAAATTGTTATGCTGTAGATATAATTTGTAACATAGTTACCTGATTTGCTAGGCTGTCTTTCAAACTGCACCCACGGTCATGGGTCCCTGATTGTTGTTCTTATGTGATGCGGAATGTGAATTGAGATGAACTGCCGTTTCGACCTCATAAGGTAAAAGTTGTATGTTATTGCAATTAAACATGGTTTGGCATTTGCTTTTAGTTCCCTGTTCAGAGCTTACAATTACAATCATATTTGCCACTGGAAATAATGTTCCGAAATCATTGTTGGTTATTTCTTGATTACTAGTTGGTTGATATTTGAATGTTGTCATTTGAATCTCTCTTGATAGGGACATAGATCAATCAGTCATCAAGAAAATTGTTATGCTGTTGATATAATTTGTAACATTGTTACCTGATTTGCTAGACTGTCTTTCAAACTGCACCCATGGTCATGGGTCCCCAATTGTTGTTCTTATGTGATGCGGAATGTGAACTGAGATGAACTGCCGTTTCGACCTCATAAGGTAAAAGTTGTATGTTATATCAATTCTTTTTAATGATTTCAATACAATAGACCAAATTTGGCAGTAAAGGAAAGAAATAGTTGGTTCAAAACCTGAAAAGGAATTGCAAATCTGGCGTGGATATCATCGCTTTTATTAATTTTCGGTTTCGGCTAAATTAGCCGTTTTTTGCTCTTTTTTTTGAGTATTTATTTCTCAACCATTTAACATGATTTGTTTATAATACACCATTGTATTTGTCTTCCTTCAATATCCTGTGTGTTTATCAAGACTTTTATATTGTTTTTCCTTTTCCCCTGTTTTCAGAATGAAAGGAGTTTCAATCTCTTCAAATCCCAATGAAGCGGCTCTCAAAGAGCTGCTTGATGCCTTTGGTTCGAAGTTTTCTCTTGAGGACATAGCTACTGCTTATTACGAGGCAAAAGGGAATGTCAGCATTACTGCCGATATTCTTTATGCAAGAAATGATGGAAGGACTTCGAAAGAAGCAGTTGATACTTATGAAAATAAGTCTGCTGGTGCAAATACAACATCCGTGAAATTGTTGTCTGGATGGGAAAGTGAAACTGCAGCGTCTCCAAAATATACATCTTCCAATCTCAACAGTGAAGCATTAAAGTCAAAAAGAGGTTCTGTATCAATGGGCAGTGTTTCCAGTCTGATAGGGAAAAACTATGTTAAACCAAGGCCATCAAGAATGGACTCCCCCGATACTACCAAACCAGTGAAAATTGATTCAAAGGAATTCCCGGCATCTTTGATATGGAATGAAGAAGCTCCATCATGCAGGACAACTAGGAACAACACCACAAATGGTGATCTTGAGAAATTTCTGTTTGAGATGCTAGGAGATGGATTTCAACTCGACAAGTCCGTAATTCAAGAAGTACTTGGTAAATCTACTACCTTCCTTTAGTCCTTGAGTTGTTTACTTCTCTTATAATGCAAATTGCTAACTTATCTTTAACTGGAGGCATAAGTTTAAGTGTGACCATATCGGATTTTATTAAGACTTTGCTATCTTATCATTGCTTTGACATTTTAAGTGGATTGAATGTAGGCAGATGACAGTATCTGAATTAAATTTCTTTAGTCCCAAGTTTTTTTTTATCTCATCATCATTTATGTGATACTAAGTTTTTGTTATTTGGCATGAGTTTTCTTCTTCATTCTTTATATGTTTATATATCAGTGGTTTGTTCCTTTTATTACATTGATTGTGGAGTTTATCCTAGGCCTTTTCTACCTCTTTTGGTTTCTTTACCTTTGCTATCTCTTGATCCCTGGTCTTGACTTTTTTAGTTTTCCTCCTTGGAACTGGTAATTTTTGAAGCTTCAAAAATAAAGAAGTCAATTTATGATAAAATTTTCTCTTTAGTTAGATACATGAGATTGTAACTACTATATACTTTGTTTTTGTTTATTGTCGCTACCATTTGAGTTCATAATATGTTTAATCCTGCCATTCATTTGATTTGCAGATTGTTGTGGATTTGATGTGGACAAGGTAAAGTGCTTATACCCTTTGAGTTCTGCATTTTCTTTTTTATCCCAAGAGACCAGAATTTGTGACTCTCAATGTCTTTTGAAGAAAGAAAAAGAACATTCACTGTTTACCTTATTCAGCCTATATGTTGCATTCATTTTAATTTCTTGTTGTTGATATATAACTAATTTGTCATCCTAACCTTGGTCGACGATATTAATTTGCTTATTGATTATATAGAGCATGGACAAACTGCTTGACATGTCAGCTTCAACTCTAGAGAAATCTGATGATGTTATTGGTATAGCTGCTGAAAAGGTGAGGCCAAGTTTAGCCCATTTCAATACCTAATTCTTTTACGGTATCTAGTAGAAATTAATATCAACTTCTGAAATTCAGAAGATTCTTGCTGGTTCTTTTTACAATCGAATTGCACAAATGTTTATATTTCAGGTTTTGTGTGTGTCACGTATCATATTAAGCCCTCCAGTTTAGAGGAATTATTACCTGTTGGCAAGTTACATGTTTTTGAGCTCATCCTTTCACTATAATTCTTTCTACAGATCACAGGGAATTGTCTGGACCAAACCTTTTTAATCCGAGAAAAACTGCAATCCAAAGAATTTTCTCAAAGGTGTGTTTTTCCAGTTTCATTTTGTTTTGTTGAATTGTTGGATTTCATAATTTTCTGAAGCAAAGATGTTCATTGGGAAGTTGCCATAAGTTGTTTCTTATTTTTAATTGGGCCACTATTATTCTTAGCACCCTTTGCAGTGAAGAAGCTACACCTATGATAAGAAATTCTAAAAGATCTCCAAGAGGAAACCAAGATAAAGCCGCGCTGGAGAAAGAAATCTTGCAAGCCTTGTTCACTGTCCCTGAAAGATCCGGGGAAGAAACAAAAGGAAATAATGCAGTTAGGGAGGTGAGGAGATCAATGGCACTTGGTGAATTGGTGACCGAACCTCTCAAGGACACAGACATCAGTTTTCCAACTGTAGTAGAAATGCTGAAAGTTCCGAAAGATGGTAAAGAGTTCTATCTATGCTTTTTGTATTGCGATAGAGTAGTTACTCTTTTGGCTGCATGATATTCATATAAATACACCTGAGGGGCAATTCATTATACCTTAACAGCCTACAGCTACTCTTATACTTTAAGATGATATGTGATATCACATCAATCCATAGAAACCTCGGAGCCTAATTTTTATATAGTATGATTTTACGTCATCTCTGTTATTCCTATGACAACTTTTTCGATTAGCATAACCTTTTTGTGCTTGGTTTCTTCTGCAGTGGAAGATGGGCCTGATGACAATGAGATTACTTATGATTCCTTACGTCAAGCTGTGAAGGAGTATTGGGTGACTATGAAAGAATACTATAAATCTGTAAGTTGTTTAATCTGCAAAAGTTTTGGAAGATAGACTCTTATGAATATTTTTCTACAAACTTTTGATAGAACTAAGTTTAGTAAAGCAAGTCTGAGGCCATCTCATAAGTTTTGGAAGTTCTTAATCTTTTGCAAAATCCGAAGAAGTGCTAATGCTTCTATTGGATGATTTTTAAATTGGAATGTGTGATTAGTGCTAACAATCTTGGTTAACTTCCAGGCTGCTGAAGCATATACTAGCGGTGATAAGGCACGAGCAACCGAACTCATGGAGCTAGTATGATTCTGATCTTTGCCTCTCTTTAGAATTTTCTTTTTCTAATATCAGTCTTTTACACTCTCTCAACTGAAAAAAAAAGTGGTTTAATAAGATTAAAACTATGCATGTCTGAAATACAAACTCCTTTCAGATAATTGAGCCAAATCCGCCTAGTATCTAACTGAAAAAGCTTTTAGAGTAGTATTATATTCTTCAGTAGATGTAATTCTTGATAAATTTATTTCTTTTGGTGAATGTCTAGGGTCACTTTCTTAACAAAAGGGCCCGAGAGGCAGATGAAAAATCGTCTGCAAAGATGCTCGAATCCAGGTTGGTGCATGCTGAAGTTCCTTTTTCTATTCCCTAATATCGCTGTCTGTTGCTTCAGATAATGCACACAAGTTTTTGAATTCAGTTGCAGTGATGAAGAAATTATGTCTCTTGACTTGCGTGACTTCGAACCGAAGGAAGCTCTTAGTCTTCTCCGAACCCACTTATTATCTATTTCTGGCATCCCTAGTAGGTTACCACTCTTCTATTCTTTAGTCTTTGTATTTTACAAGTAAACTGCCATAACTTCTTATTTACTCATCTTGCCAGCTTTTAAGTATCTAAGGATTATAGTGGGAACCATTGAAGAAGATACTAAAAAGGGAGCTCGAAGACGACTGGTATGATTGTTTATTTTTAAAAGAAAATTTTTATTTATTGAAGTTTAAAGATATTTAGATACAAAACACCATTACAAAGTTCACCTAAGGTAAAATCACCAACTCCGCATGAGCTTGAACCCAAAACAAACATCCCAAGCGTTATGCGCTTGGAAGTTCAAACTTCTGTTTGATCTCATTGATATTGCAAATGAGCTTTGATTTATCACTATTTTGTGTATACATATTTACATTATGAGTTAAGAAACTAGCGCCGAAAAATTTTCTTTTGCAGATAATGAGACAGCTGGAGAAGGAATCCATTAAATGGACGGAGGAAGAGAATGGCCGGATAATATTGATTCAAGTTGATATAATCAACCCGAAGAACCTGAGTTTCGCAAAGAAGAATCAGACAAATCTGGGATCCTCCTAAACAAAAAGTTCAAATCATTTCAAGCTTTTAGCAACACAGGGCAAAACTACAGCACTAACCAATGAAGAAGATCGAACACCTGAAGAAACATTGGTTTTTTTTGTTTTCATATAAATTCCAAATAAAATTGACATTTTTGAACTTTTATACTGTTCTTGTTCCTTTTGTCGTGAGCATGATGATAGAAACTGGGTTGTCTGCTTTCTCAGAAAATAGCAATGTTTTCATGTTAATTCAAGGTGATTCTTCATGTGCTTACTATTTTAACACCTCTTTCACGTTACAAAACTAAACAATGACGTATCCACTGTCCAATTGTTGGTTTTCCACAAACATAACAACATATATTTCTCACACAAAAACCTTCCTTATGGTCATGGCCGTTAAATATATACAAGGATTAATATGAAAATGGGAACGAGAATGTAGGAACACCATATTATAATAAGGATTCAAGAATTCTGTGAGAAAATTATAGTCCATAAGATCATTGAGTAAGTCTCTGCATGTCATTTTGTTCATTGAGAGTTTCCATGAGAAGGAGAGGTGCAAATTGGGCCGTCCCTTCGTGCTCCTCTGAGTCCTGGCAGAAGGAAAGTATTAGGGTATCAATCGACATCTCCACCACGGCAAAGAAAAGAGTTGCAACTACATAACCAAGAGTCCAGCAAACCTGCCAAAAATAATACATAATGTAAGCAGCAATTCTCATCATTATTGATTAGAGAGCTTAACATGTTTGCTAGCTTGTGGTGCACGCATGTATAAAAGTCAATCTCTCACCTACGAAACGAATTACAATAAGAAAGAATAGATAACATACCAGCACAGGAAGCAATGGGGAGGATAATTTGTTATGACCAGAACTATACTTGTGGGTATCCAACACAAGGAAACCAAAGACAGCGCTCGAGAGGCTGACAAACAACTTTCCAAGAAATAGGATAACATCTCCAATCACATTCACCCTCACTAATCTAAGGATATTATTCATGATCAATTCTGTTGCAATTGCAGAAGATCTACAGAAGCTTTTCCCTGTTATTGCGATCTACAAAAATAATAAATTCATATTTAAGATAAAATTCGGAATCGGCAGACAGCAAAAAAAAAAATGTACCAACAGCAACCAGATGATATGTCCTATTAGAAAGTCTTCAATGTGTTAAAAAGAAAACGAGAGCGCGACATTTGCAGTTAAGAACAAAAGTGTACGGATGATAGATCCTTCTACTATGTAAGTTAATGTTGGAGCATAGCCAAGATCCTTTGTTGCTCCGACTATTTATTTTTCTTAAAAGTACCCATTTCCATACAAAGAAAAATCTACAGGCTTTTGGATAGTATACGAACATTTTTAGTTTTTCTCGAAACTCATTGTAGAAGATTACCATTATATAAGCATTTCGATTCACTGATTTGATTGTCCACTCAACACATCTTAAGCATCCCTGTGAAGTATGATATACCATCTTTCCAAACCAGCTATCAGGTGTAGTTTCAGTAACTTTTAGTTTCTGACGAAATGACTCAAGAATGAAACGAATTGATTCCACGAAGGATACAATCAACGAGCCAAGGGCCACAGATCCAAGGCTGTATCTTATAAGCCGCTTCATAGAGTCAAAAACAGGAAGAACTGGGACCTCCGACTGCAAGAGCGAACCACAAAAATAATCAATGAAAGAATAAATTTCTTCAAAAGGAAAGAAAAAAGGAGAGAAATTCTTAATGTAATGTGCAAACTTAGAAACATATTCTTTCTATCACTACTAAATTACTAACAAATAGATACAAAGTAATTGATATGTTACTTCGGAATATGGCAAAAGTTAGTTGTTTGGTTCCCCATGGAAACAGCATGTACACCTCACAAACTATGCTGTGATTTAGTAGCTTACCGATGTTTCACCACGTGTCCAATAGTAAGAGGCAACAGAACCCGCAATCACCGTGGAAGAACACGCGATAAAAAACTTTGTAGCCCAGTAACAACCAAACAGGTGGAAGAAGATGGCAACAGCAATATGAGGGGTGTAACGGATGCTATAACCACAACAATGATCACAGTTCACCTTTTCCGACAGAAGATCGTAAGCACAGCAGTTGGTATTACAATTATTCTGGACGACCTGACCCGAACTGAACAGATGGAGGGCAGCTGATATCCAGACCATATAAAAAATTGCTAGAATTGAATATGGTATGACTGGAAAAATTATCAGCGCTTGGACTTCACCTATGACCTTTGCAGCAACCTGTGTACAGTTGGAAATATAATACCACTTTTTAGCTCCTTTGATTTTTTTATGAAAATAAAATTAAAAATGGAAGTCTTAAATGGCAATTCTAAGCAGCACTAGCTGATGCTAAAGCAGATCATCTTAAGTGATTGAATCATTTGCATACTTGCCTTTAGCACTGATGTTCCCATTAGGATACGGCGAACAATTGCTATTGATGTTAGGATGGAAAGAACCATAACGAATGTCATAAGAATCGCAGCAGCACGTAGATGGTTTAGTTCCTGAAAGAAACAAAAGTTTAGCATGTAACAAAAACCAATATACCCATTATAATAAAAGCATTCTGATCAAGACAAAAGCAATAACCCACCCGTCCAAAAACATGTATGTATGGATCATGATCACCAATGATAGGGGAGATGGCATCATTCCCAATCCATCCAGCTAAAAGCAAGAAGAAAAAGACAAATTTAGCATCATATTGAAAATAACAGTTATCCTTCCATTTGAGATACATACACGAAATATATGGCATAAAGTGAAGAAGACAAAGAGGTAAGAGATATATTTCGAACCTTTTAAGTAGTAAAACACTGTAACCGTTATTATGAGAATGTTAAAGAAGGCAACCGTGATCCAAGGCATTGCAGCAACAAAATAGCGAATCATTAACAGCCATACAACTGAAAGAAATAGTGGCAATAGCCCACCACAAACTATCAATACAGGCCATGCCTTTCCGATATCAGCCATGTAACGCTGCAAAGTCATGAGATTAACTTTAAGTTCTGGACATGTATATTAATATTTCACAAAGCTGAAAATGACACTTTCTAAAAGGCATGAAGTTGATATAGGCAACATAATTAAGAGACATCCCATATAAGCAAAATTGTATTGCAGGAAAGGCGCTCAACCTTTAAGACAGATGACCGAGAATTGATAAAACTGTGAATGGATTTATCTACTACGATATCTTCTTTGATATCCACTCCACCCATCTGTTTCCAGTGCCGCAAAGATGCATTTGAAGCACGAGCAATATATTGGCAACTCCAGTAAACTGAAAAAGCATACATAATAATTCATGAGATGGTAAAAGAAAATGTACACATGCTTTGGGAAAATAAATATTAAACTATAAAACAAGTAGTTCCAGTTTATCTACCATTCACACTTGGAAATATAACTGGGTAACATGGACCCTGAAGTTGGAGAGAAGCATTTTTCATCTCCGGGGTAAGAATTTCATAATAATCGTAATTTCTATCGATCCAGTCATCCATTGAGAGGTGGATATCCCCCTCTGGATAATCACAGACCCAACTTAGTGAATCTTCTAATGGAGTAGGGCAATCCAACAAGCATATACTCCGAGCATTAGACAGTTTGAATTGGCTATCCTTCACACCACTTTGATAAACCTGATTTGGATTCAACCAATACTTGAGTTCCAGCTGATGAAGGCCAGGATGAGCATGCTTGTCACCACATACATTCCCTTTGTAGTCCAGCCCGTATGTAAGCCTGATATTGCCATCCAACATAGAAAAAGTAGAATGAAAACAAAGTAAGAAAGCAGAGCAGGTAAAACTGAATTAAGCTACAACACATAAAGGCAAACAGCAACATTTTGATTGATGCCCCGAAGAAATGGAAAGAGCTGATTTTTATTAGTTTATGATTGGCACCTGGCAAGCATAACCTCTATAAGAACTAAGATAGCATTAATACCCACCCAAGGGAAGTTGTAGTAATCTAGAAAGGCCATTACATACTAGGAATACCAATGACACTACCGCAGTTATCGTCACTCCAAACAAAAGCTATAAACATACAACTAGAATCAATGACCGGTAGTAAAGATCTACGATGCAGTCAAAAACCATTCAGACAAAATTCAAGTCTAGTTTTTACTTGCGCCTGACTTCAAAAGTCATCATATTTCACAAAATACCAGTCCCTTAAAATCTTAGTGGAAATTGGGAATAATTCCAATAGTAAGACAATCAGCCAACCCTGCTTCTAGCAAATGAAAACACTTCATATTTTGTTCTGACTTCTAATCTAATTGGGAAAGCAAATCCCAACCATGTGCCAGGCAGCCAGCCATTTTTCTATTATTTTCCCCAATTTTCTTGGCAACCAAATAACATGAGAAACAAGGAAAAAAAAAAAACGAAATGAAAATGCAGTCATTTTTACAAAGTAACAACAACTACAATATGATAACAAGTGAAAATACATAATAAGCAAGATATGTTGCTTAACAATAAATAAATAGAAAAAGAGACTCATTGGAGCTATTACTGTAAATAAAAAAAAAAAAACATACCATAAAAGGATCCCAAAACATACGATCCGTACCAAAACAAAAGGTACCCATTTTGGGATTTAACAAGAACTAAAAGTGTGTAAAGCTTAATAAAAGGAAACCAAAAGACAACCGAAGTTAAATACCTTAATGGGTTTCCTTGGTTAAATCCAAAGCTAGAGTTAACGATCATAGCAACCCAAAATGCTATAAAAATGACAAGAAATGCAACATCTCTACATTTCCTGTTCTGTCTAATGATCCCTCCATCTTCTGTAATTCCATCACTCAATGGATACCTTTCTAGTACTGCCCCCAAAGGACCCCTCATTCTTTTCTTCTTAGAATTTAAACAACAGTTCTAGAGAGACTGAGAGAAAGAGAAAAGGGAGGGCTTTTGGGGGTAACTGGAGTGGAGTAGAAGCTTAGAAAGTGTTGAAGTAGGAGGAGAACAAAGGGTTTTAGATTTAGAATAAAGGTTGAGTCTTTTTGGGTTTTCATTTTTTACATTAAGACAACGATCTATCTTAAGAAATCTGTGTCAGGTTGGCTTAGATTTTGGACGGTTCTGTTTGGTGTTGGCTTAGCTTGGCTTGGAAAGCGATTGTTTAGCTTACTGTAATCAACATGTTTGATTAATAATTTATTTTTTAAGAATATATATAAAAGGAAAACCTCTTACAATACTTTTTACTCAAGCAAAAATCCAAATTCTATGAGATTGTCTAGAGT
Source organism: Gossypium turneri (assembly GCA_008044935.1). Lineage (NCBI taxonomy): Eukaryota > Viridiplantae > Streptophyta > Magnoliopsida > Malvales > Malvaceae > Gossypium > Gossypium turneri. The sequence goes on from CP032571.1 coordinate 53,817,513, forward strand.
CAATACAAGCTATATAGGGTAGTTTTGCAAAGGTCTCAAATTTCACATTAGCTAGGATTTAGGAGAATTCAACATTCATTAGTAAAAATTGTGTATTCATCGACTCATCACGATTTTAGATAAGAAAACAAATAGACCAATAGTTTAATTAAAATGACCGTTGATAACAAAGGAAGCCTTCAGCCATTTAAAACGCTCCATGAAAATTTGGACATATCTTTAAATAATTTTTTGTAATGTTTTTTTTTTACAAAATAAATCCAATTTATATATATATATATATATCTAAAAACCTTAATAAACACTATTATGTAATACAAGTAATCTTCTCTATAACAATTTATTTTTTAGCAAAATTTTTAAGAAGAGATTTAAATCATATTTAAATATTAATTAGTGAGATTTAGATCGTATTTTTAATAAAAATTTATAAAATATAATTTCATTTATTAAAGATTATTTTTTATTCGCTGAATAAAACCAATTTTATTTAAATTTAAGGGAAAAAATTATTATAGAAAATTAATTTGGTAAATAATGTATAAATGAAAAGCTATCATAAAGAGTAAAAATAAAACATAAAAAATCAATTTTACAACAAATTTAATTATTATAATGAAATTATACTATAGGTGAAAAAATATAATTAAAATCATGATTATAAAAATAATCAACAATTGAAATATTAATAAAACGATAAAGCTTTTATGAATAAAATTTAGAATAAAAATATAGTGGTTAAAAGTTTATAAAAAATTGATGTCATATAATAATAATGATTAAAAAACCAAAGCAGAAAGAGTGAAGTTTGTAAGATGAGCCGTTTAGCAGCCAAATAGCAGAGACGGCAGTCAATCATAGAACAAGGCATTATGTTTTATATAATATTTTTAATGCTATAAAATATCTTTTGCGCCGCTTATATTGAAAATGATATTGATATCAGTGCCCTGTTTCCTTTTTTGTCTTACGGTAAACCCTATTCTCCAAAACCGTCGATCTTCTTGAAAAAAGTGTTTTTGGTTGACCATTTCAAGATCCCACGGTGGGGATTTAAATAATATGATGTAAGCATTGATCGGATTCTTACCCTACAGTCGCAGCAATTGATCCATTACATGGCCGGGTGGGGTTGTGTCATAACGCCTAACAAATGGATATAAATTTTTGTTTTAAATCTAATTTGGATAAAAATACTAAAATTAGATTCAGTTTGTTGGTATTAATTTTTTTATTTTTTTATTAAAAGTTAAAAATATAATATATAAAAAATATTAACAACATTCAAATAAATATTTTTTAACAAATTAAAAATAAATCTAAAAAAGTTTTTATACTTAAATAATATTGATACAACTTAACAAGCAAATGCCTCCAAAATAGTAGTAAAATTAACAATAAAATAATAGTTATACAATAACAACAAAATAGTAATAATACAAATGACAACAAAATAATAGGTGTCGAAACTAGGGGTGTGCATAATTCGGGTAAAACTGAAAAAATTCGGTTAACCGACCGAATTCGGTTAATCGGTCGGTTAATTTTTTATGATTTTTCGGTTAACGGTTAATTCGGTTCGAAACCTGTAAAAATTAATAAATAAAATTATCCAACCCAACCCAATTACCCAACCCAATAAAACTAAAACTAAAACTAAAGTCTACCCAATTACCCAACCCAATAAAACTATAACTAAAGTCTACCTAATTACCAACCCAATAAAAATAAAACTAAAGTCTAACTCTTAAGTATCTACCCAATTACACATGTTCTTTTTTTTAGGTTTAATGCAAATGGAGATTTTTTGGAGAGAAGAAATGGATATAAATGGAGAATATTAAAGACTTACATTTCAACTATGTGTTAATTTCAAGAATTATGTAATGTTTTTAATTATGTAGTGATTCAAAGACTTATGTAATATTTTTAATTATGTAGTGATTCAATTCGGGTAATTCGGTTAATTCGGTTAATTTTTAACCAAAAATAAAAACCATACAATTTTCGGTTAATTCGGTTAACCGACCTAATTAACCGAAAAAAATTTTGGTTCGGTTAATTTTTTTTAAAAAAATTCGGTTCGGTTAACGGTTAAAAATTTTGGAAGGTCGGTTAATTCGGTTATAGCTATTTCGGGTCGGTTAACCGGTCGGTTAACCGAATGCACACCCCTAGTCGAAACCATTTGTTTTGAAAACGGGGTCGACTTGGATTTTAAAAATGAAAATGAAAATGGGAGTCGCTACCAATCCTTTTTGATAAGGTGTGATCGAGTCACCTTGAAAAGTGGTTGTTTTTAATAAACGATTTGATTTTATTAAAACAACGAGTTTGGTCTACGAAATCCAAAAAAAGGGTTCGGGAGTAGATTACGTACGAGGAAGGGTTAGCACCCTCGTAACGCCCAAAATTGGTACCTAGTTGATTAATTGATGTTTTAATGTCGAGAGTCGAAAACTTGAAAAGAGTTTAAAATACTATCCCTCTTTGTGTTAAAATTTCTTAAACAAATCAAAATGTATGTTAAATACTCTTCTATCTCGAGATAACAAAATGTCACGTCCAGTAAGTTAGGATACAACACATCGAATCCTCGAGAATAAGCTTTTCTTTTATTTTTTCTATTTCAAGACTCACGTATTTTAATTTTAAAAGGATATTCGGTCATTTAGGTTCAATGAGAAAAAATCGAAATCCAGTAAGTTAGGGCACGACTTCTCGCATTTCCAAATACACGAAATATTGCCTTATTTTAAAACTTTTATTTTTGCGTGTTTGGGTAAAAATTAATGTAATATTTTAAATAATGTGTGAAAAAAGGGGTTACGTTGATGGAATGACAATTTACAATATGGTGAGATAATTTTCGAACAACATATTACACGAATGAATTACCATGGCATGGAAATATGAGTAAACGGAATAATACACATATTGGCAATAATTACACAACTCATCGAATACAAATATTAATGATCAAAGCAAATAAAACGAAACAATATATAAATCAATTTAAAGAAGATTATAGCTCAAAAAGAATGATTTGTAAAGATACTTCAAAATAAATAACAAACGATACAAATAACAGAATATAAAAAAAAAACTAAAATTAAACAACAACGAATACAATTAAAAATAAATATATAAAAAATAGTTTTAAAATATCTACGTACATAAATTTTGAAAGATATACATATATAAGTTATAATAAATAATATATAAAAATTTAGATAAATTTAATGTGAAACAATTTCAAATAGAATATAAATAAAAAATAAATAATGATAAAAGAGCATTTTTTTGATGAATAAATAAATTAAATGACTGAGGACGAAGTTGAAATGGGATTAAAAATTTGGGGTTTAAATTGCAAATACAAAAAAAAAAGGCTACAAGGGACTGAAATAAAGCGCGCGCCAGGAATTAGGGACCGATTGGGAATTCCCCACCCTAACGCGCATCGTTTCAGCGCGGACCAAAATGAAACATGTAGAAAATTCGTGGGGCCAAAATGTAAAATAAACGAAGGTCGGATTGCAATATACCGCAGAAGCGGAGGGGCTGAACATGCCATTAGCCCCTCCTAACAAAACAAGCGGATCCTCAACGCTGCTGGGTCGGGTCTTCGGGTCAAACACAAAACGACGTCGTTTTGGCCACTGATACTAAGGCTCAAAACGGCGTCGTATTATTCCTAATATAAATGCTAAAAACAGAAAAAAATCAGTTTTACCCCCATTTTAAAAAAAAATTCCAAAGAGCTTTCAAACTCTCTCTCGCAGCCCTCAAATCCAGCCAGTAGGGCCGTAGCCTGCGCCGTCGTGACTCTGCCGTAAGCGGTGGTTGGAGCGACACAGAGATCGCGTTTTTGGCTCGTTTTTAAAATGCTTGAAGGCCTAGCCTTCTGGACTTTAAGACCGAAAGAAGGAGAAGCCCCCATACCCCTCTCCCCTCCCGATTTTGGCAACCGAAATGGCTCCGGCGACGGGCTTTGCAAGCGACTCCAGGTATTCTCTTTCCTTTTTTATATTTATTAATAGTTTTTTAAAAAAATAGATTCGTAAAAATAATAAATAAATAAAATAAATAAATAAATAGATCGAAAAAAACGCAGAAGACAACAACCTTTTGTTTTTCTTTTATTTTCGATGTTTGTAAAAATGCCAGAAGAAGATTACAAAGATCAAGTTTAGGCTTTTATAGCCGAACTAAAGGTAATCGCTATGATTTCCTTTGTCCTTTTCTTTTTTTCTTTTCTATTTACTGCATTCTTTTGTTTTTTCTCTTGTTGTCTTTTCTTGCAGGAGGTCTGACGCGCGTGGAAGGCCAACGATAGGCGAGCAGCGGCAGTGGCATGCGGCGGCTGCAGAAGACCCTAGGTGCGGTGCACCTAGGGTTTGACCCTTTTTTTGATTTGGTATTTCTGGGCTAGGGTTAGGTTGTTTTTGATTTGGGCCATGGGGAATTTGGGCCTGCACTGTAATGGACTGTTGTTTTATTTGTTTTGGGTCTTATAGGCCATTAGTTTGGGCTGTTTATTATTTTGTTTATGTTTGGTGCGGGCCCGGGCAAAATTTGGTTATTACAATAGGAAAACAACAACAAAACAGTGAAGAAACAATATTTTTTTTCTGTAAATTCGGGCCGAGCTCAAGCTGAAAAAACTTTACTTGAGAACTGACCCGTCTTCTAAATAGATTTTATTTTTCTACTCAAACCAATTTTTTGAACCTACATTTTTACTTAAACCTTCCGCACGAAAGGTGTAACGATCTGGGCACTATTTCAAAGAGAGGTTCGGTGAAATAGATATGTTTGTGAAGATGTGGACTACCTGCACCTAAACAGAAAGATCCAATGAAGCTTTACTGTTCCCTGAGATTAGCTTTAGGGTTTTCCTACATAATTTATGTGAAAGGTGAAGAAGATCTCTTTCCGGGGGCCCGAGCCATAAGTGAGATACTACTCTAAAATAGCTAGAATTCTAACCTTATATCAAGACCTATAGACTTATTTTTCGAACCGCCTTCGAACTGAACCGGTTCATGGACAAGTCTTAGACTAGTTCGGCAACTCAGAATATAAGCCACATCCATTGAAGCAAATATTAGGTTTGACAAGCTAACAAACACACTTTCAATGTGAACCAAGCTCTCCCAATCTATAATCTCAAGGTACTTGAGATTCAGGGCATCTACAATAAACTCATAATCATACCCAATTGTTTCCAATTATTTGGCACGTGTCCCTGCTCCTCGTTCCTCGTCAACATTGACTGCTCTTCCTTCTGCCTCTTTTATTAAGGTAATTGTGATGTCTCTTGTAACACTCTCTAACCCCAAACCGTCACTGGAACGGGGTTATGAAGCATTACCAGACATATTGGATAACTTATAACTAGTTCACAAATAAATAACAGACATAGCATACTTTAATCATTATCATTTCATATTAGTTCCATTTCATACTTATAATCAATTTAATACATCATTCTACAACCACAATCACAAAACTCTTATACTTAACCTATACATCACCTAGGTACATGCCACATTATCAAACAAAGGTACATCACTAAAATTTCTCTGAGGTCGGGATTGCTCTGGATGCTGGACCGAACACTGGTTTTTTACTAACCTGCGCACGGAAACAACCGTATGCTGAGTACAGGAATACTCAGTGGTATTTGTAACAGCCCGATTCTGGGCCTAGTTGGAATAGTGGTTTCGGGACCACAAATCTGACGAGGGAAAATATGATTTTTATTATATTTTTATGGTCTACAATTTTACGGAAAAATTTTGTAAAAATTTCATCCGAAAATTTCGACGTTTAGGCACTCAATTTAGTCAAAAGGACTAAATTGTAAAAAGAGCAAAAGTTTAGTTTTATATATTAGAAGTGTCTAATTGATATGAAATTATAAATTGGGGGTCCTTATGTGGTAATTAGACCATTAGTAATTGGTAGACAAAAATAGACATAAGAAATGAGAGAAATAGATTTTTTTTAAATGGGGGCATTTTAGTCATTTGGTTATAAAAAGAATAAAATGGGAAAAAGATGACAAAAATCATCATCTTCTCCATAAGTTGCTGCCGAATTTTAAGGGACACCATAGTTAGGGTTTCTTTGCTTTTTCAAGCTCATAGTAAGTGCATCCTAGCCCCGTTTTTAATGTTCTTCGTATTTTTGGAATCCTCGTAGCTCGGTTTAGCTTATTCTATCAATAATTCGTGTTGGGATTCATATTTGGAAAAATACCCATAGGTGAAATGTGTTTATTTTGCTGTTTTATGGTGGAATATGAAGCTAGAAATTATGTTAAACAACTTTTGCTAAGCTATTTTAAAAGAAAACGGGTAAATTGACATAATCGGTAAAAATAGTTAATGTTCAAAAGTATGTGTTAGAGTAAGAATTTGATGTTGCCATAGGAGGGAAAAATGTTCAGCATGTCATAAAACCTAAGAATAAGTGATGAAGTTTAATTTCCGAGCTTAGGGACAAAAGTGTAAATATGTAAAAGTTTTGGGGCAAAATTGTAAATTTTCAAAAAGTTGGGTGGAGAATTATTTTAATAAATGTGAACATTAAACGAGTTAAATTTGCTATTATAGATCAAGAGAGATGTGAAGATTATCTCAAACGAGGAAAAGAAAAGATAGTGGAGTGAATTGCAAAATTTCGATATTTTGCACCGAGGTAAGTAAACACGTGACTTAATGTATTATTTTGATATTATTTGACATGTGTTGAGATTTATTTGAATATAAAATAAATGTTTGGCAAGTTTCCAAAAATGTTGTTAAATGGGAAAAGGTAGTAAGGGGTTGCAAAACACGGTTTTTGGTTGAACACTCGTAATAGGCCAGAGCATATTGCATATAAAGGGGTTGCTAAGTGCTGATTCCCCGATTCATTGGTGGTTGCTAAGTGCTGAGTCAACCGTATTTTTAAATGTGAAAGGGGGTTGCTAAGTGTTGATTCCCCCGAGGGGTTGCTAAGTGCTGATTCCCCTACTTATTGGTGGTTGCTAAGTGCTGAGTCCACCTTATTTTTAAATGTGAAAGGGGGTTGCTAAGTGCTGATTCCCTCGAGGGGTTGCTAAGTGCTGATTCCCCTACTTATTGGTGGTTGCTAAGTGCTGATTCCACCGTATTTTTAAATGTGAAAGGGGGTTGCTAAGTGCTGATTCCCCCGAGGGGTTGCTAAGTGCTGATTCCCCTACCCATTGGTGGTTGCTAAGTGCTGATTCCACCATATCTTTGAAAAGTAAAGGGGGTTGCTAAGTGCTGATTCCCCCAAGGGGTTGCTGTGTGCTGATTCCCCGATTCATTAGTGGTTGCTAAGTGCGGAATCCACCGATAACGGTTAACATTCCGAGTGTTCAACGAGGAAATTGGGAAGGTGAATATTTTTATGTGGTGGACAAGTTTATGGGAGGGATATTGGGTTTGATACTTAATCGACCCATGTATAAGATGGGAGGAAATATCAAAAATGCAAAAGAAACAATTTAAATACAAAACTGTGTTGAACAACAGCAGTTGGGCAACTTTGAAAAATCACCATAAATGGTGGAAAATGAATGGGAGGTTGAATAATATATGAAATTGAAGCTGAATGAGTCTATTTTCATATGAAAGAAATAGAGTAAGCAAAAGAGTTGTATTTTTGGAGATATTTGAGTTTTACTGAGACAGGGCTGGATTGATTTCGAAATCCCCTGTTCCAACTTTGGAAAATCACAAAAAATTATACAAAAATAATTGTGGCTTGAAATCTATATTCCTGGATTCCTTTTTGAGTCTATTTTCAATAGAAACAAATGAGAACATTTTTTGAAACTTGTACAGAGAGTTATGTGAATTTTTGTAAGGGAAGGTCAGGACTGTCGGGCAGGGAAACAGGGGAAGATTTAAAGAATAAACTGTATTAATTGGATCGACCAAAAATTCTGAAAATTTTATGATAGAAAGATGTATAAGTCTAGTTTCAGGGAAAATTCACGGAATTCAATTTGGAGCCATGTAGCTCCGGATAAAAATAAATTAGTGACTATGACGCAGAAAAACAGCTTGCTGGAAATTACACAAGCAATGAAATTTATTTGTGAATAAATTTATACTATGGTGTAGTCATGTGAGAAATTACTTATTTATCATATGTTTACTTACTAAGCTATATGCTTACTCGTTTTTATTTTTCCCTTGATTATAGTGATTTCCATCAACTCGGAATTGGAACGGAGTCAGACAGTCATCTACACTATCATCCACGTTTGGGTATTTTGCAACTAGTATTCCGGAAATTATGGCATGTATAGACGACTTATGTAATGTGAATCACCATGTAAATATATGTTAAGGTTCGATTTAAAACGTGGTGTTTATTAATGGTTAAGTTATGTATGTTTATACAACTGAACTTGGTTGGAATATTGAATTGTGTTTGAAAACTTGCAGGAGGCTTAAGCAAAAATAAACAGAAATGCTGTCAAAATTAAAAAAAAATTTAGTAATACCCCATACTCTGTTCCGAACAGGAATACGGGTAAGGAGTGTTACAGTATTACCATAATTCAAATTAATAACATTAATCGATAATTTATATACATTAATTTATGTCTACAATTATTCGTTAATTGTCTCATACTTTAAATCAACTTAATCATTAATAACAATAAGCAATATTTCAATCTTATATTTATTTGTATTCATTCCTTATTTCACTATCTAAATTTTATTAGATTTTTCAACATCTTATTCTAATAACTCATTCCAATCCAAACAAATTCAGTCAATTTATCAACTCATTCATTATCATTTCTATTTATATTCAATTTATACTTTAAATCTTTTAATAATCAAATTAAAAAATAAACTTGTTTCAACAACAACAATAATAATAACTATCTTTCAATTCGATTCGTTCAGTTATAATCAATTTTACACTTATAATCTTTTAACACTCAATTTATACATTAAATCCATAAATAAATTTCAATAACTTGTATTCAATTAAATTCACATATTATTTCACTATTTCAGATCATTTTATTTTCACTTCTCATTTCTCAACAATAACTATTTCAATTTGCTTTTCTTTACTTATATTTTTTACATCATCTCATACTATCAGAACTGTTTCATGAACTATATCAGTATCTATTTCTTTAACCTATGGTTCATACATTTCATTTCCATATCTCAATTTAATATCTCATTTTGATTCATATTCAAGATCATTCAATAAAAATTTATATTATCAAAATTATTCATTTACCCCTATTAACTTGACTCGGACTTTGGCGGATACACGGATCCAACCAAACACTCCAGAATGGCACCCAGTGCCTCATCGGATAGTTCGAAGCAATAAAGTGACACCCAGTGTCTCATCGACAAAGCCAAAGAAAGTTGGTACCCAGTACCTCATCGAATCTATCCGAAGTAACAGTATGACACCCAGTGTCTCATCGACTCAAGGTCGAAGTATCCCTGAACACTTCCAATCCTATGGCATGCCAACTATATCCGACTCAGCCCGACTAGTTAATAGGGTATTCAAATCATTTTTCTATTTTAGATTCACTTTCGATTTAATCACAATTCAACTTAGATTCACTTCCCACTTTCAAATCAATATACAATTCAATACATATTTCAGATATTCACATATAATCATTCTTCGATTCAATTCAAACCACTTTTCAATCAATAAACAATTCACATATTCACATATCTTCAAATCTCATATCTCGATTTCCAATTCACATATCAATTCACAATTCACATGTTTACACATAATCATAATTTAATTCACTTTTATTCAATTCATATTTAAATTCATTTTCCAACCAAATTCAAATCACTAATTATTTTTCATTCAATATACATTTCAATACCACATTAATTCTTTTAATTCAAATCATATCACTACTAATTTCCATTCAATTCACATACAATTCAATATCAATATTCACCTTATTTTTATTTACTAAACATATTATTCAAAATTCAACAATTGCTATTAATAAATTCAATACCAATACGTATTTATCATTTAATTCAATCGTGATACTTACCTCAATTTGCTTATCATGTATATTAATTTAAATTTTAACAATTAATAATTAAATTTGAATTATAGTAATACTAACCGAAATTTCTCTCGAGTCAATCATTGTCCACCTTCTCCTTTCCTTTCTCGGACAATGACTCTTGCACGAAATTAGCTACGTAATTAAACAATTAAAAATCATTAATACACAATTTCATTAAAATATTTTCATTTATACCTAAACTTTACCTAAATTCTAATTTAATCCCTTATCAATACTAATTTTATTTTTCCTAATCTAACTCCATATTCTCTCTTAATTCTCACTATAAACTCATTTTAATTCTTCATTTTCATCATAAATCCCTAATTCCGAAATTCTCTCAATTTAGTACCTATTAATTCAAAACTTATGTTTTATTTACAAATCAACCTTTTACTAACTCCTAACTTAAAATTCAATCATTTTAACCTCTAATTCATCAATTAATTCAACAGAACTCATGTCTAAAAATATAATAACTTCCCAAATTTCAACATAAGTTCAATAATACTTTGTTCTACGATACCAAAAACTCAAAAATTATAAAAAAATGACTTAATTTAACTTACCAATTAAGCTTGGAACCTCAAAACCTCAATTTTCCCCTTTTTCTTTTCTTTCTCCTTTCTCCTTCTCTGTTTCGTTTTTCAATTCTGTTTCTATTCTCTTTTTCTATTCTTTCTTTTGTTATATATATATAATATAATATAATATAATATAATATAATATAATAATATAAAAACATACTTATTAATTACGTATATATAATATAATATATATTTTTTAAATTAAAAATATCTTAGATTTTTCTTTTCTTATGCTGCCTCAATTTTAGAAAAAGGTAAAATTTCTTATTTAGTCCTTTTAACTTTTCTTTAATCTATAATTAAACTTTTATCTCTATTACAATTTAATCCTCTTTCATAATTAACCTCAATTTAGACAAATTCACTTAATTAAAACTTAATTAACTACACAACTAACTTCGTAAATATTTATAATAAATATTTACGAGTCCGATTTATCGGAACGAATTCTCAGAAATACTTTTTTTTAATTTGATCTTTTTAATCAATTAACCATCGGAACATTAAAATCTCTTAACAAAACTTTAATACTACCTAATGACACTCCGTAAATATTTATAAAAATATTTACGGCTCAGTTTATAATATCAAGGTCTCGATACCTCGTTTTTGACCCAATTTACCTAATAATTTCTTTTAAATCACAAAATTCACTAATTCAAAAATATTTCTAAAATCACACTTAACTTATAATTATTAATTAATAAATTTTTCTAACTTTTTCATCGAATTTAGTGATCTCAAATCATTGTTCTGACACTACTGAAAATTGGGCTGTTACAACTCTTCCCCCCTTAGAATATTTCGTCCTCGAAATTTCTCACCTGATACAAGGTATTAAGTCAAATCTTTCTTCCACCCTTTCAATCGAAGTCCATAAAAATTAATCATAACTCATATCACTTCCGTACTCATATCAGAACTCATTTTATAACTTGATACTATACCTGAACTTAATTGAGTAGCTCTGATGTTCTCCTGTCATTACTTTATCATTAGTAGTATAACTACAGAGAAATTTCCAGTAATTGTCTGTCGAAACATGACTGAGAAACCCGGATGATCAAACTCTGACTGATATTTCTAACGTGGTTACTTTTGTAACTTTCAACTGACATCTGTTCCCCTTTTTTTTTCCATTAAAGTGTCAAGTAATATCATTTTACACAACTGCAATAACTTCAACAATTGAGACGACTTTAACCCATAATAACATTTATTGATTAGAACTGACCTGATAGATATATTTCTGTATCGAGTCTTCTAGAATCTGAAGTTCTCATTCTGACTGTCTGTCTATTTACCCATGAATGCACAAAATTTATTCCTGGACCTGAGAATAGACTCAAATGCATAACAACCAGCTACCCACGGATTATCCTTTATCCTTTATCGCAGCAGAGCCATCTCCTGCAATCTATGAACTTGGACTTGAACCATCTTATCTAATACCTTCGAACGAAGACCTTGAAAACCCATCCAGCCAGAAGAAAACATATAATTTAAACCCATTGTGGAGACCCAAAATGTATTGATTCCATCACTGATTATAACTCAATTAACTTTTCAATGAATAACCCACTCTGATTAGAACAACTGATTCGATTTTATCTATCAGATAATAACATTTCAGAATAATCCATTCTTCTTGTTGTTAAAACATTCCAAATATACCATATATCCTAATCCTCTCGGAACACCAATCGAAAATTACCACAATTTGCATTTAACTCAAACGAATTATGACATCCCATTATTGACTTATTGACATAATTCAGGATTACCTGAGAAATAAAAACCAACATACAAATTTGAGCTCTATCTTCCACCATTACTCTTTTTCCGATGTCAACCCTTTCACGAAAACTGGAAAGGAATTATATATAATAAAGCTTTTTCAATTATAATCATTGAAGCTTTGAACTATATCGAAGCCACAACCATCAAATAGATTAAAAACCATAGCTATAATAAAACCGACGTTCCAACCATATAGATAGAACAATACCTCAACATCAATAGTGCACTTCAAAATAGATGAAGAAAATCGAAAGTAGTCGCAATAACAACCAGTGCAGTAATACAACTTCTATAATATGAGATCCATATCACTGAACTCCCATGATCGAACCAAGATTTATAACAGTAATAAATATAATTTACCTCCGGCCAATGAATAACTTCTATAGATGAACCATGTTTAATAAATAAGATTAGACCATAAGAATGATTAGAAAACCGAGATAATAAAATCCAAAATGTCAAGCTATGCTGAATTTCTAAGAATAAAAACTACATTGAATGATAAAGAGATCGATGATATCCCAGAGAAAATCCAAAAGAAGAATATCGCTCGTACGCACTAGAAATAGTTGTGATAAAGACAATGTAAATTCCATATATGTAAGTCAGAGCTTCAACCAATAGAAATAGAAAATAGCTTCATATGAGTCTCATCATCAAATCTTCTATCGAACATAATAGATTAGAAAACCAAAGAAAGATAGAGCAATACCGATCATGAATTAATCCGACTAACATTACTTCCATTCAACGTTATGATTACCCAGCCTTTCTATATGATAAGAATCATATCTAAAAATAAATAGTTGCATATACCTCTGAGGATAAAAGAACATATAGGATACCCATATAGAATACCCAGAAGAGATCGTTGTAAGATACCCGACTATAACAACTGCATTCAGATATGTTTGCAATTTTCAACACTGTCCCACTGATTACTATAGTCATCAATAATCTAACATTATCCTAGTCATTAAAGAAATCAATTTAGAAGAAATTTCGATTAACTTGCTTTTTCAATTTTCCACCCGAATAAGTCGATTACTCGTGAATAACTTCTTCCTTAATAGCGACATTGCGTATCCCAAATAATCATAAAAAAAATCTGATATCTTTTCTAAAACTCTCTTTACTTGCTATCCCATCCTCACTCTGACTGCATTATTATTCCTTTGATTATCGAACTCTTCAATTTCACACTTGTAAACTTAATTAATATAATTCTTGCAAATTCCATTGTACAGGTGAGGGGGTGAAGGTCGTAAAGCCTCAAAATTTAACTATCATATATACACAAGTATAACATAACATTTACCCTTAACATAATCATTATAATCATTCGACATTTTCAACTATAAAGCAAAAACAAATATATCAGCATCCAAATCCCGACTCAATTCGACTCAACTATGACATGTACCTCTAAACTCAAATTTCAAGCTCGATTTAGTCCGAGAATCGACTAAACTTGCAAAGCTCTGATACCACTAAATGTAACACTCCCTAACCCCAAACCGTCACTGAAACGGGGTTATGGAGCATTACCAGACATATCGGATAACTTATAACTAGTTCACAAATAAATACCAGACATAGCATACTTTAATCATTATCATTTCATATTAGTTCCATTTCATACTTATAATCAATTTAATACATCATTCTACAACCACAATCACAAAACTCTTATACTTAACCTATACATCACCTAGGTACATGCCACATTATCAAACAAAGGTACATCACTAAAATTTCTCTGAGGTCGGGATTGCTCTGGATGCTGGACCGAACACTGGTTTTCTACTAACCTGCGCACGGAAACAACTGTATGCTGAGTATAAGAATACTCAGTAGCATTACTGTAATTCAAATTAATAACATTAATCGATAATTTATATACATTTAATTATGTCTACAATTATTCGTTAATTGTCTCATACTTTAAATCAACTTAATCATTAATAACAATAAGCAATATTTCAATCTTATATTTATTTGTATTCATACCTTATTTCACTATCTAAATTTTATTGGATTTTTCAACATCTTATTCTAATAACTCATTCCAATCCAAACAAATTCAGTCAATTTATCAACTCATTCATTATCATTTCTATTTATATTCAATTTATACTTTAAATCTTTTAATAATCAAATTAAAAAATAAACTTGTTCCAACAACAACAATAATAATAACTATCTTTCAATACGATTCGTTCAGTTATAATCAATTTTACACTTATAATCTTTTAACACTCAATTTATACATCAAATCCATAAATAAATTTCAATAACTTGTATTAAATTAAATTCACATATTATTTCACTATTTCAGATCATTTTATTTTCACTTCTCATTTCTCAACAATAACTATTTCATTTTGCTTTTCTTTACTTATATTTTTTACATCATCTCATACTATCAGAACCATTTCATGAACTATATCATTATCTATTTCTTGAATCTATGGTTCATACATTTCATTTCCATATCTCAATTTAATATCTCATTTTGATTCATATTCAAGATCATTCAATAAAAATTTATATTATCAAAATTATTCATTTACCCCTATTAACTTGACTCGGACTTTGGCGTATACACGGATCCAACCAAACACACCAGAATGGCACCCAGTGCCTCATCGGATAGTTCGAAGCAATAAAGTGACACCCAGTGTCTCATCGACAAAGCCGAAGAAAGTTGGTACCCAGTACCTTATCGAATCTATCCGAAGTAACAGTATGACACCCAGTGTCTCATCGACTCAAGGTCGAAGTATCCCTGAACACTTCCAATCCTATGGCATGCCAACTATATCCGACTCAGCCCGACTAGTTAATAGGGTATTCAAATCATTTTTCTATTTTAGATTCACTTTCGATTTAATCACAATTCAACTTAGATTCACTTCCCACTTTCAAATCAATATACAATTCAATACATATTTCAGATATTCACATATAATCATTCTTCGATTCAATTCAAACCACTTTTCAATCAATAAACAATTCACATATTCACATATCTTCAAATCTCATATCTCGATTTCCAATTCACATATCAATTCACAATTCACATGTTTACACATAATCATAATTTAATTCACTTTTATTCAATTCATATTTAAATTCATTTTCCAACCAAATTCAAATCACTAATTATTTTTCATTCAATATACATTTCAATACCACATTAATTCTTTTAATTCAAATCATATCACTACTAATTTCCATTCAATTCACATACAATTCAATATCAATATTCACCTTATTTTTATTTACTAAACATATTATTCAAAATTCAACAATTGCTATTAATAAATTCAATACCAATACGTATTTATCATTTAATTCAATCGTGATACTTACCTCAATTTGCTTATCATGTATATTAATTTAAATTTTAACAATTAATAATTAAATTTGAATTATAGTAATACTAACCGAAATTTCTCTCGAGTCAATCATTGTCCACCTTCTCCTTTCCTTTCTCGGACAATGACTCTTGCACGAAATTAGCTACGTAATTAAACAATTAAAAATCATTAATACACAATTTCATTAAAATATTTTCATTTATACCTAAACTTTACCTAAATTCTAATTTAATCCCTTATCAATACTAATTTATTTTTCCTAATCTAACTCCATATTCTCTCTTAATTCTCACTATAAACTCATTTTAATTCTTCATTTTCATCATAAATCCCTAATTCCGAAATTCTCTCAATTTAGTACCTATTAATTCAAAACTTATGTTTTATTTTACAAATCAACCTTTTACTAACTCCTAACTTAAAATTCAATCATTTTAACCTCTAATTCATCAATTAATTCAACAGAACTCATGTCTAAAAATATAATAACTTCCCAAATTTCAACATAAGTTCAATAATACTTTGTTCTACGATACCAAAAACTCAAAAATTATAAAAAAATGACTTAATTTAACTTACCAATTAAGCTTGGAACCTCAAAACCTCAATTTTCCCCTTTTTCTTTTCTTTCTCCTTTCTCCTTCTCTGTTTCGTTTTTCAATTCTGTTTCTATTCTCTTTTTCTATTCTTTCTTTTGTTATATATATATAATATAATATAATATAATATAATATAATATAATATAATAATATAAAAACATACTTATTAATTACGTATATATAATATAATATATATTTTTTAAATTAAAAATATCTTAGATTTTTCTTTTCTTATGCTGCCTCAATTTTAGAAAAAGGTAAAATTTCTTATTTAGTCCTTTTAACTTTTCTTTAATCTATAATTAAACTTTTATCTCTATTACAATTTAATCCTCTTTCATAATTAACCTCAATTTAGACAAATTCACTTAATTAAAACTTAATTAACTACACAACTAACTTCGTAAATATTTATAATAAATATTTACGAGTCCGATTTATCGGAACGAATTCTCAGAAATACTTTTTTTTAATTTGATCTTTTTAATCAATTAACCATCGGAACATTAAAATCTCTTAACAAAACTTTAATACTACCTAATGACACTCCGTAAATATTTATAAAAATATTTACGGCTCAGTTTATAATATCAAGGTCTCGATACCTCGTTTTTGACCCAATTTACCTAATAATTTCTTTTAAATCACAAAATTCACTAATTCAAAAATATTTCTAAAATCACACTTAACTTATAATTATTAATTAATAAATTTTTCTAACTTTTTCATCGAATTTAGTGATCTCAAATCATTGTTCTGACACTACTGAAAATTGGGCTGTTACATCTCTTCTGTGTGGTCAATCAGCCATCCTCAACTTCTAACAAACGCAAACACATAAAACTTTTGTACTGACTTCTAATCTAATTCAGAACGCAATTTCCAGTTATGCGCCGCTCATTTCTCTTATTGCCACTCAATTTGCTTAACAACCTTATCGCGGGGGAAATCAAAATTTCTTTTAGGAATCGAAATTAAATTATAATATTTATGATAGTAAAATATAATTTTATCATTTTAATAATTTATATATTTATAATTTTTAAAAAATTAAATTAAAATTTTATTATTTTTTAAAATTAAAGTGTAATTTTACTTTTACTAATTTAAATTTTAAAAAATTTTAAAAAATCTAAATAAAAAAATTTTCATTTTAAAAGAGGTATTTACGCCACTGAACTCGATAACATGATAAACAAGAAAACCCTAAAATGAAAATAAAGTAATTTCTACGGGGTAACCATAACTAAAACATGGTGACAAGAAAAGATTATACTTTGACACACAAAAAATATTGCTTAACAAAACAATAAGATACCCCACTTATTTTAAGAGATGAAACAACACACATCATTAAAAGAATTTGATTCAGCCTAAATTAATATTATGACGAAGGAAATAATAATAATAATAATACTAATTTTATTTAAAAATTAATTATAATCATTATTTTTTTCTCTTTTAAACCCAAAAATCTAATTAAACCCTAAATTCAAGAGAAGAAAATTATATTAATTATTTTAGTTAATAGTTAATTATATTTAAACAAAGTTATTAATATTTATTTATAAATAAATTTATTATTTTTTGCTTCTTTAATTGATTTTCTTTATAATACTTAAAATTGAGTTTTTAAAATCATCATAGCAACCCAAAATGCAATAGAAATGATAAGAAATACAACATCTTTTGTTATACTTACACTTCATGAGCCGAACGACACTTAGTGAACTTACTTCATCACTCTACAATCTTGTTGGATCTCGCTTAACCCCCTATGAGTTGAGACTAATAGCGAAGATTAGATCCCATCAACCAAGACCTTGAAATATCTACCTCAAGGTCTCATAGTAAGGCAAGCTCATGTCAAGGGAACACACCTTGACAAATGCAACTTGTCTGATGTTGTACATTGCGCTTACTAATTATCCTAATAGGGTAACTTGTACTCAAGGGAGAGGAACATCAATAGAACAAATGAACCCGGATGGTATGAAATCAATAACCATAAGACACGTGTAACCTTGGGAAGGGGCCAACAACACCCTATATAAGGTCCCCAAGGCTTAAGAACCGACCAAGGCACTTACTATACTCTCTCCCTTTCTCCCTCTTGACTTATAATTTCTCTTTCTTCCTCTCTATCACCATACTTGATCATCTATGACTCTCTACCCACTAAGTAAATCATCCTCTATTCCACTTTGTATCAATATCTTTATATTTCTTAGTACTGCCCTCAAAGCACCCCTGATTTCTTTCTTAAAATTAGGCTTAGTTTAGCATTGCTTTTAAGTACTTTTTGGGGGAAAAAAACAATTTTGAGGAAAAGCTATAATTTTCTACTTATGCTTTTGGCTAAAAAAAAAAAAAACTTTTATAAAGTATTTTTTTTTCCAAAAACACTTTTAAAAAGTTCAAAAGCATCTTGTTTAACAATGCTTTTAAAAGTATTTTTTGTCTCAAAAATATTTCTTAAAAGTAATGCTAAACTGGCCTTTAAACAAGAGTTTTAAAAGAGAATTTTTGGAGAAAGAGGAAAAGGAGAGCTTTTTGGGTCGGAGAGTAGAGTAGAAGCTTAGAAAGTGTTGACGTAGGAGAACAAAGGGTTTAAATTTTAGAATAAAGTTCTAATGTAATTTTGGAGGATGTTGGCTTGCTTGGAAAGTAATTATTTAGCTTAATGGAATGCACATGTTTGATTAACAATCATTCACACTGCAAAATCCAAATTCTCCTTTCTTCCAAACTCCAAACTAAATTATATTTTAAAATCTTGATGAACACCACTATGTAATATAAGCATTTTATATGGACTTTTTTTAGTACGAAAGTTTCATCCTTTTTTGTACCAAAGTTTAGCTCCAGTTGGGTCAGATTAGGAAACAAAGGAAAAGCTTCATCCTTACGCAATGCCTGTAAAGAGAATCACACATTGATACTAGCAATAAACCCATTCATTAATCATATTGATGGAGCAAATTCTTACCCTAAAGTCGCAATAACGGATCCATTTCAAGTGAAGGAACTTAGCATTGCAAAGTGCTTCCGCCATTCGGAATAAGCCAGTTCCATAGTAACAAACATTTGCTTCGACTAAGCTAATAAACACACTTTCAAAGTGAATCACGCTCTCCCAATCTATAATCTCAAGGTACCCTAGATTCGGGGCATTTATAGTAAGATCGTATTTGGATCGTAATTTGCTCATCTTGTCGAACTGCACTTTTATGTTTAAAGTCTTCAATGTGGGTAAATGAACAATGAAATTTCTGGCATTATCTTTGAAAGTTCTTTTGACAATCAATTCCTCCAACACGGTACAACCTTGAAGAAGCTTCGAAACAGATTTGTTATTCGCGTAAGTAACCGACCTGAGATGCAAAACCTTGAGACTCGGCAAACGAACTGACCAGTAATTACGAACACGATGAAGATTCCTTGGCTGAGTTTCAGAACATTCAAATTCTCGGCCGAGAATAAACAAGTCGGCAGTTCGAAGAAATCGGATCTCCATTTCGCGAAAATCGAGATGTCCACTTCCCGAACCACGCGCGGGAGGATTACACCGTTGATCATAGTGTTGAGAAATAAAAGGCCGAGATCGATGCTGCAGGTGAGGCGAAACTTGTGTAGAGAAGCCGCCTTGTTGAGCATCAAAGCTTTGTAAGCCAAATGCCGGAAGGATGTTCGACATTTTTTGTCGGTATAGTAACTGGGTGTTTGCCGGAAGTCGAGAACAGGGACCAGAATCTAAAGAGAACGCCATCGCTTGGCGAGAATAGATGTGGAAACGGTGAACTTCGTGGGGAGAAAAGATAAGACGTGTTGAAGAATACAGTCAGGTAATTGGTTGATGTTTGAGCATCCCGTTGGTCATTTGTTGCTGGGTTGAGTTGGTGAGTTCGACATTGTTGAACAACAAGCATGTGGGAATAACAGTGACGGGCAAAAACCGATTAATGTAAAATAAAAGGTTGGGTTTTTGGAAAGAAAGTTAATTGGTACAAAGCCCTAAAATTACACATAAAAATTGAATTCATGTAAAGAAAGTTAATTGGTACAAAGCCCTAAAATTACACATAAAAATTGAATTCATGTATAGAAGTTATGTCCAACAAAGTTTTTTTTTTTTTTAATTTTTTGGTGAAAGATAAAATTACAAAACAATTAAACTAAATCATTAAAGAAGATCCTCAAATAGTCTATAATCTAGTCTTTTCTTACAAACTGTAATGACCCAAAATCATAGGCACCGAAAAAGTGAGTTATAGGGCCTCTATCTTAGTAAACTGAGTTCGTAAATAATTATTAGGAGTATTCATGAGTCTAGTTGAGTGTTTAATTAGGTTCAAATTGGGTGAATTTAGCTTAGTTAATAGATATTAGGAAAAAGGACTGAATTGAATGAAGTGTGAAAGTCTAATTATAGATTAAAAGAAGATAAAGGGGACTAAATAGGGAATTAAGCCTATTCTAGTGAATGGGACTGCAAAGCATAAAAATCTATTTTTATGATTGTTTAAATATAAAATATATTATTATTGTTATTATTTTATTATATTATAAATTAAATTGATTATATTATTATATTATGAAATAAATTAAGAAAAGACAAGTGTAAGGTAAAAATAAAATACAAGTGTGTTAATTTAAATGAGTACATTTGTATTATTTATATATAGTTAGTAAAAAAGATATTTTATTATTTATTATTAATTAGTAAAAGATTTTTATATGATAAATAAATTGAAATTATGACAAGTGGATGGTGATGATAAAATACAAATGTAAAATATATATGTGTACATTTGTAATATTTATATTTTTTATTAAATAGATATTTATTATAATAATAATTATTGTTATTAGTATTTAATTGATATTATATTATTAGATTAATGAACAAATTAAAAAGTTGACAAATGTATGGTGATAGTAAAGTACAAGTGTAATAAATCATATGCATACAATTGTAAAATACATATTTATTTACTTAATATTTAAGAAATAATAATTATTATTAAGTTAATATAATAATATAATAATAATTATTTTTATTATTATTTAATTGATATTATATTATTAGATTAATGAACAAATTAATAAGTTGACAAATGTATGGTGATATAAGTACAAGTGTAATAAATTATATACATACAATTGTAAAATACATATTTCTTTACTTAATATTTAAGAAATAATAATTATTAAACTAAAGTAAAATAAAAGCATAAAAAGAAACAGAATAGAAACCAAACAGGGAGAAAAAGAAAGAAAAGAAGGGAAAGAAGAAAAGAAAGAAAAGGGAGAAATAGGGTTTTTAAAGCTTAGGGTTTAATTTGGTAAGTCAATTTAGTCCCTTTCCTTATAATTTTGATGTTTTTGGAGTCCTAGAGTTGAATATTATTGAATTTAAGTTGAAATTTTAAAAATTAGTAGATTTTTTTGAGTAGGGTTCATGTTGAATAAATGATTGAATTAGGGGTTTATTTGATAGAATTATTGATTAGAATTGATTAAAGGATTAAATTATAAACTAGGCTATAAGTTTTGTGTTGTAGGGACTAAATTGAAAGAAATTTGAAATTATGAAATTATGATGAAAGTTTGGTAGTTGAATTTAAGTTTAGATGGAATTTTGGTAGAAATAAGATATAAATTGTAATGGAAAATAGATGAATTTAGTTAGGACTAAAATTGGAATTTAAGTGAAAGTTAAATATAAATTTAGTATTTAATGTAAATTAGTGATATATTAATGATTGTAAATTATTTTAATTTTCGTAGCTAACAAAGAATCCGAGACATCGGCACCGAAAAGAAAGGAAAAGGTTGTCGAGGAGTAATCGCGAAATTCGGGTTTGTATTACTATAATTCAAGTTATTCGTTATTAAATATTAATTTTAAATTTATTTAATTTATGGTAAGTAAATATTGAGGTAAGTAACTTTATTGAATTGAATTTAGAAAATTGAATTGAATGAGAAATATGTGTAAGTATTGAATTGAATTTTGATTAGTAAATGAAAAAGTGAATTTGACATTGAAAGTAAATTTTGAAATGAAAGTGAGTTTGAATGGAGAATTGGAAACCCTATTAACTAGTCGGGCTGAGTCAGATATAGTTGGCATGCCGAAGGATTGGAAGAGTTCAGGGATACTTCGACCTCGAGTCGATGAGACACTGGGTGTCACTATTTTACTTCGGATAGATTCGATGAGATATTGGGTATCACTTTACTTCAGCTAGGCCGATGAGACACTAGATCTCAACTTTGCTTCAAACTATCTGATGAGGCACTGGGTGCCAATCTGGTGTGTTTGGTTGGATCCGTGTATCTGCCAAAGTCTGAGTCTGTTAATAGGAATAATTAATTGAAAAGTTAAATCGAACGAAATGAATCAGTTGAGCCATTGAAAAGAAACGTGATTATGGAATATAATTTGAAAATGTGAATTGAATATGAAAATGCAAATAGAAAGCATGAACTAAATGTTCATGAGGATAAATAATGGCTCAATTAATGAAAGCCAAATTGAATTGTAGATATTGAGAAAAGAAAGTTAAATATGAATTAGTTTGGTAAATTTTTAAAGTTAAATGATTTAATTTACTTTGTTATTATATTATAATTTGAATTATAGTAATACCACTGAATATGATATACTCAGCGTACGGTTGTTTTCGTGCGCAAGTTAGTAGAAATTAAGGTTCCGGCTTAGCATCTAGAGCGGTCCTGACTCCAGTACAAAATTTGGTGATGTAATCTTTCTTTTGGTAAAGTGGCATGTACTTAATTAGGTGTTATATTGGTCACTTGAAAGTGTCTTATGCTTTTGGTTGGAAATGATATACTAAAATAATATTTTGATACTTGGTGTAATGAAATGGAAATAGAATTATCATAACATATTTGATATATTTGGTAACAAGTTGAAATAGAATGAATGAAGTTTATTAATTTAAACAATATATGCGAATATTTATTTAGTAAATTACTAAGTCGATGTTTAAGATATGTTTAGGTGTATCTGAGTATGAAATTGTATGGATTGTGATATTGGTTTTGAATTGGTTGCAGTTTGAAATTGCACGGAAGGTTAAATATTTATAAAGGGGTTATATTGATTTTTCTTAAATGAATTCAATTAGTAATAAAAATATTTATATGAAATTATCATTATATTATAATAAGTTTGTTATTTGTTCAAGAATTATTTGTAGATTGTCTGATATGTCCGATAATGCCTCGTAATTCTGTTTCGGTGATGGTTTAGAGTTAGGGGGTGTTACATGAACGGTCTTGGCAAGATTATCTACTATTGAGTTTTTTTCCCGAGGTATATGTAGGATCTTCCACTACTTTACCATTTTCAAGATTTGAGGAATTTTCTGATTAGGGTAGAATTAAAGTTTCCTGAAGAACCATCTTGGATGACATTGACAGCCTCAATATTGTTTGCTTGGATTGAGATCCTTTCGAATTGTTTGTCCAAAATGAGCTTCAACCCATTCAAGATCTCCCAAAGTTTAGCCTTTGTTGTTGTGCAAGTACCCAAATATCCGCAGAACACAATGATTCACCCACCATTATGATCTCGAACAAAGCCTCCAATTGCAGCAAAACAGAAGTATATTGTTTTGCCCAGCTATAAGAGATTTTAAGGATCTCATCAATACTCTAAGAAATGCTTTGGAAAGTAAACAAATTGCGATTTTTCCAAATACGTCAAGCGATAATCCCAAAAAAGATTTGAAAGCAATAATAAAATAATATTATATTTGTATCAAAATTTATAATTTATTTTTAAATATATATAATTGTTACTTTGCTCATCAACACTTCAGATTTTTAAATTTAGGCCTTATTTGATAAAGTGTTGAAAAATCCAATCAATTAAAAATTAATATTTTAATAAACTTAAATTTTTAAACAAGTTTGATAACCCAAGATAAAAATACTAGATAGAATTTTTCTTCTACACTTTTTTTTTTGTAAAAAAAGTGTATAAATTGGTAAGTAGACCGAACCTATTTATCACTTAATAAAGAATAAATCCAAGGAAAATTAGATAAAAGGTCGGTTTCTAATATTAATTAGGGATTTAGGCTTTTTTTTTTCTAAATTTTGGGAAATAGGTCTATTTTGGAAAGAGAAACAGAAAACGCGTACTATAGCAAGCGTTTTTTTCTTTCCAAAAATTGTTTATTTTTTATGCTGGGTGTTGTAAATTTGGGGAGAAAAGCTTATTTGTGTTTGTGTTTGAGGGAGACATTATGATAGTTTTAAGGTATGTTTGAGTTAACGGGGATGCGATGACGCTGGAAGACCCACGCATTTCATCTATTGTATGGGGATGAAACCATCACCTTAGAAGATGTCACATTGCAACTTGGGATCCCATTTCACGGTAGTTATACGGTCACGAGTTGAAGTATAACTTGGGCTCCCAGTTAACAATGGTTACGCGGTCACAGGTTTAAATATAACTCAGGCCCCCAATTGACGGTGGTTATACGGTCTCGGGTTCCAGTTTCATGCCACTAGAAGAGAATGCTTTATAAACTCATACATGAGTTTGATATCATAATCATCAGAGAAAACAAATGGGCTTTCCAATATAATCAACTTATTATTTTTCTCTATTTCTACCAAAGTAATATCCTTAACCTCATTATTCGAAACCTGCGACAGAGTTGGGGGCAAGAAGACTGTGTTGAAAAATTTGTCCATATTGTGATAAATATGTAATAGTTTTCTATGTATTTCAATGATTAATAAATAAAAAAAATAAATTTCACATTTCACTGTTATATCTTTTGTGTTTCTGTCTTTCATATTTTGCATACATAGCAAAATTGTGATAAACAAATATTAGTTCATTGATTGTTTAAGTTTAAACTAATGATAAGTGGCATTATAAAAATGTTTACATTGTAAGAAAGACAACTTATTTAAATAGATAATCTAAACAAATCTGTAATACTGTAAAAAAATCAAAGTGAGTGTTTGATTCAAATACTTAAAAGAATTATTATGTCAATGGAAAGATGACTCCATGGGTAGATGTTGGAAAACGCTGCAATCAATCCATAGTCACATTAAAGTTAGACTTTAATAAAAAGTTATTATTAAATTAATTTTCTTATACATTTTGGCACGGTTTGAAAGTTTAAATTAGTATTTAAGATTTTATTTTATTTAATTAAGTATTCAAATGTAAATTTTTGATTCAAATTAGCACTTGAACTTAATTTTGTAGTTTAATTTAGTTCAAATAAATCATTTATCGTAAGTACTAATTTAAATCAGAAAAATTAAATTCAAATATCAATTTAAATCAAGATGTAAAACTCGAATTTTGAATCGTATTTATATATATTAACCAATTTTCTTTTACGGTACTGCTTTAAAACTTGTTGCTTCACATACGAGGGGCACTCCATCACATTTTTGGGCTTAGTTATTGTGTACACAAACTTAAATTTATTAAATTATTATAATTTATAAGTAAAAGTTTAACAATAAATTAATTTATTCATATATAAAATTATTAAATTAATTCTCAATAAATCAAATACATCTTTTCACAGCAAATTTCAAAAAAGTCTGTTGTCTTAAATATTAGCCAAAACTCGCATTGATTTAGGTCTACATATAGAAATCGACACTCAACAACCACCTATTTTCAATATTAGCCAAAAGTCACATTGATTTAGGTCCACATATAGACAACCAGCTATCTTCAGTATATTAGACTTGCTCTTGCACCATTTATCAACAAGGAAGGCTAAATATTAAAATAAAGGCATAACTTTGGTTGAAGTTTACTACCATATCAAAGAGTTTATTTTACTTTCTCTTAGGAATCTTTTAGTAAAATTGTATTTATTAACATTGTCACGATTTAATAGTTGTTGATGTGACATTAAGTCAAATAAAAATATTTACTAATCTTGAAAACAATGGAATAACATAGCTTAATGATAGCTAATGTGGACCAAATTATAAATAGTTTAAACATAAAAACTATGTAAAAAAACAAACAAATAAAATTGAAAACAATTTGAGGTAAAAGCAAAATCAATTTCTTATCTCTACTTCAATGAAGAAGCTAGAAATTTTTTTAGGGTGGGGTCGAAATTAAATTGTAATTTTTACGATAGTAAAAATATAATTTCATCATTTTAATAGCCTCTATATTTATAATTTTTAAAGGATTAAATTAATTTTTTTATCATTTTTAAGGGGCCAAAATGTAATTTTACCTTTATTAATTTAAAATTTTAAAAATTTTAAAGAGATTAAATTGGAAATTTTCTATTTTAGGGGTCAAGGCCCCCTACCAGTGCCCCCTAGTTTTACCCCTGCTCTGCTCATTCTTCAAAACTATTAAGTAGCCTTTTAATTTAATTTAATTTAATGCCAATTCAACCATTATTAAGTCATAAAATTAACATGCAAAAATTAAAATATCAACTTTTTCAAATATATAAAGATTAAAATATTCCTTTTAATAATAAAAACATTAAAATAAACTTTATAATATAATACAAATACTTGTGCTAAACTTTAACCCTAACTTTTTTTATATTGTTCAAATAATGATCTAAAATAAGTGCTAATTTTTACGTAGATGTCATCAATTTGAAGAACAAAATAGATGACGTCGCAGTTGAGTGTTTAAAAAGAAAGGAAAAGATTCATAAAATCGAAGAAACAGAAGTATGAGTATTTGAAAGATAACACCAGATTCCCAAAAATTCATCATATTTTTTAATTACATCCATAAACTATAAAAAAATGGCTTGAAATTATAAAAAGCTCAACTTTTTAAAAATAATAATTAAGTCCCTATTGAGCAATTAAACTTTTAAAATGAATCAAAAAGACCCTCAAACTCTTCAAAAAAAAGCTATTAATCCCCTATTTTTTTTTCCCACTCAATTGGGTACTTTCAAAATGCATAAAAAAGACTCTCAAAAATTTTAAAAAAATGCAATTAAGCCTCTGCTCTTATTAAAAATTATAAAAAAATTATAAAAAATAAAAAATTTAATAAAAATTTTAATTTTTTAAAAAATTAGAATTTTTTATAAAAATCATAAAAAATAAAAAAAATTGTAAAATTTTATAAAAATCATAAAAAGTTAATGACCCCTAGTTTTTTTCAATTAAAGTCATCACATGTTACAACACAACGTGACATGTGGTGAAAAATGATAAAAAGTAAAAATCAATAAAAGTTATAGAAAAATTATAAAATGCTTCTTTTGGTACGATAATTTTTATAAATTTTTTTTGACAAAATTTATATTTCTTTACATTTTGTATAATTTTCTTACAACTTTATAAAATTTTATAAATTTTTATATTTCTATATATTTTATAATTTTTTTACCATTTTTATAAAATTTTACAATTTTTATATATATATTTTAACATTTTTTCTAATTTTTAATATTTAAAGTTTTAAATTAAAATTTAATAATATTTATAGCTTTTATTGATTTTAATTTTTTATAATTTTTTATTTCTAATTTTTAATAAAAAGCAGGGGCTTAATTGCTGTTTTTGAAAAATTTGAGGGTCTTTTTGATGCATTTTGAAAGTTCAAGTACCCAATTGAGTGCAAAAAAAAGTAGAGGCTTAACTGCATTTTTTTTTAAAAGGATTGAGGGCCTTTTTGATCCATTTTGAAAGTTTAAGTTCCCAAATGAGTACAAAAAAATATGTAGGACTTAATTGATTTTCTTTAAAAAAAAAATTTTGAGGGCTTTTTGCATTTTTAAGCCAAAAAAAATCAAACAACTTCAATCTTTCACGCGTTTTAAAAGCCGTCTCAACCTTTCAAGGTTTATTACGAAATGTTTATTTATAAGAAAAAAATTTGGTACACTATTATTATAAAAATTAAAAGGTTGATAAATATCGTATAATATAAATATTAAAAAAAACATACACATAATAATTTTTTAAAGCACAGGTTAACACATTTTTAAATTAGAAATTGAAGTAGAAAAATAGGAGTTGAAGGAAATAGAATTAAGAAAACACACATTTTTATAACGTTAATTATATAAAGTTTAGTTACAAATGGAATAAAAAAAACCTAAAACCAAAAAGCTAAATTGATTTTCATGGTTTTTCTTATACAAAAACACAAAGTAGACGCAATGTTTGAGAATTTTCGATTCATGGAAAAAAAGTTCAATTTTTTGTTTTGTTTTGTTTTTTCATATACAATCCATGTTGAAATTATGATATTTAAAAGAAAATTGCATCTCATCCATTTTTAATGTCACCTCGACAAAATTTTCACCAGGATGATAAAATCGATTTTAAGCCGCTGGTTGATGAGGGAATGCACTTATCTAGGGTTTTCAATCTCTCGGATTATGTGTCTTTCCTTGCTCCACTTCATCTTCGGGTAACATCTTTTTTTTCCTTATAGCCTGTTTTTTTTATGTAATATTTTCTTTTTCATAATTTATTTATTTTTTAGTACTAATAATAATACAATTTTAAAGTATAATAAGTTGTGTTATAGTAATCTTATTAGATGCAGTGTGGAATTTGCAAGTCTTAATAATTGATTGAATGACTAGTTAGGTTTTTTCACAAAGAATAATTATAATGAAGAATAGAATTAATATAAAACTGATTCTGTCATATCTATCTTTCCGCTGCAGGGATATGCAAGAAGGATCAAGAAGGCGAGCAGTGGCCTTCACGAATTTTTTGATAAAATGATAAATGAATACCAACAAGGGACTAACATGGATGAACAAAAACCTTATACAGGTTTCTTTCAAGTGATGGTTTCCATGTTGGGTACACCCATGAACCCTAACAATGAAGATCAACCCTACATCGTTGGTAGAGAAAACATAAAGGCGATAATGGTGGACATGGTGGTAGCTTCCTTCGACACTATAACCACAACCATTGAGTGGACACTTTCAGAACTTCTACGACATCCTTGAGACATGGTTGCCCTCCAGAAAGAGCTAGAAAGTGTTGTCGGAAGGAATAGAATGGTACAAGAGTCGAACCTACCGAAACTTGCTTATTTGGATATGGTCATCAAAGAGAGTTTCAGGTTGCATCCTGTGGCGCTGTTGTTAGTCCTGCATGAGTCAACCGAAGATGTCACCGTTAATGGATATACCTAAGAAGTCACTGCTTTTGGTGAACACTTGGTCCATGGGGTGAAACCCCAAGATATGGTCGGGCAAAGTCAAAGAGTTCTTTCCAGAAAGATTCAAGGATAGCAAGATAGACCTTCGAGGGAATGATTTCGGAACTGGTCACAGAGGATGCCCTGGAATGCAATTAGGCCTAACCAGCAGGCGTCTAATTTTAGCTTAATTAGTCCATTGTTTTGATTGGGAGTTGCCTACTAGAATGTTGCCTAATAAACTCGACATGACTGAGAAGTCCGGCCTTTCGATACCGAGGGCTAATAAGCAAAACCGACTTAGCGTTTAGTTGCTTAAAGTTAAGGTTGTAAATGAACATTTGAGTTCTTGTTTATGTTATCAATGTAAATAAATTCATATAGTTTAATTTGATTATATTTGATACATTTTTTTAATTAATAATATTGTTATTTGATTTTAAATTTAAAAAAATATTTGAAATATAAAATGTTAAAAAAATGGTTTTTAATATTAAAGCTAAAACTTGAAATTAATGTTTTAACATAATTTTAAAAATTAATAGTTATTTTAATAATTTGAATAAATTAAAATCACAATTAATTTTATCTATTATTAATATACACCTACAAATTAAATCAAATTCTACTATCAAATATTTATGATATAATTCAAAATTCATTTATATAATTTTGAATATTATATAATTTTAATGATTTTCAGTAATGATTACTTATTAATGTGCACTGCATTTTCTATAAAATAACTACTTTTATATAAATTTATATTATTCTAAATGCATATAAAAAAGTAACCGTAAAAGCAACCTGGAAGGTTATGTATTAAAAGGTGAATTCTTGCCTCATTTAAAAAAGGGTAGTCACTAAACAATCAACTTTGTTGTATTTTCATCTCTCAATTATTAATTTTTTTCAATTTAGTAACTAAACTTTTCAAAACTAAATATTTTAGTCACTTTCCCGTTAGTTACCGTTAGATGAGTGGCGGAAAGCTAATGCAAGTTTTATTTATTGGTCTAATAACAAATTTAGCTATCTAATGTTTACACATTTTATTAATTTGATCCTAAATATTAAAAAAATTCAATAAATTTAACCCTCAATGTTTAGGATAATATTTTACATATATAAACTTGACATTGATAAAAGAGATCCGACGACTAAAAGTTTAGAATGAATTTTTAAAAATCAAAACTTGACATTTTGTATATGTTGAGAGCTAAATTTATTGAATTTTTTAGAATTTGAACTAAAATGACAAATTCTGTAAACATTAAAGGCTAAATTTGTTAAATTTTTTATGTTTGAGATCAACTTGATAGAATGTGTAAACATGAAAAGACTAAATTTATTATTAGACCCAAAAAAAAAAAAGGTTCACGTTAATTTTTCGTTACTTATCTAATGGTAACTAACATGAGAATGATTAAAATATCTAATTTTGAAAAGTTTAGTGATTAAATTAGAAAAATTAATAATTGAATGACCAAAATAGAACAAAGTCAATAGTTTAGTGATATTTTTGTACTTTACCCTTAAAAGAAAAGCAAGTGAAAGACTTTTTTAGTGGAATATATAGTTATACTGTTTTCATTTATTCAAGTGTTTGGTTTAATGGTAAGATATTTTGCATTCTTAAAGAGAGATACAACTTTGAACCTTAAAAATAGTATTGTTGGAAAGAACAACCACGAACCCTGAATATGAATTTTAAACAGATATAAACAATAAAAAAAACCGTTGCATACTATATTACATAAATATAACATGCAACAATTATTAAAATATTTATTATATACAAAATTATAATATATATATATAACTAATATGAATTTCTCCTCTAAATAATTTATGTAGTACAAAGTAATTGTACACATTTTTTTTTGGTAGAAAAAAGATAGCTTAAAGCGAAAAACTCAAAAAATGACACTAGTGACTCAGAGTAAGAACATAATCCGCCTCAATTAAATTTCTAGTAGATTACGGTGGTTCTTCAAACCAATGAATTTATGTGGAATTAGTCGCCATACACTTGGCCATATGATCAACTACTGTATTTTGCGACCTCAAAGTAAGACAAACAAGGATCTTCCAAGTCCGACTCAATAGATGATAGATAAGGCGTATTTCGGTCAAATGACTATCTGCAGCTCTGCCAGCTAAAATCAATTCAACTAAGAGAGCATTATCACATTTCACTTCTAACTGTCAATAACCTTTCCTCCATGATATAAGTAGGCCTTCAAGTAAGGCTCTCGCCTCAATCTTGAAAATTGAATCCTTTCCTAACTTCATCAAAAAACCATCTAACCACTTGCCGTCGACACCTCTAAACACTCCCCCAATGCCCGCAAATGAGTTATTTTTGGATACAACTCTATCCGTATTAAGTTTAACCCTACTTTTGGATACAACTCTATTCGTATTAAGTTTAACCCGTCCTCTAGTTGGACATGTCCACTAGTTAGTTGTCACCCTTACATCATGCAATCATGCCGTGTTGAACCACTTGTAACTTTTTACCTAACTTATACATGTATCCACATTCTCCTGCCCACAATTATGGTACGTTGAAAACAAGTACATGTTACCCAATACAATTAAAATTCATATATTATTTTATTATACGATATTATAATTTATAATTTTTTATAAATATATATACTTTACATCACGTTAGATTTATCCAAAATAACTATATGATTTTAGGTGTCGGCATTTGTGATTGATCCAGTGGTCCCTGCAAGTAATTGCCATTTGTCTCATTATAATTGTTTATCATTTTTTTGTTATCCCGAAAAATCTATGAATTATTAATAAATACAATTGTAGCTAAAAGAAGGAAAGCCTTCGCATATAGACCAGCAGATTTAGGTGGATGAAAAGTATGCATAATTTTTTTCCATCATGAAAAATAATATTTTCCATCAATTATAATAATTTTGGTTGATATAATAATAAATTAAACTATCAATGTTTTTATATTCTATTAATTTGGTCCTAGTTCTTCAAAAAATATATGAAAAGTATGTATAATTTTTTATAAAAATCTAAAAAAGTTCAAATAGAATATATATAAAAAAAACTTTACTTCAAATATATTTATTAAAAATAGACAATGTAAAAACTATTAATCACACTTTGGCGTGCCTAATATTATGATTCGTCAAAAATTTAAACGAGATGCATTCTTCAATTCTTAGATCAGAGTATAACATCCATCTAAATTATAATACGAAATTATAAATTTCATACCTACCTAATATTAAATTTCAAATCCTTACATAATTATTATGTAACTAAAAAAAATTCAAAAACTAACCTCGACTTTTAACCATTGATTTAACAATAACCAAATATCTTCAAGTTTATTTGGTATGCCCACATGGCTCGCATTATTTTTCCATCTGTTCAAATAATATGTTATTCCAAAAATATAATAATGAAAAAAAGATAATATGATAACTATATTATTAAATGAATGTTACCTTATTACGAGTAATAATTGATAATGGGAGTTTTCTCGGGATGTAAAATGGGTAAGCGATATTATACCCATGATTGAAGGAATATACAACCACCGATTTTAATTTTTGTGCTTCTGTTGTCTGACACATTTTTCGATACAATGTAGCCAAGACAATTGATCCCCAACTGACTTGCCCAGTCTCTTTTAGGTGAATTAGTTATAGGAGTCCCCTTAAATATACCAAATTTTGAGATTTATATGACATTAGAAGACCCCCGATCAACCTTAGTATAAATGCTCGAGTTAATTGTTGTCTTTCAATTGCACTAGAAGAGTTTTGTGATGCAAGAAATTATCTTCTAACCATTTCATATATATTTGATTACCACTAAACTTGTCTGACACCTTGTAACAGCCCAATTTTCAGTAGTGTCAGAATAGTGATTTGATATCACTAAAATCGATGAAAAAGTTAGAAAAATTTATTAATTAATAATTATAAGTTAAGTGTGATTTTAGAAATATTTTTGAATTAGTGAATTTTGTGATTTAAAAGAAATTATTAGGTAAATTGGGTCAAAAACGAGGTATCGAGACCTCGATATTATAAACTGAGTCGTGAATATTTTTATAAATATTTACGGAGTGTCAGTAGGATAATATTAAAGTTTCGTTAAGAAATTTTAACGTTTCGATAGTTAATTATGAAAAAGGATTAAATTGCAATAGGGATAAAAGTTTAATTATAGATTAAAGAAAAGTTAAAAGGACCAAATAGGTAATTATGCCTTTTTCTAAAGTTGAGGCTGCATAACAAAACAAAAATCTAAGATATTTTTAATTTAAAATATATATTATATTATACATGCGTAAGTAATAATTATGTTTATATATTATATTAATATATTATATTATATTATATTATATTATATTATATATATATATATAACAAAAAAAGGAATAGAAACAGAGAATAGAAACAGAATAGGCAAACGAAACAGAGAAGAAGCAGGGGAGAAAGAAAGAAAGAAAAAGAAAATGAGAAATTTGGGGTTTTAAGGTTCAGAGTTAATTTGGTAAGTCAATTTAATCCTTTTTCTCTTAGTTTTGATGTTTTTGGAATCCTAGAGATAAATACTACTTGATTTATGTTGATATTTTGAAAGTTAGTAGATTATTAGATGATGTTTATGTTGAATAAATTGAAGTGTTAGGGGTTAAATTGATTGAATTTCAAGTTAGAAGTTAGTAAAGGATTTAATTGTAAAATAAAGTGTAAGTTTTGAATAGTAGGGACTAAATTGAAAGAATCCCGAAATTAGGAATTTATGGTGAAAATGAAGAGTTAAAGTGAGTTTATAGTTAGAATTAAGAGAGAATATGGATTTAGATTGGGAAAATAAAATTAATATTGATAAGGGATTAAATTAGAATTTGGGTAAAGTTTAGGTACAAAAGGAAATATTTTAATGAAATTGTGTATTAATGATTTTTAATTGTTTAATTACGTAGCTAATGTCGTGTACGAGTCATTGTTCGAAAAAGGAAAGGAGAAGGTGGACAAGGATTGACTCGAGAAAAATTTCGGTTAGTATTACTATAATTCGAATTTAATTATTAATTGTTAAAATTTAAATTAATATGCATGATAAGCAAATTGAAGTAAGCATCACGATTGAATTGAATGATAAATACGTATTGGTATTGAAATTATTAATAGTAATTGTTGAATTTTGAATAATATGTTTAGTAAATAAAAAAAATAAAAAATAAAATGAATATTGATGTTGAATTGTACATGAATTTGATTGGAAAATGAATTAAAAATATATATATAAATGGAATAAAAGTGAATTAAATTGTGAATAAGTGTGATATATGTGAATTGTGGAATAAGTAGTAAATTGTGATGACGAAGAAATGATAAGTCTTTTTCGAAATAATTTTATAAAGTATTTAAATGAATGAGATTCAGATTTAATGCCCAAGTAGATGGAGTTTAGAACTACCAGGATATTAGTGGCATGCCATTAAGGAACTTATTAAGGAACTTTAGCGCGCTCTCTGATATTAGCACATTGGTGCTCTCTGATTATTAGCACGTTGGTGCTCTCTGATTATTAGCACGTTGGTGCTCTCTGATATTTAGCACGTCAGTGCTCTCTGTTTAGCACATTTGTGCTCTCTGTGTTTGTTCCGTATATCCGGGGTGTTCTGTAAAATCTACTTTGGGCTAAGATTATAAGTTGTGGACAAAAGTGAAATTGTGAAATGATAAGTGAATTGGAAATCGAGATAAGAGATTTAAAGATATAAACCCAAAGTTCATGATATGATAAAGAGTAAAATTTTGTTATATGATAATAGTGAGTACAAATTGCAATAAAATTGATATTGAATATAAATTAAATGAAATGAATTGTATATGAATTGAAATGAACAATTGAAATGAGATGTAAAGAAAAATCCCATGGAATTGAGATAGTGGAATAAGGTATGAATACAATTAAATACAAGATTTAAATTATTACTTATTGTTATTAACTATCACGTTGATTTAATGTATGAGATAATTAATGAATAATTGTAGACATAAATAAAATGTATATAATTTATCGATTAATGTTATTAATTTGAATTATGGTAATACCACTGAGTATACCCATACTCAGCGTACGGTTGTTTCCGTGCGCAGGTTAGTAGAAAACCAGTGTTCGGTCCAGCATCCACAGTAATCCCGACCTCAGAGAAATGTTAGTGATGTTATTTTCTTTGGATAATGTGGCATGTACCTAAGTAAAGTATATACCTAAGTGATGTATAGGAATTTAGTCATTTTGTATATTTGTAAATATGATTTTACTAGAGAATGATGTGATAATGTTTGGCTTTTAAAATGGTTAAGTACGAAAATCAAGAAAGGGTAAATTTTGCAAAGAAAC
Source organism: Gossypium turneri (assembly GCA_008044935.1). Lineage (NCBI taxonomy): Eukaryota > Viridiplantae > Streptophyta > Magnoliopsida > Malvales > Malvaceae > Gossypium > Gossypium turneri. The sequence continues at coordinate 53,853,593 of CP032571.1, forward strand.
AGAATTCAGGCAGCACAGTGACGTAACTTTGAAAAATCACCTAGGATAGTATAAAATGAATTAGAGGGTGAATGATATATGAAATGAAAGATTATTGAGTCTATTTTTATAAAAAAATAACGGTTTAGCAAAAAGAAATTTATATTTTAAGATATGTGAATTTTAGTGAGACAGAGTCAGAACTGTTTTTAGAGTCCCCTGTTCCGAGTTTAGAAAATCATTAAAAATGGTATAAAAATAGTTATGAGTTGTAGTTTATATGTATAGAATTCTTATTGAGTCTATTTTCTGTAGCAACAAGTGGTAATATCATATGAAAATCCTATAATGAGAAAATTTATTTTTAGTACCAAGGGGTCAGGACAGTCGAGTGAAGAAACAGGGGAATACTTAACTAATAAAATGTACTAATTGGCCGAACCTAAAATTCTGAAAATTTTATGGTAGAAAGATATATAAGTCTAGTTTCAGGGAAAATTTACGGAATTAAATTTCAAGTCCCGTAGCTCGAGTTATAATCAATTTAGTAACTACTGCGCAATTGGGCAGATTACTGTAAACAGTGAAATTAATTTTCAAAACAAATTTTTATGCCCGAATTAGTAAGATAAGCTAAGTAATGCCTCGTACTCGATTCCGGCAACGGTCTCGGGTAAGGGGTGTTACACACCTTGCCTAATAGCTAGTGGCAAATTGGCCTCCAATCCCCAACCGTAATGACTGCCTCATCAATTGATAGATCGAGTTGTAATGATACATTCTTAAATGTAATCGTACACTCACTGTACGAAAGATGAAATGTATGTGTTTCGGATCTCCATCTCTCCAGCAAAGCATTGATAAGTGCAGACTTGAATTTAGTCTCGTTTAGCATATGAGACATGTGTAAGAATCTCATCTCTTTCAAGTATTATTCAATAACACGTGGTGCTCTTGCACTTAAATTGCGTGTATATAAATTTTAGTAATTTAATCTTCATCTTGATTATACAAACATAAAAAAAATAAAAAATATAATAACATTAACAACTTAAAAATAATATTAATTAAAACAAAAATTATAATAATATTTTCTTACCATGTAAGTAATTCAACTGGCAAAATAATCCCGCAAAAATCAACTTATTTCCTTACATTAAAAAAAAAAAAAAGTCGAACTCCCTAATTTTATTTAAATCGACATATTTGGCGAATTATCCCGACTTGCAGCTGCCATCGGTTGCTTCCATCTACAAGTACTCAATCAATCAATCCCCAATGGCTAGCAGCTTTTGTGATTGGCTTCCCTCCCAAATGTCTTCTTCAACATTAACCTTACTCTTCGTCCTCCTTGGAACTCTCTGTTCCTTTATCTACTTCTTCAGCTCACCAAACCGCAACAAAAATTGCCGGAAACTTCCACCCGGTCCTGCCCCTCTTCCCATCATAGGTAACATCCATATGCTAGGGAACCTCCCACACCAAAGTCTTCACTATCTCGCCAAAAAATATGGACCCATCATGTCGATAATGCTAGGCAAAGTACCAACCATCGTGGTATCATCACCCGAAGCCGCTGAACTGTTCCTCAAGGTCCATGACGTCGTTTTTGCTTCCAGGCCTAAAGTCCAATCCGCGAAATACTTCGCATATGGTGGCAAGGCCGTGGCTTTTACCCAGTACGGTTCTTACTGGCGAACTGTACGGAAATGGTGTATTTTGCATTTCCTCAGTGCTTCCAAAGTTGAATGTTTTGCCCCGATAAGGAAGGCGGAGGTGGGGTTATTGCTTGAATCAGTGAGGAAGGTAGCGGCGGCGGGTGAAACAATAAACCTTAGCCAGGCGGTGGCTAAGGTTCTTGAAGAAATGATGTCGAAAGTGTTATTCGGGCGGTCCATGGATGATAAAATCGATTTCAAGCCGCTGGTTGATGAGGCAATGCACTTATCTGGGGTTTTCAATCTCTCGGATTATGTGCCTTTCCTTGCTCCACTTGATCTTCAGGTAACGCTTTTTTTTTTTTCTCCTTATATCCTTTTTTTTATGTACTATTTTTCTTTTTCATAATTTATTTATTTTTTCGTACTAATAATAATACAAATTTTAAAGTATAATAAATTGTGTTATAGTAATCTTATTAGATGCAGAGTGGAACTGGAACTCGGAAGTCCTAATATTTGATTGAATAACTAGTTGGTTTTTTCACAAAGAATAATTATAATGAAGAATACAATTAATATAAAATTGATTCTATCATATCTATCTTTACGCTGTAGGGATATACAAGAAGGCTTAAGAAGGTGAGCAGTGGCCTTCACGCATTTTTTGACAAAATGATAGATGAATACCAACAAGGGATTAACATGGATGACCAAAAACCTTATAGAAGTTTCTTTCAAGTCATGGTTTCGTTGTTGGATACACCCATGAACCCTAACGATGAAGATCAACCCTACATCGTTGGTAGAGAAAACATCAAGGCTATAATGGTGGACATGGTGGCAGCTTCCTTCGACACTACAACCACGGCCATTGAGTGGACATTTACAGAACTTCTAAGGCATCCTCGAGTCATGGTTGCTCTCCAGAAAGAGCTAGAAAGTGTTGTCGGAAGGAATAGAATGGTAGAAGAGTCGGACCTACCGAAACTTGCCTATTTGGATATGGTCATCAAAGAGAGTTTCAGGTTGCATCCTGTGGCGCCGTTGTTAGTCCCGCACGAGTCGACCGAAGATGTCACCGTTAATGGGTATTTCATACCTAAGAAGTCGCGGCTTTTGGTGAACACTTGGTCCATGGGGCGAAACCCCAGGATATGGTCGAGCAATGCTGAAGAGTTCTTTCCAGAAAGATTCAAGGATAGGAAGATAGACCTTCGAGGGCATGATTTCGAACTCATTCCATTCGGAACCGGTCGTAGAGGATGTCCCGGAATGCAGTTAGCTCTAATTAGCATGCGTCTTATTTTAGCTCAATTAGCCCATTGCTTTGATTGGGAGTTGCCTGATGGGATGTTGCCTAATGAACTCGACATGACCGAGAAGTTTGGCCTTTCGTTACCGAGGGCTAATCATTTACTTGTAAAGCCGACTTATCGTTTAATTGCTTAAAGTTAAGGTTGTAAATGAACATTTGGGTTGTTGTTTATGTTGATTTATCAAAATAAATAAACGAGCATAAAGAAATAAAACTTATTCTAATAGAGACTTAATCCTTTGGTTTATGTTGAGAGAATGATGCAGGGGACTTAAGGTGTTGCTGCTCTATTTTGTGTTTCCATCGCCAATTCCATCGTCCCTTTCGTCAAGAGTTTTGACTTTACTCTCTGTTTTGTGTTTCCATTGCGAATTCCATCGTCCCTTTTGTCAAGAGTTTGATTTTACTCTCTGTGTTTTTGGCGTTTTGTAGTGAAGTTTGCGGTTTGGGTGCCCATCATCCTTATCATGATGTAGGGCCACCCTCTGTCAGTTTCTTTCCGTATCTGTACATCCTCTGTTTTTTCTTTCGAGTTTCATTCAATGTCAAAAACTGCAGCTTTAGAAATCCAGCTATCAATGTTAGACTTATTGTTTAATAAAATTATATTTTTAATTTTTTTTATTTTGTAAATGAAATAAGTTGTTGGAAGTATAACTGCAAATGAAAAAAAAATTTCATATAAAAAATAAATATTAATGTTATTATAATTTGATATTATTTATTTTTTTATTAGTACAAAGATCCTATATGTGAGGGATCTACTAGTGATATTCACCATTTTTAAAATATTTGAAAATAAATTTAATGTTAAATAATATGGTCCATAATTTATAAGAACTAGAAAGTACCTACTGATCGATCCCTATGCTTCATGAAATAGGATTAAGTTTTTTAACAGGATATTTTTATAAATATATGACATCTGTAATAACTCAATTGTTAAATAGACGGATTTAGAATAAATTGAATTATTTTCATAAAGCTATGAACATTGTCGAATTAAAACATGATACAAAAGTATTAAAAAAATTAAAAATATCGTGTCATGGAAAATAAAATAAATAGGATAAAAATATGTGAACGTACAAAATTTTACATAAGAAAAATTATTAATGTATAAATAAATATATAATCTTATAATAGCTTACAAATGAAAAAAGAATATAGAACATAAAAGAAACATTTTAAATAAATAAATAAATAAATAAATAAATTGACACAACACACAGAATAAACAAAAAAAAAAAAAGAAGAAATTCTAAACTAAATTCGTTGGGACAATTATAAACTATGTAAAACAAGACACTGCACAAAAAGTAATATAAGCATACCCACGAAAGAATTGTAGACATAAAAAGTATTATGATAAATTTATTTCTTAAAATTTATATATATTTATTAATTTGGTTTTCATTTTTTATTTTAAATTAAATTTAGATATTAATCTTTTAAAAACTGTCAATTTGTTTTTTAAATGAAATTGTTTTAATGATATTAGCGTGACAACATGTGTGTGAATTCAAGTGTTCTTCATGTTGATATGATGCATGTATATAAGGCAATACAGTTTGCCCGACTAAAGTTCTAGCCCCATATGTTGAGATAATACTCAATTCCATTCATCATCAAGAAAGATACACAGTGTATTTATTAGCAATACATGAGAAGCAGTTATTAACTGCATATTAACTGACTAACAACTAACTTCCTTTAACAACTTTCTCATTCCTAACATGGCCCATGCATCTGGACTGTCTTCATTCCTGTACGAGACCAGTCTTATTCTCGTACAACATTTCTTTCCACAGAAATCACCCTAAGCTTTCTTCTAAATTTGTCAAACAGCTCTCCTGACAACGGCTTGGTCAAAACATCAGCCACTTGCTCTTGTCCAGAGACGTAACCTACTTGCAGGGAGCCATTCACCACATTTTCCCTTACAAAGAATAGGTCTAACTCCACGTGTTTGAATTTGGAATGCATGACTGGGTTGTTGGCTACAGCAATGGCAGCAGAACTGTCACACCAAACCAACGACTTGCTGTAAACCTTAATACCAAGTTCTATCAGCAACGATCGAATCCATTCTATTTCTGCAGTGACATGCGCAAGACTGCGATATTCGGCCTCTGCCGTGGACCTTGAGACTACCTGTTGCTTCTTGGAGCTCCAAGAGACTGGATTTCCATAAAAAGAGAATACAAAACCCAGACGTTGACCGTCGGTCATCAATGTCTGACCCCCAACTGGCATCGGAATAACCTTCGAGAAGAAGTTTGGAGTTGCGAGTGAATGTAACCAAACTCTAATGTTCCTTGTAGGTACCGCATAATCCTTTTTACAGCTTTAAAATGAGTATCTAGAGGCTTGTGCATGTATTGACAGACCTTGTTGACAGCAAAGGCTATGTCTGGTCTTGTTATGACCACATATTGGAGAGCCCCCATAACACTCCTGAACAGACTTTCATCTTCTATTAGATTACCTTCTTGAGCAGACAGCTTGCACGTAGTGACCATCGGGGTAGGTGAGGGTTTAGACATCGCCATGGATGCTCGTCGAAGTAACTCTAGAATATACTTCTTTTGGCGGAGAAACAAACCATTCGAAGTGTATATTACTTCAATTCCAAGAAAATAGTTCAAAGGACATAAATCTTTCAGAGAAAACTTATCATCAAGACTTTTTACAAATGCATCAATAGCCTGAGAGTTGGTGCCAGTGATTATTATATCATCAACGTAGATGAGGACATAAAGACTTTGAGATTCTTCTTGTTGAATGAAGAGGGAGCTGTCGGCCCGAGATGCAACCAATTTTTTAGCCACGAAGAACTCTCGAAGCTTATGAAACCACGCACGAGGAGCCTGCTTCAAACCATAGAGGGCCTTCCGTAATCTGCAGACAAGTGGTTGACCATCAGCTGAGTATTGCTCAAACCCTGGTGGTTGAGCCATGTAAATTTCTTCATTCAGGTCCCCATTCAAGAAAGCGTTGTTGACATCGACTTGTCAGAGAGGCCATCCGCGAGACACTGCGAGAGACAATATCACCCTAATCGTTGTTGGCTTTATCACTGGACTGAAGGTTTCAAAAAAATCAACTCCTGCTTCCTGTAAGTAACCTTTGACAACCAATAGGCCCTTGTAATGAGCGAATGTCCCATCAGCATGGCGTTTAATCCTAAAAATCCATTTGCATCCACTGCTCGACGCCCTGCAGGTAATGTGACAAAATCCCATGTTTTGTTTGCTAGCAAGGCTTGATACTCAGCCTGTGCAACTGCAGTCCAAGCAGTGCTTTTGAAAGCTTCAACTATAGTGACTGGTTCCGTCTCCTCTTTAATAGTAGAGAACCCTCTTGGTTTAAACACTCCATTCTTTGACCGAGTGCACATAGGATGTCTATTAACAGTAGGAGCGACCTGTGTAACAGGTGGAGACACTTGTGAGGATGGGTTTGGAGTACAGTGTGTAGGTGGATTATCCGCACTGTCCAAACTACTTGGTACTAGGCTGGAACTGGAAGATTGACGAGACCTTGAAGAGTGAACATGCATGGAGCCAGGAGGAGCCGGATGGGCACACGATGGTTGTGAGACGGACTGAGCAGTCAGGCCAACAACTGGGACAGCATTCTGTTGGTGACAGAATTTGACATGAGTATCGGTCTGTGATGAAGTGAACCCATTTTGAAAAGGGAACAGCATTTCGTTGAATACAACATGTCGTGAGACATACACCCGGCCATCCGGAGCTAGACACCTGTATCCTTTCTGATTGGAACTCAGGCCAATAAAAACACACTGTTGAGACCGAAATTGGAGCTTATGTTGCTGGAAAGGGCATAGATACAGAAAACAGGCGCTGCCAAAGACCTTCAGCTGAGAATAATCAGGTCTGGCTTTAAACAACTTCTCATAGGGGGTTTTATGTTCCAAACAGGAGATGGTAACCTGTTGATGAGATGAACTGCTTGGGAGAAAGCAGACATCCAGTACTCTAGGGGCATTGAAGCACGAGCTAGTAATACTAGTCCCATATCAACTATATGACGGTGCCTGCGTTCAGCAACCCCGTTTTGTTCTGACGTGTGTGGGCATGTTAACCGATGTTGAATTCCCAGACGAGTAAGAGTGTTAGACAAGGACCTATATTCACCCTCTCCATCTGTCTGCAACATTTTAATAGAGGTGCCAAACTGTACTTGAACCATCTTGTGAAAGAAAAGAAAACATTGAAACACTTCATTCTTTGATTTGAGAAAATATAACCAAGTAAACCGACTGTACATATCTACAAATGACACGTAGTACGTAAAGCCATTTGAAGGCACATGGGAAGGACCCCAAACATAAAAAACAACTAACTCAAACGGGTTTGAATAGACTGTTCGAGAAGCACTAAACGGCAGTTTGTGAGCTTTGCATATCTGACAAGATGAACATACAGAATGTAACTCGTTATGTTTAAATGGAACTTCGCAAGACTTCAAGACACGGCAAGAATATTGGGACATGAATGTCCTAGTCTGTCATGCCAAACTTCAGCAGAGGAGGTCGTCTGAACGTTGCTCACACTAGGAGAATTAAGTCGTTTGACAGAGGGGAGCCGTGATGAAGGAGAAGAAGAAACATCAAACCGGTACAAGCCATTATGTATGTGGCCCTCCAGTAATATCCTCCCTGTCTGTATGTCCTTCACAAAACAGAGAAAAAGATGAAATTCAAAATAGACTGCATTATCTCTTACAAACTGTCCTAGAGAAATCAAGTTTTTACAAACCGAGGGAACATGCAGTACATTCTTTAGATGCAACAACCGAGAGCTAGCTACAAAGGTTGAAGAACCAATATTATCAATGGATACTAACTCACCATTACCCATGGAGACCTTGTTGGTACCTGTGTAAGTTGAGGTATTCTGAAGACCAGTTACACTCGGGGTGATATGATTGGTTGCACCAGAGTCGGGTACCACATTTGACTAGGTACTACAGAGTGACAATTCGATGTAGAAGATGGACACGTATGACAACTGCTCTGGGAGAGACAACAATTTGTAGAAGCATCATGGAGTTGATGACAGTTAACAGCCACCGCTGAGCTCGAATCAGTACCAGAAAATTTTTTATCAAAACGATGATAACATGTTTGTACCAAATGTCCAATTTTACCACACAATTGGTATTGTGGTCTAGACCTAGACCACCCTCGGCCCGAACCACGAGCATGACCACGAGACCATCCACGACCTGAACCTCTTTGTCCATGAGTGAAGTCACGACTGGAATTAGAGTTGGACTTTAAGTTTTCAGAAGTGGCTTGCTGTGTAGTAGACACCAGATTAGCTTGCAAAGGTGCCTCAGATAACTAACCTAACTGATGTTCTTCGTAGTCAAGGAGCATTTCAGTGATGAGATCAAGACTCAAGGACGTTGCTGCAGCAAGAACCCGAATGGATTCAAATTCAACAGAAAGATCAGCCAGGATAACACTGATTTGTTCTTGTTCAGAAACTGGACTCCCAGCAGTAGTCAGATTATTACTTAGAGTTTTGACTTTAGAAAGATAATCTTTAACTAAAAGACCCGCTTTCTTGATCGAAAAAAGAGCATGCCTCATACTAGAAAGCCTGACGTTGGACTTAGTACCAAATAGTCTGTCAATAGTAGTCCAAATATCGAAACTAGTTTTAGCTTTAGTTAAATGGATCAAAATATCATCAGAAACCGTGGATAAGAGCCATGCTACCAAAAACTTATCTTGTTTGTGATGAATGAGAAACGCTGGATTTGCCATGAGTTGGCTATCAGAACCCGAGATCAATGCAGGTGGAGAAGATGTAGTGCCTAGTACGAACCCTTCCAAGCCGTACCCTTCAAGAATCAATAGCAACTGATGCTTCCAGAGTAAGAAGTTCTGAGTGTTGAGTTTAATCGTGTCATGCTTGGCAAAGTATTGAACGGTTGTCAAACTGGAACTTCTAGAATCAGTTGGATGGATCGCAGCACCAGAGTTACTGGAGTGATGAGGCGTATCATCTGCGGGAACGCCATCTGTAGCCATGCATACAGCTCACTGAGAGGAAAAGAAAAGAAAAAAAAATTATGCCAGAAACACTATGGCTCTTGATACCATGTTGAGATAATACTCAATTCCATTCATCATCAAGAAAGATACACAGTGTATTTATTAGCAATACATGAGAAGCAGTTATTAACTGCATATTAACTGACTAACAACTAACTTCCTTTAACAACTTTCTCATTCCTAACACCATAACACAAACATACACCTTGTGATTATGCATGTATATCAGATTAGATGCATGTATTTGGTCATTAATGGAACCACTAATATATGTACTTATTACCTATGCTTAGGGGATGTTCTAATTTCTTATAAAAATATCCTTTCAAAGTAATGAAACAACATGATATATGTTGAATGTTCTAAATTTCAGAATTTGCTTATTGCAATTCTTATCCACTCTTATCTAAGCAAGTTTCTTTATTTAGTCATGAGTAACTTGATTCTTATAATTTTACATTCTTAGAGTAAGACGAATTAATCTAGTTGCGTTCATGTTTGTGGCAAATTTTCCTTATCAACAAAGGCTGCTAAGCTTTTTTTCTTTTTCCTTTTTTTTTTTAGTTTAATTATTTTCTAGCCATCCCTCTTATGATTTCTTGATCCTCGTGGGAGCATCAATATATCAATTATTAATAAATGATATCATTTTTAATTATTTATTATTAAATTAATGATATCTCCATATCCTAATTAAAGTTAAAAGTTACAATTAGAAATAGCATTCAATATTAAGTATTTTCAAACAATAACATTTAAATTACATCAACATTATTCATGCAACTCCATGAGAGGCTTAAAGGTGACGGGATCAAAACCATTTTTAAAATGGATGATAGGTTTTATTTTCTCAATTTTGTTTTTTATATCCATATACAATATAATATTTATTTACACTTTTGATTCTATAATTTAAGCCATAAACCTAACATGTCTTCTGATTTGGTTGAATTCAATTATTTTAGTGATTTCCATAATCACATAAAAGAAAAAAAAGGCTATTGGCATTTATAAATTAGATTTGTCTTAAAAAAAATCAATTGAAGAAAAAGATTAATATAGAAAATTTAAATATATTACTAATATTTAAGTATTTATTTTTAAATTAGATTCTATTTTAATTTTTAAGGAATTTAGATTTTTACTTTTTTTTCTAAATATAATTTTATTTTAATTATTTTTAGAAAGTTTAAGTTTTCCAATTAGTGTTTAATTTATTCCATAATATTTTTTATAATACAATTATATGATTCAATCTCAGTTGTTGTTTTATTGAAAAATATGTTATGATAATCTCTTCCCACTTAGATAAATTGATTTTGAACAAGATTCATAAAGTTCAATTTGATTATATTTGATACAATTTGAATTCACTTTTTAATTAATAATATTGTTATTTGATTTTAAATTAGAAAAAATATTTGAAATATAAAATGTTAAAAAAAATACCGTTTTAATATTAAAACTAAAATTTAAAATTAATGTTTTAACATTAATTTTAAAAATTAGTAGTTATTTCAATAATTTCAATAAATTTAAATCACAATTAATTTATCTATTATTAGTGCACACATGCAAGTAAAATCAAATTCTAATATCAATTGCTTATAGTATAATTTAAATTTTATTTATTTTTTAAAATTATATATTTTAATAATTTTCAGTAATAATTACTTGTAGTAAGTATATGAAATAAAATAATTTATTAAAGAATAAAAATAAAAATATGTATATTAATGTGCACCGCACAGCTATTAAAAACTAGTTTTATATAAATTTATAACTTTATAATTGTATAAAAAGTAACGGTAAAAGCAATATGGAGACCTCTGTACTATTGTCATGGGGCTAGAACTTTGCTCTGGAAAATTTCTTTGATTTAAATCTTTCTAAGTCAGTCTAACTCTTGAAAAGTGAGAATTCTTTCTAAAATCCTTTAAGCCACTGAAAACAAAACGAAAGCAATCTCGAACGAGAAAAAAGCCACGAATGAACAGAAAAGCCACAAAAAAAGAGCACACACTACGTGTTTGAGTAAATGCTCTCAAAAGTATTCTTTAACTCAAGAACGAAATACAAAGAGATTATTGCAAATGAGGGAGAAGATTTCTATTTATAGTTCATCTCCCCCCAAATCCATCGGTATAGATTGAATTACATCAACTAAGATTAGTGTCTATCTACAAGATGTAATGACCCAAAATTACGGGCATTGAAAAAGTGCAATATCGAGCCTCCGTCTTAGTAAACTGACTTCGTAAATAATTATTAGGAGTAATTATGAGTCTAGTAATGTGTCCGATTAAGTTTTAATTGGATGAATTTAGTTTAAGTAGGATAAATTAGGAAAAGGACTAAATAGAATAAGGTGTAAAAGTTTAATTATAGATTAAAAGAAAATAATAGGGACTAAATAGGCAATTAAGCCTATTCTATTAAATGAGGCGGCAAATGTGTATAAAAGTCTTAGATATTTATGTTAATTAATTAGATATATTATTATTTATTCAAAATTTGTAACGCCCCAAAAATCCCTTATATATTTATTTTCGCATGTTTATGACATAAATATTTGTTTGTTTTAGTGGTTATGTGTTCTGCGAGTGTTTGGGAATTCTCAAGTTCAAGCATTAGCTTGGTCAAATTTTTTGTTTTTAAATGAATAAACCTCTATCTTTAATTAGTAGGCTTATAAATAAATATTGGTAAAATGTGTAGGAATGGGCCTACTGGTCTGGTGGTTAAGTGGAGTGTAATTGAGTAAGAGGTTTGGAGTTCGAGTCCTTGTAAAAACATGAGATTTATTTTTACTACTTATGCCGTGAGGGTGTTGTAGTTTGACTGAAATTCTGAAGAGTTTGAGTGGGATTTCAATTCGGTGGTTGAGGGGATTGTAGTGGACGGTTGGGGAGTGAAATTAGGGATAAGAGGAGTTAATTAAGGGGCAGTGGTGATTGAGTGGAATTCTGTGCTTCCTAAATTTTTACTTTTTAGAGAAAAAGGTGAGCAAATGTCCCCCTCCTCTCTTGGTCGAATCTTCTCCCTCTTTTCATCCTTCCCCTTCATTTTCTTTGTCGATTCCTTTCTCTCCTTTGCAGCCAACTATTTTTCCTCCTCTATGTTTTTACCTGGCTATTATTCTCTCTGTGAATTGTGCCCTTGGCCTTTCTTTTCTCATATTTTTATTGTTGTTGACTACTGCTAAAAATTTCCTTCTCTCCCTGCTTTGGTTTTTCTAGTAGTCCATTTCCTTCTCAAATCCTTGTTACCGCAAGTTGTCATCTCCGTTTTGCCTTTGCGCGTTGGTTGTAAGTTTTGTAATTGTGGTGTTATTTGGTTTATGGATTTTTGTGATAGGTCGACTGTTTCATTATTGAAGGTTGAGGGCCAGAACGATTAGTTTAGAGTTGGAGCGGTCTGGTCCTGCCGTCACTCGTTTAGTAGGTAAGGTGATTGTGTTTGGTGAATTAGGGGAAGCTTTTCTATTCTTTTAAGCTATGAAGATGTGAATTGTTGTCTTATTCGGTCTTTCAGATTTGTCAGCAGTGAATTGTGGGAGTGGTGACCTATCTCGTTCGGATCCGTAGTTGGGGGTTGCTCCATTTTGAAGGTAGGTAATGAAAGGATTGAACGTATCATTGTCAATATTTTAGTTTCAAGTTAACTAGGAATTAGGATTGATTGTGGGGTTTGGTTGTTGACCATAAGTTGTAATGGCCCAAATTTAAGGTTATCGGAACAGTGGTTTCGGGACCACAAATCCGATGAGGAAAAATTTATTTTTCTTATATTTTTATGGTCTACGTTTTTACAAAATGATTTCGTGAAAATTTCGTTCGAAAATTTCGACGTTTGGGCACTCAATTTAGTAAAAAGGACTAAATTGTAAAAAGTGCAAAAGTTGAGTTCTACATGTTAGAGGTGTCCAATTGTTATGAAACTTTAAATTGGAGGTCCTTATATAGTAATTAGACCATTGGTTAAGTTGGTAGACAAAAATGGACATGAGATAAGTGAAATAGGAAATTTTTAAGTTAGGGGCAATTTAGTAATCTAGTAATAAAAAGAATTAAAAAGGGAAAAAGATGACAAAAATCATCATCTTCTTCATTAGGACGAAATCAGCAAGGGGGAAGCCATAGTTAGGGTTTTCAAGCTTCCAAGCTCCATAGTAAGTGATCCCAAGCCCCGTTTTTAATGTTCTTTACGTTTTTGGAGTCCCGGTAGCTTAATTTAGCTTATTCTAGCAATAATTTAACCTAGGGTTTATATTTGGAAAAATACCCATAGGTGAAAAGTGTTTATTTTGATGTTTTATGATAGAATATGAAGCTAGAAATTATGTTAAACAACTTTTGCTAAGCGATTTTAAGTGAAAACGAGTAAAACGACATAATCGGTAAAAATACCTAATGTTCATAAGTAAGTGTTAGAGTGGGAATTTGATGTTGCCATAGAAGGGAAAAATGTTCAGCATGTTATAAAACATAAGAATAAGAGATGAAGTTTAATTTCCGAGCCTTGGGGCAAAAATGTAATTATGCAAAAGTTTAGGGGCAAAATCGTAATTTTGACAAAGTTAGAGTCGAGGACTGTTTTGATGAATGTGAGTATTAAATAAGTTAAATTTGCTATTTTAGATCAAGAAGAACGAAACTCGAGGTTAGACAAAGGGAAGAACAAAGTTGAAGACTAAGTTGGTGAATTGGGCTATAGTTGGTACCGAGGTAAGTTTACGGTAAATAAATACAATATTTCAATAATTATTATTAATATTGTTATTTTCCAGCAATTATGCATTTATTTTATGAATTTATTTAATGTTGATCCAAGCATGAAATGATAGAGAATTAAAATTAAAAAGTCCCGTTGATACATAAGGATGGTACTGGATACGAATGTCATGACATTTGGGTAAAGAGGTCCCATGTAAGACCATGTCTGGGACATGGCATTGGCACCAAGATGAGAGGTCCCATATAAGACCATGTCTGGGACATGGCGTTGGCACCGAGATGAGAGGTCCCATGTAAGACCATGTCTGGGACATGGCGTTGGCACCGAGATGAGAGGTCCCCCGTAAGACCATGTCTGGGACATGGCATGGGCACCGACATGAGAACATCCCATGTAAGACCATGTCTGGGACATGGCTTTGGCATGTTATTATCAGAGGAGACCCGAGTATCCTTATTATTCCAATGTAGTTCAACGGGCTAGTAAACGAATTATGTTCATGAAAGTTCAGTTAAAAGCATGAATGGCAAGCTCAGGTAAGTTATAAGAGTTAAGAACTTATCATATTATCAATTGATATTCAACGATGCAGCAAAAGAAGAGTAAGTTATGCACATAAGTATTCTAAGTAAATAAGCAAGAGAACTAGAATAAGATTAATTAAAGAGTAAACTAGAGATATAGACACTTGAGTTTAATTATTTGTGTTTAATGTTGTTATTTATTTGCTAGTAAACTTACTAAGCTTAATGCTTACTTCTTTTATTTTTCTTTCTCTTATAGTATTGCAAAGCTGCTTCAAGGATCCTAAGAAGTCGGAGATCGTCTACACTATCAAGAACTATTGCTCGGTATTTTTATGTTGAACCATGTTGAGTATGGCATGTATAGGGATTTAGTTATTTTAAATGTTTGTAATTATGATCTTGCTAAAGAATGATGTGTAAGTATTTGATGATGAATGGTTGCTAAAATGGTTAAGTATGGAAGTGTTTGTTGTTATAAAAGTCTAGGTGATAAACTATGCATGGAAATCATAAAAGGGTAAAACTTTGCAAAGAAACAGAATTCAGGCAGCAACAGTGACGTGACTTTGAAAAATCACCTAGGATAGTATAAGATGAATTAGAGAGTGAATGATATATTGATTTAAATCTTGTTGAGTCTACTTTCATATAAAAATAACGGTGCAGCAAAACGAATTTTATATTTTAAGATATGTAAATTTTGGTGAGACAGGGTCAGAACAGTTTTTGGTGTCCCCTGTTTTGAGTTTAGAAAATCATTAAAAATTGTACAAAAATAGTTAGGAGATGTAGTTTATATGTATAGATTCCTATTTTGAGTCTATTTTCTGTAGAAACAAGTAAGAACTTCATATGTAAATCCTACAGTGAGAAAACTTATTTTTAGTGAGGTGGTGAAACAGGGGAGATTTTAACTAATAAACTGTACTAATTGGCTGAACCAAAAATTCTAAAAATTTTATGGTAGGTAGATATATGAGTCTAGTTTCAGGGAAAATTTATGGAATTAAATTTCGAGTCCCGTAGCTCAAGTTATAATTAATTTAGTAACTGCTGCGCGATTGGACAGATTGCTGAATATAGTTAAATTTATTTTCAAAACAAGTTTTTATGTTTCAAATTAGGAAGATAAGCTAAGTAATGCCTCGTGCTCGACTCCGGCAACGGTCTCGGGTGAGGGGTGTTACATTTTGTTGGTATCAGAGCAGGTTTAGTCGGTTCTCGAAAATATGCAGTATGAATAAAAGTCTACCTATACATGCCATACTTATATATTTTTATAGTGTGACGACTCCTGACGATTTTAAAATGTTTTCTTTTATAGTTATGGATCCTGAACGAGCTAGTACAGATGAAGTAGAGAGTAATGCGCCTGCTTCCGCATAAGGGACGGCGCCACTAGATGTTAATGTTAGTGAAAGGCCTGCATCAGTTAGACAGGGAGGAAGAGCTAGAGAAGCCTTCTTCCAAGCCATGAACGATTGGTTTGCCGAGTTCGTTCGTACGAATCCGGCTGTAAGACCTCCACCCCCTCAGGATTCACAGGTTCCCCATGTAGTTTCCCCAGCTGCAGGTATAGTCATCAGGGAGAGACCACCTGTTGATAAGATTAGGAAGCAAGGGGCTGAAGAATTTCGGGCTACCAAAGATGATGATGCAGAAAAAGCAGAATTCTGGCTTGAGAATACCGTCAGGGTTTTTTGAAGAATTATCTTGTACACCGGAAGAATGTATGAAGTGTGTTGTTTCACTTCTTCGAGATTCAGCTTACCATTGGTGGAAGACCCTCGTGTCAGTAGTACCGAGTGAGAGGGTTACTTGGGATTTCTTTCAAGAGGAGTTTCGAAAGAAGTATATCAGCCAGAGATTTATAGATCAGAAAAGGAAGGAGTTTCTTGAGCTAAAACAAGGTAAGATGTCTGTGACTGAATATGAACGCGAATTCGTCAGACTTAGTAAGTATGCACGGGAATTTGTATCCACTGAAGCCAACATGTGCAAGAGATTTGAAGATGGGCTTAATGATGACATCCGATTATCAGTGGGTGTATTGGAAATCAGAGAGTTTGTTATTCTAGTAGAAAGAGCCTGTAAAGTAGAAGACTTGTTAAAAGAAAAAGAGAAAGGTAAGATTGAAGCTGGAGCACAGGATACAAAGAAGAGGCATATGAGTAAATCATTTCAGTCTACGTCTAAGAGGCCTAGGGAGTTCTCTAGCGGATCACATTTTCCAGTTAGATATTCTAGCCGAAGTAGGGGCAGAAGATTCGAGGGTGTTAGAGCTCAAACCACAACAGTTGCAAGTACGGGCAGCACTCGACCTCCTAGGCCGGAATGTCCTCAATGTGGGAGACGCCACCCCGGAGAGTGTAGAGCAGGTGAAAATGTTTGTTTTAGATGTGGAGCGTCAGATCACTTTGTTCGGGATTGCCCTGAAACAACTAAAAGAGAAGAGATAACTAGTGCGAGATCAGGAAATGCTCCTACCAGAGGTAGACTGCAGAGAAATCCAGGAGTGGGAGCGAGTAACAGGGGTGCATCCAGAGATTCAGCAGCTAGATCAGATGTTAGAGCACCTGCAAGAACATATGCTATTCGAGCTCGTGAAGAGGCATCCTCTCCTGATGTAATTGCGGGTACATTTTCTCTTTATGACACTAATGTTATTGCATTAATTGATCCTGGCTCTACACATTCATATATATGCACAAAACTAGTATTTGTTAAAAATTTACCTGTTGAACCTACTAAATTTGTGGTTAAAGTCTCGAACCCCTTGGGCCAGTTTGTGATGGTGGATAAAGTTTGTAAAAATTGTCCACTGATGGTAAAAGGTATTTGTTTCCCGGTTGACTTGATGTTATTGCCTTTTGATGAGTTTGATGTGATATTGGGCATGGATTGGTTAACTCAGCATGATGCAGTAGTAAACTGTAAACGGAAATATGTTGTGTTGAAGTGCCAGAATGGAGAATTACTTCGGGTTAAATCTGATCAGACAGAGGAATTATCTGATGTGATTTCAATAATGACAGCTCAGAAGTGTGTTAGAAAAGGGTATGATGCTTATTTGGCATATGTGTTGGATACTAAGGTATCTGAGTCAAAGATACAGGCAGTGCCAGTTGTATGTGAATTTTCTGATGTGTTTCCAGAGGAATTACCGGGGTTGCCACCAGAAAGAGAAATGGAATTTTCTATAGATCTGATTCCGGGAACTACCCCAATTTCCATAGCTCCGTATCGTATGGCTCCTACAGAATTAAAAGAGTTAAAGACACAGTTACAAGAACTTGTTGACAGAGGTTTTGTTCGTCCGAGTCATTCACCTTGGCGTGCTCCAGTTCTGTTTGTGAAAAAGAAAGATGGGTCTTTGAGATTGTGTATTGACTATAGACAGCTCAATAAGGTAACTATAAAGAATAAGTACCCGTTGCCTCGAATTGATGACTTATTTGATCAGCTTAAAGGTGCCACAGTATTCTCGAAGATTGATCTCCGATCGGGTTATTACCAGTTGCGGGTAAAAGAGTCAGATGTGCCAAAGACAGCTTTCAGAACCAGGTATGGGCATTATGAGTTTCTGGTCATGCCGTTTGGGTTGACTAATGCACCTGCAGTATTCATGGATTTGATGAACCGGATATTCAGACCATATCTAGACAGGTTTGTAGTAGTTTTCATTGATGACATTCTAGTTTATTCTCGAGATGAAAATGAGCATGCAGAACATTTGAGAATAGTGTTGCAAATTCTGCGTGAAAAGAAGCTTTATGCTAAATTCAGTAAATGTGAATTTTGGCTTCGAGAGGTGGGTTTTCTCGGACATATTGTATCTGCAGAAGGCATCAGGGTAGATCCAAGTAAAATTTCAGCTATTGTCAATTGGAGTCCACTGAAAAATGTATCTGAAGTTAGAAGTTTCTTGGGATTAGCTGGTTATTATCGGAGATTTGTACAGGGGTTTTCTATGATAGCTTCTCCGATGACCCGTTTATTACAGAAAGATGTTAAATTTGAATGGACAGATAAATGCCAGCAAAGTTTTGACCGATTGAAGGAGTTATTGACGAAAGCACCTGTGTTGGTACAGCCTGAATCGGGTAAGGAATTTATTATTTATAGTGATGCATCATTAAATGGTTTGGGTTGTGTCTTGATGCAAGAAGATAAAGTAATAGCCTATGCTTCAAGACAACTTAAGCCACATGAAAGAAACTACCCGGTACATGATCTTGAATTAGCTGCTATTGTATTTGCATTGAAAATTTGGCGGCATTATTTGTATGGTGAAAAGTGTCATATTTATACTGATCACAAAAGCTTGAAATATTTGATGACACAGAAAGATTTGAATTTGAGACAACGCAGGTGGCTTGAATTGATAAAAGATTATGATTTGGTTATTGATTATCATCCGGGTAAGGCTAATGTTGTAGCTAATGCTTTGAGCCGGAAATCTCTGTTTGCTTTACGAGCTATGAATGCCCAATTGTCACTGGCTGATGGTGGTTCAATTATAGCTGAAATGAAGGCTAAATCGATGTTTCGTCAACAAATATGTGAAGCTCAGAAAAATGATGAGAAGTTACAAGCTAAACGGGTACAATGTGAGTCAGGTAATGATTCAGAATTTCAAATTAGGACTGATGGTTGTTTATTATTCAGAGGCAGAGTATGTGTACCAAAGGATTCCGAGCTTATACAGAAGATTTTACACGAGGCCCACAGCGGTAGTATGTCTGTACATCCGGGGAGTAATAAAATGTATAATGATTTGAAAAAGATGTATTGGTGGCTAGGTATGAAACGTGATATCTCTGAGTTTGTATCAAGGTGTTTAGTATGTCAGCAGGTTAAAGCTGAACATCAGGTACCTTCGGGGTTGCTTCAACCAATCACTATACCGGAATGGAAATGGGAAAGAATTACTATGGATTTTGTATCTGGGTTACCATCGTCTCCGAAGAAGAAAGATGCCATTTGGGTAATTGTTGATCGATTGACAAAGTCCGCGCACTTTATTCCGGTCTGTATGGATTATTCTTTAGATAAATTGGCTGAGTTGTACATATCTGAGATTGTCAGACTACATGGAGTGCCTGTCTCCATTATATCAGATAGAGACCCTCGATTTACGTCTCGTTTCTGGAACAAATTGCAAGAAGCTTTGGGTACTCAGTTGCATTTCAGTACTGCATTTCATCCTCAGACAGATGGCCAATCTGAACGTGTAATTCAGGTATTGGAAGATATGCTCCGATGTTGTGTACTAGAGTTTCAAGGTAATTGGGAAAGGTATCTACCTTTGGTTGAATTTGCTTACAATAACAGTTATCAGTCCAGTATTAAAATGGCTCCGTATGAAGCTTTGTATGGTAGAAAATGTAGAACACCGTTATATTGGACAGAGCTCAGTGAAAAGAAGATACACGGGGTTGATTTGATTCGGGAAACAGAAGAAAAAGTAAGGCTGATTCGGGATAGTCTAAAAGCAGCTTCCGATCGTCAGAAGTCATATGCTGATCTTAAACGAAGGGAGATTGAATTTCAGGTGGGTGATAAAGTGTTCCTAAAAGTTTCTCCTTGGAAGAAAGTTCTCGCCGAAAGGGTAAATTGAGTCCAAGATTTATCGGACCATATGAAATCATAGAAAGAATTGGACCAGTTGCTTATCGATTGGCATTACAACCGGAACTCGATAGAATCCATAATGTTTTTCATGTATCTATGCTACGTCGGTATCGATCAGATCCTTCACATGTTATTACTCCAACAGAAGTGGAGATTCAATCGGATATGACTTATAGTGAAGAACCGGTTAAGATATTAGCACGAGAAACAAAGGAGCTTAGAAACAAAAAGGTAAATCTGGTGAAAGTATTATGGCAAAAGCACGGGATTGAGGAAGCGACATGGGAACCGAAAGAGACAATGAGGAAACAATACCCGAATCTCTTTACTGGTAAGATTTTCGAGGACGAAAATCCTAAAAGGGGGAGAGTTGTAATGGCCCAAATTTAAGGTTATCGGAACAGTGGTTTCGGGACCACAAATCCGATGAGGAAAAATTTGTTTTTCTTATATTTTTATGGTCTACGTTTTTACAAAATGATTTCGTGAAAATTTCGTTCGAAAATTTCGACGTTTGGGCACTCAATTTAGTAAAAAGGACTAAATTGTAAAAAGTGCAAAAGTTGAGTTCTACATGTTAGAGGTGTCCAATTGTTATGAAACTTTAAATTGGAGGTCCTTATATAGTAATTAGACCATTGGTTAAGTTGGTAGACAAAAATGGACATGAGATAAGTGAAATAGGAAATTTTTAAGTTAGGGGCAATTTAGTAATCTAGTAATAAAAAGAATTAAAAAGGGAAAAAGATGACAAAAATCATCATCTTCTTCATTAGGACGAAATCAGCAAGGGGGAAGCCATAGTTAGGGTTTTCAAGCTTCCAAGCTCCATAGTAAGTGATCCCAAGCCCCATTTTTAATGTTCTTTACGTTTTTGGAGTCCCGGTAGCTTAATTTAGCTTATTCTAGCAATAATTTAACCTAGGGTTTATATTTGGAAAAATACCCATAGGTGAAAAGTGTTCATTTTGATGTTTTATGATAGAATATGAAGCTAGAAATTATGTTAAACAACTTTTGCTAAGCGATTTTAAGTGAAAACGAGTTAAACGACATAATCGGTAAAAATACCTAATGTTCATAAGTAAGTGTTAGAGTGGGAATTTGATGTTGCCATAGAAGGGAAAAATGTTCAGCATGTTATAAAACATAAGAATAAGAGATGAAGTTTAATTTCCGAGCCTTGGGGCAAAAATGTAATTATGCAAAAGTTTAGGGGCAAAATCGTAATTTTGACAAAGTTAGAGTCGAGGACTGTTTTGATGAATGTGAGTATTAAATAAGTTAAATTTGCTATTTTAGATCAAGAAGAATGAAACTCGAGGTTAGACAAAGGGAAGAATAAAGTTGAAGACTAAGTTGGTGAATTGGGCTATAGTTGGTACCGAGGTAAGTTTACGGTAAATAAATACAATATTTCAATAATTATTATTAATATTGTTATTTTCCAGCAATTATGCATTTATTTTATGAATTTATTTAATGTTGATCCAAGCATGAAATGATAGAGAATTAAAATTAAAAAGTCCCGTTGATACATAAGGATGGTACTGGATACGAATGTCATGACATTTGGGTAAAGAGGTCCCATGTAAGACCATGTCTGGGACATGGCATTGGCACCAAGATGAGAGGTCCCATATAAGACCATGTCTGGGACATGGCGTTGGCACCGAGATGAGAGGTCCCATGTAAGACCATGTCTGGGACATGGCGTTGGCACCGAGATGAGAGGTCCCCCGTAAGACCATGTCTGGGACATGGCATGGGCACCGACATGAGAACATCCCATGTAAGACCATGTCTGGGACATGGCTTTGGCATGTTATTATCAGAGGAGACCCGAGTATCCTTATTATTCCAATGTAGTTCAACAGGCTAGTAAACGAATTATGTTCATGAAAGTTCAGTTAAAAGCATGAATGGCAAGCTCAGGTAAGTTATAAGAGTTAAGAACTTATCATATTATCAATTGATATTCAACGATGCAGCAAAAGAAGAGTAAGTTATGCACATAAGTATTCTAAGTAAATAAGCAAGAGAACTAGAATAAGATTAATTAAAGAGTAAACTAGAGATATAGACACTTGAGTTTAATTATTTGTGTTTAATGTTGTTATTTATTTGCTAGTAAACTTACTAAGCTTAATGCTTACTTCTTTTATTTTTCTTTCTCTTATAGTATTGCAAAGCTGCTTCAAGGATCCTAAAGAAGTCGGAGATCGTCTACACTATCAAGAACTATTGCTCGGTATTTTTATGTTGAACCATGTTGAGTATGGCATGTATAGGGATTTAGTTATTTTAAATGTTTGTAATTATGATCTTGCTAAAGAATGATGTGTAAGTATTTGATGATGAATGGTTGCTAAAATGGTTAAGTATGGAAGTGTTTGTTGTTATAAAAGTCTAGGTGATAAACTATGCATGGAAATCATAAAAGGGTAAAACTTTGCAAAGAAACAGAATTCAGGCAGCAACAGTGACGTGACTTTGAAAAATCACCTAGGATAGTATAAGATGAATTAGAGAGTGAATGATATATTGATTTAAAGCTTGTTGAGTCTATTTTCATATAAAAATAACGGTGCAGTAAAAGGAATTTTATATTTTAAGATATGTAAATTTTGGTGAGACAGGGTCAGAACAGTTTTTGGTGTCCCCTGTTTTGAGTTTAGAAAATCATTAAAAATTGTACAAAAATAGTTAGGAGATGTAGTTTATATGTATAGATTCCTATTTTGAGTCTATTTTCTGTAGAAACAAGTAAGAACTTCATATGTAAATCCTACAGTGAGAAAACTTATTTTTAGTGACAAGAGGTCAGGACAATCAGGTGGTGAAACAGGGGAGACTTTAACTAATAAACTGTACTAATTGGCTGAACCAAAAATTCTAAAAATTTTATGGTAGGTAGATATATGAGTCTAGTTTCAGAGAAAATTTACGGAATCAAATTTCGAGTCCCGTAGCTCAAGTTATAATTAATTTAGTAACTGCTGCGCGATTGGACAGATTGCTGAATATAGTTAAATTTATTTTCAAAACAAGTTTTTATGTTTCAAATTAGGAAGATAAGCTAAGTAATGCCTCGTGCTCGACTCCGGCAACGGTCTCGGGTGAGGGGTGTTACAGGTGCTGGGGATCTTGGAAGAGTTTTTATGTCACAAACGAACCAGGTGTGTAAACACAACTCTGAAAACAGAAATCGGTGAAAAGTCAAAAAATGTGATTGTTGACGCCACACGGGTGTGCGGCCACCCGTGTGGTAGGCCATGTAATCGAACATGGACGTGTGATCAACGAGGCCAGCGATGTGCGATTCATAGGCTGAGCCGAATTAGGCCGTATAGGCCACACGGACGTGTGGACCCCACACAGATGAACCACACGGGCGTGTGGGAATATTGGGCCAGACCGTGTGATCCATATGGCCAAGGCTATTTTGGGCCGTATGGGCTACATGAGTGTGGGACTACATGGGCATGCAACATAGGTCTGTGGGCCCATTTTCACTGATTGACTGCTAAGGTTGCACGGGTCGCCCAAGTCGACTGTGAACCTATTATAGGGTGGGTAAGTTTACTTAGACCCCTAATTGACTGAAATGATTGAAAGACTGTTATATGCCTATGTAAGATAGATATGTATGTCTATATGTTGAGCATGCTATATACACTATACTGATTATACATGATACCATGACATGTCTGTATGATGCATTGCATTGGGTTGGGAATTGATATTGATTGGAGGAAGTGTACTGAATGGCTTCAAGCCTAACTTACTGGCAGCTTAGCTGCAACTACTATCTAGTGCCGCATTCAGTACTATTTGGAGTGTAGGGATGGGTGGGTTGATTATATCCCCACATGGAGTGTAGGGTTAGACGGAGATGGAGTGTAAAGGCTGGTTGGGTAGGATTTATAACCTCATAATTGTCGCTGTTACTGTATTGTGATGGGCTAAGGCCTTAATGCTTACTGATACTGAAAAGGGCTTAGGCCCAAACTGAGATTATCTGTAATTGTCTGTTTGTTTGCATGGGGATTACACACTGAGTTTACGTAAACTCACCCTTTCTGTTTAATCTATATAGGTAACCCCCAGACATAAGTGAATCAGTGTGGTGGAGGACTCAGCGGTGGCCACTTATTTACGATTTTAAGTTTTATTTTGGAGTATTTTTTTGTAATAATGGCCTCTATGGATTTTTACCTAAAATTTGGATTTTCTACTGTTTTCTGTTTATATCTGCTAGAAGTAGGTAAAACTCAAGTTTTTAAAAGAGATGAATATTTTATCAAAATACCACTCACACGTAAACTATTTTAAAAGCTTCCGCAAAGTATAGCGTTTTGGAAATGAATCACGATTTGAGAATTAATGAAAGATAATGATAAGTTCTAAACGGATAATGGTTTTAGCAATGATACGGTTTTCAAACGCACTTCCATGTGACATCGCTAGATTCGGCTATAACGTCCAGGCCGGGTTTGGGGTGTTACAAAATTGTAATTTATATTAATTATATTATTATATTATGGAATAAATTAAAATTAAAAAAGTGTATAGTGATGATAATAGACAAGTGGGTGGTGTTGGTAAATACATGTGTAATAATAAACATATGTATTTAATAATAAAATATGTATTGCTTATTAATTAAGTAAATATATATTATTATATTATTATAATTAAAACAAAACAAATAAAAGAAAATGAAATGAAATGAAATGAAAGGGAAACAAAATAGAAAGAAGAAACAAAGAACAGACGAAAAAGAAAGAAAGGAAAGGGGAAAGAAAAGAAAAGGGGAAAACTAGGGTTTGAGGCTTTAACCTTTAATTTGGTAAGTCAATCAAGTCACTTTCTTTTAATTTTGATGTTTTAGAGGTCTTAAAACAAAATTTTGTTGAATTTAAGTTAAAATTTTGAAAGTTAGATTTTTGAATATGATTCATGTTGAACAAATTGTTGAATTAGGGGTTTGATTGATAGAATTTCTAGTTAGAATGGATAAAAGGGGTTAAATTGTAAAGTAAGCTATAAGTTTTGTGTTAAAAAGTTTAAATTGAAAGAAATTTGAAATTAGGGTTTATTCATGAACATTAGATAGTTAAGTTGAATTTGGTAGGAAATTGAGTAGAAATAAAGTATGAATTGAGATAGAAAAGTAAGTAAATTTAATTAAGACCAAATTGAAATTAAGGTAGAAATTGAATAGAAATAAAATTATTTAATATAAATTAGTATTGTATTAATAATGTAAATTATTTTGATTTTCGTAGCTAGCAAAGAACATTGGCACAGAAGGGAAAAGAGAAGGTTATCGAGGACTGAAACGAGAAAATTTTTGTATTACTATAATTCAAATTATTTATTACTTAATGTTAAATTTAAATTATGTGTATGGTAAGCAAATAATAAGGTAAGTGATTTTATTGAATTAAATTTGGGAAATTAAATTGAATGAGAAAAGTATGTGTTGGTATTGAATTATGTTTTGATTAGTGAATGGAAAAGTATAATTAATATTGAAAATGAATTCTTGAAATAAAAGTGAAAATTTGATTATGAAATTGAAATACCCTATTAACTAGTCGGGTTGAGTTGGATATAACTGGCATGCCATAAGATTTGGAAGAGTACGGGATTTATCGGCTTTGCCAATTAGGCACTTTATGTGTCGTATATCAGGCACTTCGTATGTCGTGTCAAGCACCTCGTGTGTCGCTTTAGGCACTTATGTGTGGTATACTGATCAGGTACTATGTACTGTTTTAGGCACAATGTGCTGTACTGGTGTGTTTGGGTTGGAATCTGTGCATCCGTCAAAGTCCAGATTGTTAATAGGGTGAATAACTAAAATTAGAAATTTATATGAATCTAATTGATTGTAATATTGAGAAAATTGAAAGAAATGAGAACAATGAATTGTGGATTGAAATTGAAATTGGAAATGGAAAAACATGAACTAAATGTTCATGTAGTAAATGTAATTAAAGTTATGGCATATGACTAAAATTGATGCATAGTTAAAAGTGAATTGTTAATATTAATATAGTTTAAGAATGA
Source organism: Gossypium turneri (assembly GCA_008044935.1). NCBI lineage: Eukaryota > Viridiplantae > Streptophyta > Magnoliopsida > Malvales > Malvaceae > Gossypium > Gossypium turneri. The sequence goes on from CP032571.1 coordinate 53,879,618, forward strand.
ATTAATGTAAGAGAAATTAAATTGTTATATACTTGATATTTATATTTTATCATGGTTATTATAGTTTGAATTATGGTAATACCACTGAGTATACACATACTCAGCGTACAGTTGTTTCCGTGCGTAGGTTAGTAGAAGTCAAGAGTCTCGGTCCAGCATCCAAATGATCCCGACTCCAGCATAAATTTTGGTGATGTTTTCTCCCTTAATTGAAAGTGGCATGTACTAAGAGTTCTACAGGTTATATAGATATGCTAGTAATGTTGGTTGTAAACAAAAAAAAAAGTATACCATATTTTGATATTAGTTTAATAAAATGGTAAAGACTATATTATATAATTAGGCATTAAGTTAGAATGGAAAATGGATGAAGTTATTAATTAATTTTGAATGATATTATGAATGTTTAGTTATTAAATTACTATGTTAATGATTTGGTCATAATTTAGGTATATTTGAGTTTAAAATTGTTTTTGGTTGTGCCATTGGTTTTGCATTGGTTGTTGTTTGAAAATTGCAGGGAAGGTTAGATGTTTATAAAGGAGATATATTGAATTTAAAAAATAAAAATAAAAATAAAAATTTGGAGTACTCAAACAAGTTCCGTTCCATTTTTAATATGTGATTTAACTACGAGGGTCAATTAAAAGGGATTTTATGATTTAATTTTTATATGTTTGTTATTTACTTGTGAATTGCTCGTAAATTGATCGATATGTTTTGTAATACCTCGTAACCTTGTTCTGGCGACGGTTTGGGGTTAGGGGGTGTTACACAAGATGAGAGTCCTAAGGGTTTTAAACTCTATACATATTTATCCCTTAGGATTTACAATAATTACCTTGGTAACTTTAGTTTTACGGGAGTATTTCACTAGGTCACCAAGGCTTCAAGTAGATGGGCTTCAAGTCTTTTTTTCCTTTCCACTGGCCAATCTGTAACTTAACTCATTGTACTACTCGTACAATTGGGACCTTTTTAGAATTTACAATCATAATCTTCTTGGTCAATTTGCTAACTAGGAAACTAAGTTTACCCCCGACTTTCTATGGTATGAACAAGTTTGATACCCTTATATCAATAAGAGAACTTCTACTTTGGCCTGTGATGTTGATGTCCACAAAAATTAACCTTTTCTACTTGTGATCCCTTTTTGCTTTTGTAGAATTGAGTATTATTGGCCCAAGCTTTAAAGTCTCACTCTCCGGCTCCACTTCATCTTCTTTACTCATCGTGGATATCTTGGATGGTCTCACATCCTATGTGACCCACAACATAAGAAGCACTTAATTAGTTTATTTTTCTTCTCTCTGAACTTCTTGGTTTCAACAGAACTCAAAATCAAACCAAGCCTTATTGATTCTTTGTTTGGTTTATTGTCCCTTTCAATGGCAGAAAGTGCATATTTTTTGGACAGCCCATCACTATATGCGGACTGTCACAAAGGAAGCATTTTATCTCGCTCTGTTCTTTTGGGTTATTGTTGGGTCTCACCTTCCCATTTTGTAGTTTCCCATTGTCATCACTGCCATTGCTATACTCAACATATCATTTTTCATATCCACAACCATTGCCTTTTTTATTGGGCTTGGAAGACTTGAACTTGTCTTTCTTCAGAACAAACTCAATTAATGACTCCGCCACGATCATGGCTTTTGAAAGTTTTTGGACCCCTCGATGCTCCAATTCCTGCTTAACCTATGAGTTGAACACATCCATGAAGAAGAAGAAGAAGAAGAAGAAGAAGAAGAATAAGAAGAAGAAGAAGAAGAAGAATGACTCATTTTCACTCATATCAGTGATGTGGAGCATCAGTTCACTTAACTCCTTCACATACTCTCTAATTGTGCCTTTTTGCAATCTGATGCAACTTATCTCGAGCCTCTTTCTCGACATATTGCGGGTGTTTAAAAAGGTTGTTCGTTGTAAATGGGTGTTTAAAAAGAAAGAGGAGACTCCAGGAGTTGAAGAACCTAGATATAAAGCAATGCTTGTTGCAAAAGGTTACAGTCAAATTCCAGGAGTGGACTTCATAGATGTGTTCTCCCTAATTATGAAGCATAGTTCGATTCGAGCTTTGCTTGGTATTGTGGCCATGTATAATTTGGTGCTTGAGCAGTTAGATGTAAAAACTGCATTTTTGCATGGAGAACTTGAGGAGGATATTTACATGCAACAACCAAAAGGTTTTACAATCTCAGAAAAAGAAGACTATGTTTGCTTGCTGAAAACGTTCCTTCACGGTTTGAAACAGTCACCAAGGCAGTGGTACAAGAGGTTTGATTCCTTTATGACTTCTCATGATTTCAAAAGAAGTAGCTTTGACAGTTGTGTTTACTTTAAAAAAACAGTGATGGTTCTTTTGTGTATCTACTCCTTTATGATGATGACATATTGATAGTAGCGAAAGATAAATGAGAGATAAGAAAGGTCAAAGCCTAGAAAAGTGAAGAATTTGAGATGAAAGATTTGGGACCAGCAAAGCAGATACTTGGTATGGAGATTCTCAGAGATAAAAAAACAAGTAAATTGTACCTAAGTCAAAAGGGGTACATTGAGAAAGTTCTTTGCAGATTCAATATGCAGAATGCTAAGCCTGTTAGTACTCCTTCAGTAGCCCATTTTAGACTTTCATCGACTTTGCCTCCACAATCAGATGATGAGATTTAGTACATGTCACATGTTCCATACTCTAGTGCAGTAGGATCTCTCATGTATTTTTGGTTTCTTCACATCCAGATTTATCATATGTAGTCAGTGTAATTAGTAGATACTTACGAGGTACTACTAATGTTTGCTTACAGTTTTGAAGAACTAGAGATGGAGTCATTGGGTATGTTGGTGCTGATTTTGCTGGAAACCTTGATAGAAGAATATCTCTCATAGGTTATGTCTTTACAATCGGAGGTTGTACAGTCAGTTGGAAAGCCACTTTGCAAACTACAGTTGCTTTGTCTACCATTGAAGCTGAGTACATGGCGATTACTGAGGCTTGTAAAGAAGCTATTTGGTTGAAGGGACTCTTTAGTGAACTCAATGAAGACCTTCAAATCAATACAGTATTTTGTGACAGTCAGATTGCCATCTTCCTTACAAAACATCATATGTTTCATGAGATAACAAAACGCATTTATGTTCGGTATCATTTTGTTCGTGATATTATTGCTCGTGGTGATATTGTTGTGAGCAAAATTAGTACTCATGAAAATCTTGCAGATATGATGACTAAGTCACTTCCTATAACCAAGTTTGAGCATTGCTTGGTCTTGATTGGTGTTCATTGTTAAAGTTAAATCCTTAAGGAGTTTTATGGAAGAGGTGGAGAACTTGTTCGTTGAGAGTTCGCGATAAAGAACTTGTTAATTGAGAATTCGTGTCAAGGTGGAGATTGTTAGAATTAAGTGACCCGAACCCTTATTTAAATAAAATACAGTGGTAAAATAAAATAAAAGTAAAATCCCTATAGAACTATACTTCTTTTATTTTATTTTAGAATAAGGTTTTTTAAACCTTATTAAACTCCATCTGTTTGATATTAATTAGAATAACATGTTTCAATCTTACCACATTCCTATTAGAATATGGTTTTACAAGCCTATAAATAGACATAGTCTACTCCTTTTGTAATTATTCGAATTCGACATAGTGAATTATCTTTTCCTCTACCCGTGGTTTTTTTTCGAAAAGGGTTTCCACGTAAAACCGTAAAAGCAACATGGAAGGTTATGTATTAAAAGGTGAATTCTTGCCTCATTTAAAAAAGGGTAGTCACTAAACAATTAACTTTGTTCTATTTTGATCTCTCAACTATTAATTTTTTTCAATTTAGTCACTAAACTTTTCGAAATTAAATATTTTAGCCACTCTCCCGTTAGTTACCATTAGATGAGTGGCAGGAAGCTGATGCGAGTTTTATTTATTGGTCTAATAACAAATTTAGCTATCTAATGTTTACACATTTTATTAATTTGATCTTAAATATTAAAAAATTTAACAAATTTAACCCTCAATGTTTATGATAATATTTTAAATATATAATCTTGACATTGATAAAAGAAATCTGACAACTAAAAGTTTAGGATAAATTTTTAAAAATCAAAACTTGTCATTTTGTATATATTGAGAGCTAGATTTATTGAATTTTTTAGAATCTGAACTTAAATAACAAATTCTGCAAACATTAAAGGCTAGATTTGTTGAATTTTTTATATTTGGGATCAAATTGATAGAATGTGTAAACATGAGAAGGCTAAATTTATTATTAGACCCAGAAAAGAAAGGTCCACGTCAGCTTTTCGTTTCTCATCTAATGGTAACTAACATGAGAATGATTAAAATATCTAATTTTGAAAAGTTTAGTGATTAAATCAGAAAAATTAATAATTGAATGACCAAAATAGAACAAAGTCAATAGTTTAGTGATATTTTTGTATTTTACCCTTAAAAGAAAAGCAAGTGAAAGACTTTTTTTAGTGGAATATATAGTTATACAATTTTCATTTACTCAAGTGTTTGGAGTAATGGTAAGATATTTTGCATTCCTAAAGAGAGATACAACTTTGAACCTTAGAAATAGTATCGTTGGAAAGAACAACCATGAACCCTGAATATGAATTGTAAATAGTTATAAACAATAAAAAAAAAACTGTTGCATACTATATTACATAAATATAACATGCAACAATAATTAAAATATTTATTATATACAAAATTATAATATATATAACTAATATAATTTTCTCCTCTCAATAATTCATGTAGTGTAATGTAATTGTACACATTCTTTTTGGTAGAAAAAAGACAACTTAAAGCGAAAAACTCAAAAAATGACACTAGTGACTCAAAGTAAGAACATAATCTGCCTCAATTAAACTTCTAGTTGATTGCGGTGGTTCTTCAAACCAATGAATTTATGTGGAATTAGTCGCCATACACTTGGCCATATGATCAACTACTGTATTTTGCGACCTCGAAGTAAGACGAACAAGGATCTTTCAATTCCGACTCAATAGATGATGGATAAAGCGCATTTCGGTCAAATGACTATCTGCAGCTTTGCCAACTAAAATCAATTCAACTACGAGAGTATTATGACATTCCACTTCCAACTATCGAAAACCTTTCCTCCATGATATAAGTAGGCCTTTAAGTAAGGCTCTCGCCTCAATCTTGAAAATTGAATCATTTCCTAACTTCATCGAAAAACCACCTAACCACTTGCCGTCGTCACCTCTAAACACTCCCCCAATGCCCGCAAATGAGTTATTTCTGGATACAACTCTATGCGTATTAAGTTTAACCCATCCTCTAATTGGACATGTCCACCGGTTAGTTGTCACCCTCACATCATGGACATCATGCCGTGTTCAATCACTGGTAACTTCTTGCCCAACTTATACCTCTATTCACATTTTCCTTCCCACAATTATGGTATGTTGAAAACAAATACATGTTACCCAATACAATTAAAATTCATATATTATTTTATTATATGATATTATAATTTATAATTTTTTATAAATATATATATTTTACATCACGTTAGATTTATCCAAAATAACTATATGATTTTAGGTGTCGGCATTTGTGATTGATCCAGTGGACTCTGCAAGTAATGGCCATTGTCTCATTATAATTGTTCATCATTTTTTTGTTATCCCGACAAATCTATGAATTAATAAATACAATTGTAGCTAAAAGAAGGAAAGCCTTCCCATATAGACCAGCAGATTTAGGTAAAATTTCCTTTTTAGTTTTTCTCAATTTTGATATTAAGCAAATTGGTCCTACTGAAAACTACAAAGCAATTTAATCATTGTTCATTTCAAAAGTGAGCAATTAAGGATAATTAATCACGAAAAATAATATTTTCCATCAATTGTACATAATTTTGATTGATATAATAACAAATTAAACCATCAATGTTTATATATTCTATTAATTTGGTCCTAGTTCTTAAAAAAATATATGAAAAGTATGTATAATTTTTTTTTAAATCTAAAAAAGTTCAAATAGAATATATAAAAAAAACTTTACTTCAAATATATTTATTAAAAATAGACAATGCAAAAACTATTAATGACACTTTGACGTGCCAGATATTACGATTTGTCAAAAATTTAGACGGGATGCATTCTTCAATTCTCGGATCAGATTATGACATCCATTTAAATTATAATATGAAATTATTTCATACATACCTAATATTAAATTTCAAATCCTTCATACATACCTAATATTAAATTTCAAATCCTTACATATTTATTATGTAATTAAAAAAATTCAAAAACTGACCTCGACTTTTAACCATTGATTTAACAATAACCAAATATCTTCAAGCTTATTTGGTATACCCACATGACTCGCGTTATTTTCCGCTCTGTTCAAATAATATGTTATTCCAAAAATATAATAATGAAAAAAAGATAATATGATAACTATATTATTAAATGAATGTTACCTTATTACGAGTAATAATTGATAATTGGAGTTTCCTCGGGACGTAAAAATCGTAAGCGATACTATACGCATGATTGAAGGAATATACAACCATTGATTTTAATTTTTGTGCTTCTATTGTCTGACACAACTTTCGATACAATATAGCCAAGACAATTGATCTCCAACTAAGTTGCCCAGTTTTTTTTAGGTTGATTAGTTATAGGAGTCCCCTTAAATGTACCAAATTTTGAGATTTATATGGCATTAAATGCCCAAGTTAATTGTTGTCTTTCAACTGCACTAGAAGAGTTTTGTGATGAAAGAAATCATCTTCTAACCATTTCATATATATTTGATTACCACTAAACTTGTCTGACACATTGCCTAATAGCTGGTGGCAAATTGGCCTCCAATCCCCAACCATAATGACTGCCTCACCAATTGGCAGATCGAGTTGTAATGATACATCCTTAAATGCAATCGTACACTCACTGCATGATAGATGGAATATATGTGTTTCGGATCTCCATCTCTCCAGCAAAGCACTGACAAGTGCAGACTCCAATTTAGTCTCGTTGAGCATATAAGACACGTGTAAGAATCTCACCTCTTTTAAGTATTGTTCAATAACACATGGTGCCCTTGCACTTAAATTGTGTGTATATAAATTTCAATAATTTGATCTTCATCTTGATTATATAAACATAAAAAAATAAACAAAATATAATAACATTAACATCTTATAAATAATAATAATTAAAATAAAAATTATAATAATATTTTCTTACCATGCTAAGTAATTCAACTGGCAAATTAAGCCCGCAAAGCTTTTACCCATGTTTGAGCCAAAATCAACTTATTTCCTTACATTAAAAAAAAAAAAAAAAATCGAACTCCGTAGTTTTTGTTAAAATCGACATATTTGGCGAATTCTCCCGACTTGCAGCTGCCATCGGTTGCTTCCATCTACAAGTACTCAATCAATCAATCCCCAATGGCTATCAGCTATTGTGATTGGCTTCCCTCCCAAATGTCTTCTTCAACATTAACCTTACTCTTTGTCCTCCTTGGAACTCTCTGTTCCTTTATCTACTTCTTCAGCTCACCAAACCGCAACAAAAATGGCCGGAAACTTCCACCCGGTCCTGCCCCTCTTCCCATCATAGGTAACATCCACATGCTAGGGAACCTCCCACACCAAGGTCTTCACTATCTCGCCAAAAAATATGGACCCATCATGTCGATAATGCTAGGCAAAGTACCAACCATCGTGGTATCATCACCCGAAGCCGCTGAACTGTTCCTCAAGGTCCATGACGTCGTTTTTGCTTCCAGGCCTAAAGTCCAATCCGCGAAATACTTCGCATATGGTGGCAAGGCCGTGGCTTTTACCCAGTACGGTTCTTACTGGCGAACTGTACGGAAATGGTGTATTTCGCATTTCCTCAGTGCTTCCAAAGTTGAATGTTTTGCCCCGATAAGGAAGGCGGAGGTGGGGTTATTGGTTGAATCAGTGAGAAAGGTAGCGGCGGCGGGTGAAACAATAAACCTTAGCCAGGCGGTGGCTAAGGTTCTTGAAGAAATGATGTCGAAAGTGCTATTCGGGCGGTCCATGGATGATAAAATCGATTTTAAGCCGCTGGCTGATGAGGTCCTGCACTTATCTGGGGTTTTCAATCTCTCGGATTATGTGCCTTTCCTTGCTCCACTTGATCTTCAGGTAACGTTCTTTTTTTCTCCTTATATCCTGTTTTTTTTATGTACTATTTTTCTTTTTCATAATTTATTTATTTTTTCGTACTAATAATAATACCAATTTTAAAGCATAATAAATTGTGTTATAGTAATCTTATTAGATGCAGAGTGGAACTCCGAAGTCTTAATATTTGATTGAATGACTAGTTGATTTTTTCACAAAGAATAATTATAATGAAAAATACAATTAATATAAAATTGATTCTATCATATCTATCTTTACGCTGCAAGGATATACAAGAAGGCTTAAGAAGGTGAGCAGTGGCCTTCACGAATTTTTTGACAAAAAGATAGATGAATACCAACAAGGGATTAACATGGATGACCAAAAACCTTATAGAAGTTTCTTTCAAGTGATGGTTTCGTTGTTGGATATACCCATAAACCCTAACGATAAAGATCAACCCTACATCATTGGTAGAGAAAACATCAAGGCTATAATGGTGGACATGGTGGCAGCTTCCTTCGACACTACATCCACGGCCATTGAGTGGACATTTACAGAACTTCTAAAGCATCCTCGAGTCATGGTTGCTCTCCAGAAAGAGCTAGAAAGTGTTGTCGGAAGGAATAGAATGGTAGAAGAGTCGGACCTACCGAAACTTGCCTATTTGGATATGGTCATCAAAGAGAGTTTTAGGTTGCATCCCGCGGCACCGTTGTTAGTCCTGCACGAGTCGATCGAAGATGTCACCGTTAATGGGTATTTCATACCTAAGAAGTCGCGGCTTTTGGTGAACACTTGGTCCATGGGGCGAAACCCCAAGATATGGTCGAGCAATGCCGAAGAGTTCTTTCCAGAAAGATTCAAGGATAGGAAGATAGACCTTCGAGGGCATGATTTTGAACTCATTCCGTTCGGAACCGGTCGTAGAGGATGTCCCGGAATGCAGTTAGGTCTAATCAGCATGGGTCTTATTTTAGCTCAATTAGCCCATTGCTTTGATTGGGAGTTGCCTGATGGGATGTTGCCTAATGAACTCGACATGACCGAGAAGTTCGACCTTTCGTTGCCGAGGGCTAATCATTTACTTATAAAGCCGACTAATCGTTTAATTGCTTAAAGTTAAGGTTATAAATGAACATTTGGGTTGTTGGTTATGTTGATTTATCAAAATAAATAAACGAGCATAAACAAATAAAACTTGTTCTAATGGAGACTTAATCCTTTGGTTTATGTTGAAAGAATGATGCAGGGGACTTAAGGTGCTGCCATGTAGGGCCACCCTCTGTCAGTTTCTTTCCTTATCTGTACATCCTCTGTTTTTTCTTTCCTTTTCCGTAAGATGTGTTTTCTCTGTTCGAGTTTCATTCATTGTCAAAAACTGCTGCTTTAGAAATCCAGCTATTAATGTTAGACTTATTGTTTAATAAAATTATATTTTTAATTTTTTTTATTTTGTAAATGAAATATGTTGTTGGAAGTATAACTGCAAATGAAAAAAAAAATTCACATAAAAAAAATATTAATGTTATTATAATTTGATATTATTTAAATTTTTTTATTAGTACAAAGATCCTATATGTGAGGGATCTACTAGTGATATTCACCATTTTTAAATATTTAAAAATAAATTTAATGTTAAATAATATGGTCCATAATTTATAAGAACTAGAAAGTACCTATCCCTATGCTTCATGAAATAGGATTAAGTTTTTTAACAGGATGTAAATATATGACATCAGTAATAACTCAATTGTTAAATAGATGGATTTAGAATAAAATTGAATTATTTTGATAAAACTATGAACATTGTCGAATTAAAACATGATATAAAAGTATTAAAAATAATTAAAAATATCGTGTCATGGAAAATAAAATAAATAGGATAAAAATATGTGAACGTACAAAATTTTACATAAGAAAAATTATTAATGTATAAATAAATATAATCTTATAATAGCTTACAAATGAAAAAAAAATATAGAACATAAAAGAAACATTTTAAGTAAATAAATAAATAAATTGACACAACACACAGAATAAACAAAAAACAAAAAAAAGAAATTCTAAATTAAATTCGTTGGGACAATTATAAACTATGTAAAACAAGACACTACACAAAAAGTAATATAAGCATACCCACGAAAGAATTGTAGACATAAAAAGCATACCCAAATCTATCGGTATAAATTGAATTACATCAACTAAGATTAGTGTCTATCTACAAGATGTAATGACCCAAAATTCATGGGCATCGAAAAAGTGCAATATCGAGCCTCCGTCTTAGTAAACCGAGTCCGTAAATAATTATTAGGAGTAATTATGAGTCTAGTAATGTGTCCGATTAAGTTTTAATTGGATGAATTTAGTTTAAGTAAGAGAAATTAGGAAAAAGGGCTAAATAGAATAAGGTGCAAAAGTTTAATTATAGATTAAAAGAAAATAATAGGGACTAAATAGGCAATTAAGCCTATTCCATTAAATGAGGCGGCAAATGTGTATAAAAATCTTAGATATTTATGTTAATTAATTAGATATATTATTATTTTATTCAAAATTTGTAACGTCCCAAAAATCCCTTATATATTTATTTTCGTATATTTGTAACAAAAATAGTTGTCAATTTTAGTGGCTATTTGTTTTGGGAGTATTTGGGAGGTCCCAAGTTCAAGCATTAGCTTGGGCAAATTTTTTATTTTTAAATGAATAAACCTCTATCTCTAGTCAGTAGGCTTATAAATAAATATTGGTAAAATATATCAAAATGGGCTTGTTGGTCTGGTGGTTAAGTGGATTGCAATTGAATAGGAGGTTTGGAGTTTAAGTAGGGGTGAGCATTCGGTCGAATCGAATCGAATCGAAAATTTTCGAGTTAATCGAGTTTTCGAATCTCATTTTATCATACTAACTTTATTTGAGGTTTTCTCGAATCGAGTCGAGTGAGATGGAAATCGAATCGAATCGAATATATTTGTTCGAGTTAAATTTTAAAAAATAATTTTGGGTCCTTGTAACCATTGTCACCTATCGTAATAAAATTTGTCCACCTTAATCAAATTTTTTATTAACTTTCATCACCTCATAATTTATTTATTAAATTTTTATATACTGGTTAGCTTCTTTTCTTGCTTAGTTGTTTCAATTATCTTCAGATTCTTGTCACTATGTATTTTGGAATTAAATAATATATTAAATGTAAAAATATGATTTTTTAATAAAAGTTATTTTAAAAATAAAATGTGAAATTGATACCAATATAAAATTTTAACACAAATATTTTATGGCATAATTAATAATTCAATTTTAATATAAATATTCAATATGACTAAACAATTCAATAATATAAATAATATAAAATGTGAAATTTAATTTAATAATATAAATAGTAGATATAAATAAAATTATTACTAATTATGTTTAGTGATTTTTTTTGGATAATTTTGATTTTTTATTTGAGAGTAAAGGGTGAGAAGTAAAAGTTTAGGAGGAAAATAAAAAGTTTTGGGGAATAAAAGTTTGAGGGAAAGCAAATAGGGGGAGTAAAATTTTGGAGGGAAAATATTAAAAAAAATTGGAGGGGGGAGGGTTTGGGGTAGATTGGAGGTGGGATGGGAAGGGAATAAAAGTTTTAGGGGAAAAGTGGGAGGAAGTAAAAATTGTGGGGGAAAATAAAAGGTTTTGAGGGTTTTGGGGAGTAAAATTTTGAGAAAAAGTAAATGGGAGAGTAAAATTTTGGTGGGAAATAGATTTTGGGTAGATTGGGGGGTTGGGAGGGGAGGGGAGTAAAAGTTTTGGGGGAAAAGTAGGAAGGAGTAAAAGTTTTGAGGGAAAAGTAAAAAGGTTTAGGAGTTTAGGGTAAAAATGTAAAATATTATAGTTGGATATTCGAGTTATTCGAATTATTCGAGTTATTCGAATTCGAAAACTCAACTCGATTCGAACTCGAAATTCGAAAAAAAAATTTGAGTTGATTCGAATAACTCGATTAACTCGAATAACTCGATTCGTTTAACTCGATATTCGAATTTTTTTCGATTTTTTCGAGTCGAATCGAGTTTTGCTCACCCCTAAGTTTAAGTCCTTACTCAAACATGAGATTTATTTTTCCTACTTGTGCCGTGAGGGTGTTTTGAGTGGGGTTTGAATTTGGTGGTTGAAGGGATTGTGGTGGACGATTGGGGAGTGAAATTAGGGATAGGGGGAGTTAATTAAGGGATTTAGGGGGTAGTGGTGATTGAGTGGAATTCTGTGCTTCCCAAATTTGTACTTTTCAGAGAAAAAGGTGAGCAAACGTCCCCCTCCTCCCTTGGTTGAATCTTCTCCCTCTTTTCATCCTTCCCCTTCATTTTCTTTGCCGATTCTTTTCTTTCCCTTGCAGCTGACTGTTTTTCCTCCTTTATTTTTTTACCTGGCTATTATTCTCTCTGCGAATTGTGCCATTGGCTTTTCTTTTCTCCTCTTTTTGTTTGTTGTCGACTACCGCTGAAAATTTCCTTCTCTCACTGCTTTGGTTTTTCTAGTAGTCCATTTCCTTATCAAATCTTTGTTGCCGCAATTTGTCATCTCCGTTTTGTTTTTGCGCATTGGTGGTAAGTTTTGTAACTGTGGTGTTATTTGGTTTATGGATTTTTGGTGATAGGTCGACTGACTCATTGTTGAAGGTTAAGGGCCAGAACGAATCGGTTAGCATTGGAGCGGTGTGGTTCTGCCGTCACTCGTTTAGTAGGTAATTAAGGTGATTGTGTTTGGTGAATTAGGGGAAGCTTTTCTATTCTTTTAAGCTATGAAGATGTGAATTGTTGTCTTATTGGGTCTTTCAGATTTGTCAGCAGTGAATTGTGGGAGTGGTGACCTATCACGTTCGGATCCGTAGTTGGGGGTTGCTCGATTTTAAAGGTAGGTAACGAATGGATTAAACGAATCATTGTCAATATTTTGGTTTCAAATTAACTAGGAATTAGGACTGATTGTGGGGTTTGGTTGTTGACCATAGGTGCTAGGGATCTTGGAAGTGTTTTTACGTCACAAACGAACCAGGTGTGTTTTTACGTCACAAAGATCCTATATGTGAGGGATCTACTAGTTATATTCACCATTTTTAAAATATTTAATGTTAAATAATACGGTCCATAATTTATAAGAACTAGAAAGTACCTACTGATCCCTATGCTTCATGAAATAGGATTAAGTTTTTTAACAGGATATTTTTATAAATATATGACATCTGTAATAACTCAATTGTTAAATAGATGGATTTAGAATAAAATTGAATTATTTTGATAAAATTATGAACATTATCGAATTAAAACATGATATAAAAGTATTAAAAATAATTAAAAATATCGTGTCATGGAAAATAAAATAAATAGGATAAAAATATGTGAACGTCCAAAATTTTACATAAGAAAAATTATTAATGTATAAATAAATATATAATCTTATAATAGCTTACAAATGAAAAAAACTATAGAACATAAAAGAAACATTTTAAATAAATAAATAAATAAATAAATTGACACAACACACAGAATAAACAAAAAAAGAAATTCTAAATTAAATTCGTTGGGACAATTATAAACTATGTAAAACAAGACACTACACAAAAAGTAATATAAGCATACCCACGAAAGAATTGTAGACATAAAAAGTATTATGATAAGTTTATTTCTTAATATTTATATATTTTTATTAATTTGGTTTTTATTTTTTATTTTAAATTAAATTTAGTTATTAATCTTTTAAAAAGTGCCAATTTATTTTTTTAAATGAAATTGTTTGAATGATATTGGCGTGACAACATGTGTGTGAATCAAAGTGTTCTTCATGTTGATATGATACCTTTTGTTTTATATGTCATGTTGATAAATAATTTTAAAATTTTAAAAATATTAAAAAATAAATATATATGTATCTATAAAAAAGTTTATAATTTTTTTTTTTAAAATAGCACAAAGTTTACATGGAGTCATATGGGCTAGTATATATAAAAATTTAATGTTTTAATTAGTATTTTTGTTAAAAAAGAATAATTTAATTGTTTTTGAAATGTTGAAGGTCAAAATCAACTCTTTTTTAAAACAATGAGAGCAAAATTTAGATTTAAAAAAAGACAAAGGTCAAATTGATAAAAGATGTAAATATTAAAAGCTAAATTTATGTTTATTCCTAACAATCCATGGGATTCTAAGGAATTAATTTGTGTTTTGTGTTGCGCCTGATTTGATAGTTGTTATGTATGAGAGCTTTTGGTCTTGCATTTTCTTGGACCATTTATGTTGTAAAAGAATCAAAGTGGTTGAAAATCCATGATTAATGTTTCAACTTGAAATTAAATTTCATAACGACTCACATGCTCAAAAATCATGAATCATATGTGGATGAAAAGCTTTGAAAGCTTAGTTTCCAATGCATCAATTCATGTATCTTTTGGAGTTCTCTACAACTTAATAAATATTCCTTTTCTTTTTTTTTTTGTGAAAATTAAATACTCTTTTAATTTAATTCCTCGTGCATGTATTGGGTGATTATGTGATAAGTGGAGAAGATAAATTGCCCAAGTTATAGTGGATAATTTGGGCCAACAACGCCTGCTAAACAAATGCTTGTAATTGCATTATACTTGTAAGAAGAGTCGGCCCAATTCGAGAAGTCTAAAGGAGATGAATCCAAGCCTATTGAAGATAAACTAGAGTTACCAATGTGATTATGGTAAATCTTAAGGGATGAATATGTATAGAGTTTAAATCTTTTAAGACTCTCATTTCGTAGTTAGGCGCAAATCTCAACCGTTGATGTAATTCAATATGTACCGTTGGATCTGGAGGAGCTCAACTGTAAATAGAGGTCTTCCCCCTCATTTGTAATCACTTTGTAAACTTTCAAAGCAATAGAATACTTTTGAGAGCATTTACTTAGACATTTGTGCGCACTATTTTTTTGTGGCTTTTCTATTCCTTTGTGGCTTCTTTTTCCTTTTGAGTTTGCTAGCTTTTGCTTTGGTTTCAGTGCCTTAGAGAATTTTTACGAGAATTTTTTATTTTTCGAGAGTTCTAGCCCCATAACACAAACATACACTTTGTGATTATGCATGTATTTGGTCATTAATGTAACCACTAATATATGTACTTATTACCTATGCTTAGGGGATGTTCTAATTTCTTATAAAAATATCCTTTCAAAGTAATGAAACAACATGATATATGTTGAATGTTCTAAATTTCAGAATTTGTTTATTGCAATTCTTATCTACTCTTATCTAAGCAAGTTTCTTTATTTAGTCACGAGTAACCATGATTCTTATAATTTTACTTTCTTAGAGTGAGACAAATTAATCTACTTGTTCAAGTTTGTGGCAAATTTTCCTTATCAACAAAGGCTGCTAAGCTTTTTTTCTTTTTCCCTTTTTTTTTTAGTTTAATTATTTTCTAGCCATCCCTCCTATGATTTCTTGATCCGTAAATGATATCATTTTTAATTACTTATTATTAAATTAATGACATCTCCATATCCTAATTAAAGTTAAAAGTTACAATTAGAAATAGCATTCAATATTAAGTATTTTCAAACAATAACATTTAAATTACATCAACATTATTCATGCAACTCCATGGGCATTAAACGAGGCTTAAAGGTGACGGGATCAAAACCATTTTTAGAATGGATGATAGGTTTTATTTTCTCAATTTTGTTTTTTATATCCATATATAATATTTATTTACACTTTTGATTCTATAATTTAAGCCATAAACCTAACATGTCTTGTGATTTGGTTGAATTCAATTATCATAGTGATTTCCATAATCACATAAAAGAAAAAAAAAAGGCTATTGGCATTGATAAATTAGATTTGTAAAAAAAAAAATCAATTGAAGAAAAAGATTAATATAGAAAATTTAAATATATTACTAATATTTAAGTATTTATTTTTAAATTAGATTTTATTTTAATTTTTAAGGAATTTAGATTTTTAATTTTTTTTCTAAATATAATTTTATTTTAATTATTTTTAGAAAGTTTAAGTTTTCTAATTAGTGTTTAATTTATTCCATAATATTTTTAATAATACAATTATATGATTCAATCTTAATTGTTGTTTTATTGAAAAATATGTTATGATAATCTCTTCCCACTTAGATAAATTGATTTTGAACAAATTCATAAAGTTTAATTTGATTATATTTGATACAATTTGAATTCACTTTTTAATTAATAATATTGTTATTTGATTTTAAATTAGAAAAAATATTTGAAATATGAAATGTTAAAAAATACCCACTTAATATTAAAAATAAAATTTGATATTAATGTTTTAACATTAATTTTAAAAATTAGTAGTTATTTCAATAAATTTAAATCACAATTAATTTATCTATTATTAGTGCACACATACAAATAAAATCAAATTCTAATATCAATTACTTATAGTATAATTTAAAATTAATTTATTTTTTAAAATTATATATTTTAATAATTTTCAGTAATAATTACTTGTAGTAAGTATATGAAATAAAACAATTTATTAAAGAATAAAAATATAAATACGTGTACAAGCCCATTTTTACCCGAGGCCCAATATGGCCCAAACAAAACCAAACACCAAAATGAAAACATTAAACCCAATTCATTACAGGACTTAAGCCCAAAACAAAAATGCCTAACCCTAACCCAATACCCTTAACAGAAAGAAAACAAAAGATTGCCAACCCTAGGTGCGCCGCACTTAGGTCTTCTGCCCCTGGCCGCCGCACGCCTCCTCACGCGTCTGACACCTGCAAAACAAATGAACACGCAACAGAAAGAAAAAGCCAAATCACAAAACGAAAAAAAAAAAAAAAAACTAGGGGTTTTTCAAATCAGCTATAAAAGCCGAATTTTATCTCTATAATTTTTTTTTACGAACATTAAAAAAAATGAAAACATAACAGATTTGAGAGGTGATTTTTTTTTTCTTTCTGGTTCGATTCTCGTTATTTATCCTTTTTACGTTATTGTTATTTTTTACATACTAAGTAATAAAAATTAAAAAAAAGGGGAAAAGGAGACTCACCGGAGATGACTGTGGTCGCGCTGTCGGAGGGCTTCTCCTTCATCACCCGATTCGGGTCCGAAGGCATCGAGAGTCTCCCCTTTTTTTTTATCCTCGAGGGTTGAAAGAGCTTAGCTCTCAAGGACGCCGTACAACGAGGGCTAAGGGGCCCATTTTTCAAGTGCCGGCTGCTGGCCACAGCGGTGGCGCAATGGAGGTCGAGGGAGACCATCGGCCGAATGGGGGGAGAGTTTTTTGAGAGAGATGGGAGGTTTTTGAAGTTTTTTTAAACACTGAAAAATATGAAATTTTAAGAAAAAAAATTAGTTTAAGTAAAGACATGAAACGACGCCGTTTTGAGGAGTGAGCCTAGAGGCCAAAACGACATCGTTTTGGCCCAAGACCCGAAAACCAACCCGTTGGCCCTCAGGATCCGCGTGTTTCTGCGGTGAAGGGGTTATTTCGCATATGGCCCTTCCTCTTTTGCGCAACTTTGCAATTTAGTCCTAAACTTTTTTCTCTCTTACATTTTGCGGGAAAATTTCATTTTTGCTTCATTTCGGTCCATATTGAAACGGTGCGCTCCAAAGGACTAGGAATAATTTCCCATCTGGTCCTCGTCCTCACCCTTTTTCAGCGTGTTTTAGTTTGCCCCTTTTCCCTTTTTTATTTTTAATTTATTCCTTTAAATCCCATTCAAGCTCCGATTTAGTCCTTTTTATGTTTATTCACCTATTTCATCATAATTTTGACTCTAAATTTTATTTTAATCCCAATTTAATCCTTAGTTGTTTAATTTCAAGCTTTTATTATTTATTTACTCTTTTTTGTTTTATTTATTTATTCGCATATTCATTCGTATATTATTTTATTTTATTTTTATTTTTCTTGTAATTAGAATTTATATTGTTGTCTACTTCTTTACTTACACATTTCATTATTATTTCATTATCATCATTATTAATGTTTAATTCATTTCTATTGTTTTAGCATTAGAATAATAGTTAATATGATTATTGTTATTATTTGGTGTTATTATAATCACATCATCATTATTATTGTATTCCATTACTTGTTATTTACCTTTTAAATATTTTACTCATATAGTTATCTTCCATTATTTCGTTATTATCGTATTATACATTACGTTTTTAATATATATATATATATATATATATATTTTTCGCTTTCACAATACATTCGAATAAATTAAACATATATCTTATTAGATATTGCATTAATTCTTGTTCCAATTCGTAATAAGAAAATTTTTAAAAAAAATAATAAGGCAATATTTCGCTCTTTTGGGAATTCGAGAAACCGTACCCTAACTTACGGGGTTTTGGTTTCCTTGTTAAACCTAAATAGCAAAATATCCTTTTAAAATTTTAAAATAAAAAAATTAATAAAAATTAAAGGCGAGCTTATTCTCAAAGGTCCTAAATATCGTGTCCTAACTTATGGGATGTGGTATTTAGTTACCTTGGGACGAGTGGGTCTTTAACTCTCTTTTCGATTTATTCAAGTTTTATTAACATTAATAAAAAAGGGACCGTATTTTAAAATCTTTTCAAAATTTCAACTTTCAACATTAAGACATAAAGTAATCAACTGGTACCAATTTTGGGCGTATCGAGGGTGCTAGTCCTTCCTCGTGCGTAACCGACTCCCAAACCCGTTTTCTGGATTTTGTAGACCAAAAAAATTATTGTTTTAGTAAATTTCAACTTTTATTAAAATAATTAAATTATGAGGTGATCCGATCACACCTAAATAAAAAGGATTGGTGGCGACTCCCGTTTTAATTTTTGTTTTCAAAAAGGCCGACCCTGTTTTTCAAAAACATGGTTTCGACAATACGTATATTAATGTGCACCACACAAATATTAAAAACTAGTTTTTATAAATTTATAACTTTATAATTGTATAAAAAGTAACGGTAAAAGCAATATGGAGACCTCCGTACTGTTGTCATGGGGCTAGAACTCTAGTCTGGAAAACCGTGTAATTTTAGGCGATTTCTTTGATTTAAATCTTCCTAAGTCAGTCTAACTCTTGAAAAGTGAGAGTTCTTTCTAAAATCCTTTAAGCCACTAAAAACAAAACGAAAGCAATCTTGAAAGAGAAAAAAGCCACGAATGAACAGAATAGCCACAAAAAAAGAGCACACACTACGTGTTTGAGTAAATGCTCTCAAAAGTATTCTTTAACTCAAGAACAAAATACAAAGAGATGATTACAAATAAGGGAGAAGATCTCTATTTATAGTTGATCTCCCCCCAAATCCATCGGTATAGATTGAATTACATCAACTAAGATTAGTGTCTATCTACAAGATGAGAGTCCTACGGGTTTTAAACTCTATACATATTTATCCTTTAGGATTTACAATAATTACATTGGTAACTTTAGTTTTACAGGAGTATTTCACTAGGTCACTAAGACTTCAAGTAGATGGCTTCAAGTCTTTTTTGCCTTTCCACTGGCCGATCTGTAACTTAACTCATTGTACTACTCCCCCAATTGGGACCTTTTCAGAATTTACAATCATGATATTCTTGGTCAGAAGGGGTACATTGAGAAAATTCTTTGTAGATTCAATATGTAGAATGCTAAGCCTGTTAGTACTCCTTTAGCAGCCCATTTTAGACTTTCATCGACTTTGTCTCCACAATCAGATGATGAGATTGAGTACATGTCACATGTTCCCTACTCTAGTGCAGTAGGATCTCTCATGTATGTTATGGTTTGTTCACGTCCAGATTTATCATATACAGTCAGTGCAGTTAGTAGATACATGGTGAATCCCGGTAAAGAACATTGGAAAGCAGTTCAGTGGATTTTAAGATACTTACGAGGTACTACTGATGTTTGATTACAGTTGTGAAGAACTAGAGATGGAGTCATTGGGTATGTTGATGCTGATTTTGCTAGAAACCTTGATAGAAGAAGATCTCTCACAGGTTATGTCTTTACAATCGGAGGTTGTACAATCAGTTGGAAAGCCACTTTGCAAACTATAGTTGCTTTGTCTACCACTGAAGCTGAGTACATGGCGATTACTAAGGCTTGTAAAGAAGCTATTTGGTTGAATGGACTCTTTAGTGAACTCAATGAAGACCTTCAAATCAATACAATATTTTGTGACAGTCAGAGTGTCATCTTCCTTACAAAAGATCAAATGTTTCATGAGAGAACAAAACACATTGATGTTCGGTATCATTTTGTTCATGATATTATTGCTCGTGGTGATATTGTTGTGAGCAAAATTAGTACTCATGAAAATCTTGCAGATATGATGACTAAGTCACTTCCTATAACCAAGTTTGAGCATTGCTTAGACTTGATTGGTGTTCATTGTTGAAGTTAAATCCTTAAGGGGTTTTATGGAAGAGGTAGAGAACTTGTTCGTTGAGAGTTCGCGATGAAGAACTTGTTCATTTAGAATTCGTATCAAGGTGGAGATTGTTAGAATTAAGTGACCTGAATCCTTATTTAAATAAGATACAGTGGTAAAATAAAATAAAAGTAAAATCTCTATAGAACTATACTTCTTTTATTTTATTTTAGAATAAGGTTTTTTAAACCTTATTAAACTCCATCTATTTGATATTGATTAGAATAACGTGTTTCAATCTTACTACATTCCTATTAAAATATGGTTTTACAAGCCTATAAATAGACATAGTCTACTCCTCTTGTAATTATTCGAATTCGACATAGTGAATTATCTTCTCCTCTACCCGTGGTTTTTTTTCCCTAAAGGGTTTCCACGTAAAATTTGTGTGTTTTTATTTTTCTCTCTCTTTTCTTTGCGATAAATTGTCATTATCGACGTTCTATTTTTTACAATTAATAATATTGTTATTTGAGTTTAAATTTTAAAAAAAAATTGAAATATAAAATGTTAAAAAATAGTTTTTAATATTAAAGCTAAAACTTGAAATTAATGTTTTAACATTAATTTTAAAAATTAATAGTTATTTTAATAATTTGAATAAATTAAAATCACAATTAATTTTATCTATTATTAATATACACCTTGATATAATTCAAAATTTATTTATTTTTGAATATTATATAATTTTAATGATTTTCAGTAATGATTACTTATTAATGTTCTTTTATATAAATTTATATTATTCTAAATGCATAAAAAGTAACCGTAAAAGCAACATGGAAGGTTATGTATTAAAAGGTGAATTCTTGCCTCATTTAAAAAAAGGTAGTCACTAAACAATTAACTTTGATCTATTTTGATCTCTCATTATTAATTTTTTCAATTTAGTAACTAAACTTTTCAAAATTAAATATTTTAGTCACTCTCCCGTTAGTTACCGTTAGATGAGTAGCGGAAAGCTAATGCAAGTTTTATTTATTGGTCTAATAACAAATTTAGCTATCTAATATTTACACATTTTATTAATTTGATCCTAAATATTAAAAAATTCAATAAATTTAACCATCATTGTTTAGGATAATATTTTCCATATATAAACTTGACATTGATAAAAGAGATCCGACGACTAAAAGTTTAAGATAAATTTTTAAAAATCAAAACTTGACATTTTGTATATGTTGAGAGCTAAATTTATTGAATTTTTTAGAATTTGAACTAAAATGACAAATTCTGCAAACATTAAAGGCTAAATTTGTTGATTTTTTTTTTTATATTTGAGATCAAATTGACAGAATGTGTAAACATGAGAAGGCTAAATTTATTATTAGACCAAAAAAAAAAAAAGGTTCACGTCAATTTTTCGTTACTCATCTAATGGTAACTAACATGAGAATGATCAAAATATCTAATTTTGAAAAGCTTAGTGATTAAATTAGAAAAATTAATAATTGAATGACCAAAATAGAATAAAGTCAATAGTCTAGTGATATTTTTGTACTTTACCCCTAAAAGAAAAGCAAGTAAAAGACTTTTTTAGTGGAATATATAGTTATACAGTTTTCATTTATTCAAGTGTTTGGTCTAATGGTAAGATATTTTGCATTCCTAAATAGAGATACAACTTTGAACCTTAGAAATAGTTTTGTTGGAAAGAATAACCACGAACCCTGAATATGAATTGTAAATAGATATAAACAATAAAAAAAAACGGTTGCATACCATATTACATAAATATAACATGCAACAATTATTAAAATATTTATTATATACAAAATTATAATATATATAACTAATATGGATTTCTCCTCTCAATAATTCATGTAGTGTAAAGTAATTGTACACATTTTTTTTGGTAGAAAAAAGATAGCTTAAAGCGAAAAACTCAAAAAATGACACTATGACTCAAAGTAAGAACATAATCCGCCTCAATTAAACTTCTAGCTGATTGCGGTGGTTCTTCAAACCAATGAATTTATGTGGAAATAGTTGCCATACACTTGGCCATATGATCAACTACTGTATTTTGTGACCTCGAACTAAGACGAACAAGGATCTTCCAATTCTGACTCAATAAATGATGGATAAGGCGCATTTCAGTCAAATGACTATCTGCAGCTCTGCCAACTAAAATCAATTCAACTAAGAGAGCATTATCACATTCCACTTCCAATTGTCGATAACCTTTCCTCCATGATATAAGTAGGCCTTTAAGTAAGGCTCTCGCCTCAATCTTAAGGCTCTCGCCTCAATCTTGAAAATTGAATTATTTCCTAACTTCATCGAAAAATCACCTCACCACTAGCTGTCGGCACCTCTAAACACTCCCCCAATGCCCGCAAATGAGTTATTTCTGGATACAACTCTATCCGTATTAAATTTAACCCATCGTCTAGTTGGACATGTCCACTGGTTAGTTGTCACCCTCACATCATGCAATCATGCCGTGTTGAACCACTTGTAACTTCTTGCCCAACTTATACCTGTATCCACATTTTCCTTCCCATTATGGTATGTTGAAAACAAATACATGTTACCCAGTACAATTAAAATTCATATATTATTTTATTATATGATATTATAATTTATAATTTTTTATAAATATATATACTTTACATCACGTTAGATTTATCCAAAATAACTATATGATTTGTCGGCAGTTGTGATTGATCCAGTGGTTCCTGCAAGTAATGGCCATTGTCTCATTATAATTGTTTATCATTTTTTTGTTATCCCGACAAATCTATGAATTAATAAATACAATTGTAGCTAAAAGAAGGAAAGCCTTCGCATATAGACCAGCAGATTTAGGTGGATGAAAAGTATGTATAATTTTTTTCCATCATGAAAAATAATATTTTCCATAAATTGTAATAATTTTGATTGATATAATAACAAATTAAACCATCAATATTTTTATATTCTATTAATTTAGTCTTAGTTTTTTAAAAAAATATATGAAAAGTATGTATTATTTTTTTTAAAAATCTAAAAAAGTTCAAATAGAATATATAAAAAAATTTACTTCAAATATATTTATTAAAAATAGACAATGTAAAAACTATTAATGACACTTTGACGTGTCAAATATTATGATTCGTCAAAAATTTAAACGGGATGCATTCTTCAATTCTCGGATCAGAGTATGACATCCATCTAAATTATAATACGAAATTATAAATTTCATACCTACCTAATATTAAATTTCAAATCCTTACATAATTATTATGTAACTAAAAAAATTCAAAAACTAACCTCTACTTTTAACCATTGATTTAACAATAACCAAATATCTTCAAGTTTATTTGGTATACCCACATGACTCGCATTATTTTTCCATCTGTTCAAATAATATGTTATTCCAAAAATATAATAATGAAAAAAAGATAATATGATAACTATATTATTAAATGAATGTTACCTTATTACGAGTAATAATTGATAATGAGAGTTTTCTCGGGATGTAAAAATGGTAAGCGATACTATACCCATGATTGAAGGAATATACAACCACCGATTTTAATTTTTGTGCTTCTGTTGTCCTACACATCTTTCGATACAATGTAGCCAAGACAATTGATCCCCAACTGACTTGCCCAGTTTCTTTTAGGTCAATTAGTTATAGGAGTGCCCTTAAATATACCAAATTTTGAGATTTATATGACATTAGAAGACCCCCGATCAACCTTAGTATAAATGCTCGAGTTAATTGTTGTCTTTCAACTACACTAGAAGAGTTTTGTGATGCGAGAAATTATCTTCTAACCATTTCATATATATTTGATTACCACTAAACTTGTCTGACACCTTGCCTAATAGCTGGTGGCAAATTGGCCTCCAATCCCCAACCGTAATGACTGCCTCATCAATTGGTAGATCGAGTTGTAATGATACATCCTTAAATGTAATTGTACACTCACCGCACGAAAGATGGAATTTTTGTGTTTCGGATCTCCATCTCTCCAGCAAAGCACTGATAAGTGCAGACTCTAATTTAGTCTTGTTGAGCATACGAGACATGTGTAAGAATCTCACATCTTTCAAGTATTATTCACTAACACGTGGTGCTATTGCACTTAAATTGCCTATATAAATTTCAATAATTTAATCTTCATCTCGGTTATACAAACATAAAAAAATAAAAAAAAATATAATAACATTAACAACTTAAAAATAATATTAATTAAAATAAAAATTATAATAATATTTTCTTACCATGTAAGTAATTCAACTGGCAAAATAAGCCCGCAAAAAACAACTTTTTTCCTTACATTAAAAAAAAAAAAGTCGAACTCCCTAATTTTATTTAAATCGACATATTTGGCGATTTCTCCCGACTTGCAGCTGCCATCGGTTGCTTCCATCTACAAGTACTCAGTCAATCAATCCCCAATGACTATCAGCTATTGTGATTGGCTTCCCTCCCAAATGTCTTCTTCAACATTAACCTTACTCTTCGTCCTCCTTGGAACTCTCTGTTCCTTTATCTACTTCTTCAGCTCACCAAACCGCAACAAAAATGGCCGGAAACTTCCACCCGGTCCTGCCCCTCTTCCCATCATAGGTAACATCCACATGCTAGGGAACCTCCCACACCATAGTCTTCACTATCTCGCCGAAAAATATGGACCCATCATGTCGATAATGCTAGGCAAAGTACCAACCATCGTGGTATCATCACCCGAAGCCGCTGAACTGTTCCTCAAGGTCCATGACGTCGTTTTTGCTTCCAGGCCTAAAGTCCAATCCGCGAAATACTTCGCATATGGTGGCAAGGGCGTTGGTTTTACCCAGTACGGTTCTTACTGGCGAACTGTACGGAAATGGTGTATTTCGCATTTCCTCAGTGCTTCCAAAGTTGAATGTTTTGCCCCGATAAGGAAGGCGGAGGTGGGGTTATTGGTTGAATCAGTGAGAAAGGTAGCGGCGGCGGGTGAAACAATAAACCTTAGCCAGGCGGTGGCTAAGGTTCTTGAAGAAATGATGTCGAAAGTGTTATTCGGGCGGTCCATGGATGATAAAATCGATTTTAAGCCGCTGGCTGATGAGGTCCTGCACTTATCTGGGGTTTTCAATCTCTCGGATTATGTGCCTTTCCTTGCTCCACTTGATCTTCAGGTAACGTTTTTTTTTTTTCTCCTTATATCCTGTTTTTTTTATGTACTATTTTTCTTTTTCATAATTTATTTATTTTTTCGTACTAATAATAATACCAATTTTAAAGCATAATAAATTGTGTTATAGTAATCTTATTAGATGCAGAGTGGAACTCGGAAGTCTTAATATTTGATTGAATGACTAGTTGATTTTTTCACAAAGAATAATTATAATGAAAAATACAATTAATATAAAACTGATTCTATCATATCTATCTTTACGCTGCAGGGATATACAAGAAGGCTTAAGAAGGTGAGCAGTGGCCTTCACGAATTTTTTGACAAAATGATAGATGAATACCAACAAGGGATTAACATGGATGACCAAAAACCTTATAGAAGTTTCTTTCAAGTGATGGTTTCGTTGTTGGATACACCCATAAACCCTAACGATAAAGATCAACCCTACATCATTGGTAGAGAAAACATCAAGGCTATAATGGTGGACATGGTGGCAGCTTCCTTCGACACTACATCCATGGCCATTGAGTGGACATTTACAGAACTTCTAAAGCATCCTCGAGTCATGGTTGCTCTCCAGAAAGAGCTAGAAAGTGTTGTCGGAAGGAATAGAATGGTAGAAGAGTCGGACCTACCGAAACTTGCCTATTTGGATATGGTCATCAAAGAGAGTTTCAGGTTGCATCCCGCAGCACCGTTGTTAGTCCCGCACGAGTCGATCGAAGATGTCACCGTTAATGGGTATTTCATACCTAAGAAGTCGCGGCTTTTGGTGAACACTTGGTCCATGGGGCGAAACCCCAAGATATGGTCGAGCAATGCCGAAGAGTTCTTTCCAGAAAGATTCAAGGATAGGAAGATAGACCTTCGAGGGCATGATTTTGAACTCATTCCGTTCGGAACCGGTCGTAGAGGATGTCCTGGAATGCAGTTAGGTCTAATCAGCATGGGTCTTATTTTAGCTCAATTAGCCCATTGCTTTGATTGGGAGTTGCCTGATGGGATGTTGCCTAATGAACTCGACATGACCGAGAAGTTCGGCCTTTCGTTGCCGAGGGCTAATCATTTACTTATAAAGCCGACTAATCGTTTAATTGCTTAAAGTTAAGGTTATAAATGAACATTTGGGTTGTTGGTTATGTTGATTTATCAAAATAAATAAACGAGCATAAACAAATAAAACTTATTCTAATGGAGACTTAATCCTTTGGTTTATGTTGAAAGAATGATGCAGGGGACTTAAGGTGCTGCCATGTAGGGCCACCCTCTGTCAGTTTCTTTCCTTATCTGTACATCCTCTGTTTTTTCTTTCCTTTTCCGTAAGATGTGTTTTCTCTGTTCGAGTTTCATTCATTGTCAAAAGCTGCTGCTTTAGAAATCCAGCTATTAATGTTAGACTTATTGTTTAATAAAATTATATTTTTAATTTTTTTTATTTTGTAAATGAAATATGTTGTTGGAAGTATAACTGCAAATGAAAAAAAAATTCACATAAAAAAAATATTAATGTTATTATAATTTGATATTATTTAAATTTTTTTATTAGTACAAAGATCCTATATGTGAGGGATCTACTAGTGATATTCACCATTTTTAAATATTTAAAAATAAATTTAATGTTAAATAATATGGTCCATAATTTTAAGAACTAGAAAGTACCTACTGATCCCTATGCTTCATGAAATAGGATTAAGTTTTTTAACAGGATGTAAATATATGACATCAGTAATAACTCAATTGTTAAATAGATGGATTTAGAATAAAATTGAATTATTTTGATAAAACTATGAACATTGTCGAATTAAAACATGATATAAAAGTATTAAAAATAATTAAAAATATCGTGTCATGGAAAATAAAATAAATAGGATAAAAATATGTGAACGTACAAAATTTTACATAAGAAAAATTATTAATGTATAAATAAATATAATCTTATAATAGCTTACAAATGAAAAAAAAATATAGAACATAAAAGAAACATTTTAAGTAAATAAATAAATAAATTGACACAACACACAGAATAAACAAAAAACAAAAAAAAGAAGTTCTAAATTAAATTCGTTGGGACAATTATAAACTATGTAAAACAAGACACTACACAAAAAGTAATATAAGCATACCCACGAAAGAATTGTAGACATAAAAAGCATACCCAAATCTATCGGTATAAATTGAATTACATCAACTAAGATTAGTGTCTATCTACAAGATGTAATGACCCAAAATTCATGGGCATCGAAAAAGTGCAATATCGAGCCTCCGTCTTAGTAAACCGAGTCTGTAAATAATTATTAGGAGTAATTATGAGTCT
The DNA here is from genome assembly GCA_008044935.1 of Gossypium turneri. Lineage (NCBI taxonomy): Eukaryota > Viridiplantae > Streptophyta > Magnoliopsida > Malvales > Malvaceae > Gossypium > Gossypium turneri. The sequence continues at coordinate 53,907,611 of CP032571.1, forward strand.
AGTAATGTGTCCGATTAAGTTTTAATTGGATGAATTTAGTTTAAGTAAGAGAAATTAGGAAAAAGGGCTAAATAGAATAAGGTGCAAAAGTTTAATTATAGATTAAAAGAAAATAATAGGGACTAAATAGGCAATTAAGCCTATTCCATTAAATGAGGCGGCAAATGTGTATAAAAATCTTAGATATTTATGTTAATTAATTAGATATATTATTATTTTATTCAAAATTTGTAACGTCCTAAAAATCCCTTATATATTTATTTTCGTATATTTGTAACAAAAATAGTTGTCAATTTTAGTGGCTATGTGTTTTGGGAGTATTTGGGAGGTCCCAAGTTCAAGCATTAGCTTGGGCAAATTTTTTATTTTTAAATGAATAAACCTCTATCTCTAGTCAGTAGGCTTATAAATAAATATTGGTAAAATATATCAAAACGGGCTTGTTGGTCTGGTGGTTAAGTGGATTGCAATTGAATAGGAGGTTTGGAGTTTAAGTCCTTACTCAAACATGAGATTTATTTTTACTGCTTGTGCCGTGAGGGTGTTTTGAGTGGGGTTTGAACTCGGTGGTTGAAGGGATTGTGGTGGACGATTGGGGAGTGAAATTAGGGATAGGGGGAGTTAATTAAGGGATTTAGGAGGTAGTGGTGATTGAGTGGAATTCTGTGCTTCCCAAATTTGTACTTTTCAGAGAGAAAGGTGAGCAAACGTCCCCCTCCTCCCTTGGTTGAATCTTCTCTCTCTTTTCATCCTTCCCCTTCATTTTCTTTGCCGATTCTTTTCTTTCCCTTGCAGCCGACTGTTTTTCCTCCTTTATTTTTTTACCTGGCTATTATTCTCTCTGCGAATTGTGCCATTGGCTTTTCTTTTCTCCTCTTTTTGTTTGTTGTCGACTACCGCTGAAAATTTCCTTCTCTCACTGCTTTGGTTTTTCTAGTAGTCCATTTCCTTATCAAATCTTTGTTGCCGCAATTTGTCATCTCTGTTTTGTTTTTGCGCATTGGTGGTAAGTTTTGTAACTGTGGTGTTATTTGGTTTATGGATTTTTGGTGATAGGTCGACTGATTCATTGTTGAAGGTTAAGGGCCAGAACGAATCGGTTAGCATTGGAGCGGTGTGGTTCTGCCGTCACTCATTTAGTAGGTAAGGTGATTGTGTTTGGTGAATTAGGGGAAGCTTTTCTATTCTTTTAAGCTATGAAGATGTGAATTGTTGTCTTATTGGGTCTTTCAGATTTGTCAGCAGTGAATTGTGGGAGTGGTGACCTATCTCGTTCGGATCCGTAGTTGGGGGTTGCTCGATTTTAAAGGTAGGTAACGAATGGATTGAACGAATCATTGTCAATATTTTGGTTTCAAGTTAACTAGGAATTAGGACTGATTGTGGGGTTTGGTTGTTGACCATAGGTGCTAGGGATCTTGGAAGTGTTTTTACGTCACAAACGAACCAGGTGTGTAAACACAACTCTGAAAATAGAAATAGGCGAAAAGCCGAAAAATATGATTGTCGACGTCACAGAGGTGTGCGGCCGCCTGTGTGGTAGGTCGTGTGATCGAACATGGGTGTATGATCAACGAGGCCGGCTATGTACGATTCATAGGTTGAGCCGAATTACGCCGTATAGGTCACACGGGCGTGTGGGTCCCACATAGATGAACCACACGGACGTGTAAGAATATTGGGCTAGACCGTGTGATCCATACGGCCATTTTGGGCCGTGTGGGCCACACGAGAGTGTGGGCCTACATGGGCATGCAACATGGGCCTGTGGGCCCATTTTCACTCATTGACTTCTAAGGTTGCACGGGTCGCCCAAGTCGACTGTGAACCTACTATAGGGTGGGTAAGTTTACTTAGGCCCCTAATTGACTGAAATGATTGAAAGACTGTTATATGCCTGTATAAGATAGATATATATGTCTGTATGTTGAGCATGCTATATACACTATATTGATTGGAGGAAGTGTGCTGAATGGCTTCAAGCCTAACTTACTGGCAGCTTACCTGCAACTACTGTCTAGTGCCGTATTCGATACTATTTGGAGTGTAGGGATGGGTGGGTTGATTATATCCCCACATACAGTGTAGGGTTGGATGGAGATGTAGTGTAGAGGCTAGTTGGGTAGGATTTATAACCGCATAACTGTCACTGTTACTGTACTGTGATGGGCTAAGGCCCTAATGCTTAATGATACTGAAAAGAGCTTAGGCCCAAACTGAAATGATCTGTTATTGTCTGTTTGTTTGCATGGGGATTACACACTGAGTTTACGTAAACTTACCCTTTCTATTTAATCTGTACAAGTAACCCCCAGACATAGGTGGATCGGTGTGGTGGAGGACTCAGCGGTGGCCACATGACTCATTTTTGCAATTTGATACTTATTTACGATTTTAAGTTTTATTTTGGGGTATTTTTCTGTAATAATGGCCTCTATGGATTTTTTACCTAAAATTTGGATTTTCTACTGTTTTCTGTTTATATCTGCTAGAGGTAGGTAAAACTCGGGTTTTTAAAAGAGATGAATGTTTTATCAAAATACCACGCATACGCAAGCTATTTTAAAAGCTTCCACAAAGTATAGCATTTTGGAAATGAATCACGATTTGAGAATTAATGAAAGATAATGATAAGTTCTAAACGGATAACAATTTTAGCAATGATACGGTTTTCAAACGCACTTCCATGTGACATCGCCAGATTTGACCATAACGTCCAGGCCGGGTTTGGGGTGTTACAAAATTATAATTTATATTAATTATATTATTATATTATAGAATAAATTAAAATTAAGACAAGTGTATGGTGATGATAATAGACAAGTGAGTGGTGTTGGTAAATACATGTGTAATAATAATAAACATATGTATTTAATAATAAAATATGTATTGCTTATTAATTAAGTAAATATATATTATATTATTATAATTGAAACAAAACAAAACAAATAAAAGGAAATGAAATGAAAGGGAAACAAAATAGAAAGAAGAAACAGAGAACAGATGAAAAAGAAAGAAAGGAAAGGGGAAAGAAAAGAAAAAAGAAAAACTAGGGTTTGAGGCTTTAAGCTTTAATTTGGCAAGTTAATCAAGTCCTTTTCTTTTAATTTTGATGTTTTAGAGGTCTTAAAACAAATTTTTGTTGAATTTAAGTTAAAATTTTGAAAGTTATTAGATTTTTGAATATGATTCATGTTGAACAAATTGTTGAATTAGGGGTTTGATTGATAGAATTTCTAGTTAGTATGGATAAAAGGGGTTGATTAAATGCTAAAATTACATATTTTATGTAATTAAATTGGTTAATTTACGAGAGTGCACCACTGATTTTTCCATGTTTATGTTGAATTTTGTGCAGGGGTGCAATTTGGGGCTAAATAGAAGGAAAAGGAAACAATTGGGCTAGATTGAAGAAAGAAGCAAAAAAGGAGGGCCAAAGCAGAATTTTTCCAAGATATAATTAGCTGAAATTTTTGTTGACTTAGTGGGAGATTATGTAGGGATTTTTTATATCATGAAATATTTTATTTCCTTGATATTCTATGGCTAGTGACTCTTAATTTAGCAAAGCCACTAGTATAAATAGGGGGCTACATTGTTCATTTATTCATCAAGTCATAAATCAAGCTTTCATCTTTGAATGCAATCTCTTCTTCATTCTCACAAAGCTATTCGTTGTTTCTGTTTTTTTTCTTTTTATTTATTTATTTCTAGTTTGTCACCAACTTAAACCATTTACAATTTTTTTTTCAAACTTCCTTTTCATTTCCAGTAGTCAAACCATCCCACTCTAATACATTACCAAAATTCCAGCCCTCATACTTAATCACGCCACGCATTCTTTTTACCCATTTTTACCTTATTTAATTTATGCCCAATACCAACATATCCCAAACCTTAGTCAACTAAATCCATTTTCAGCTTTAGGTCAGAGTTAGCCTTGTCAAGACCCGTGAGTTACGAACCCGAGCAATTTAACTTCTAAAATCCAGTACTTATTGTTTCTCCGGATTAAGAGTATGATTTCGTCAACTCACAATGTCAAATCAACACTAAGTCAAAAAAGACGTTGTTTGAGTTAGTGTGGTTAGACGTACAGTTGGAATTCCGAAAGGATCGATTATCTAATCGATTTTCTGTGAACACATTGGCGTGCCAAGTGGGGATTGCTGTTTGGTTCCGTCAAGGGAAATAGTAACCGGATTTAAATGTCCCACGCGATTGAGGGCATTGGTTCAAGCTAGGTTCTTCTAGAACGCAAAGCTGCCGGAGTTCTAAATCATGAACGTTTCGTTGGTTGTTCGATCGGTAAGGGTTAGTTATTGGACGTTCCATAACTAATTTACACAATGAAGAGTTGGTGTCTGAGGCATCCTTGGTAGCTATAACTAGCTTATTGGAAAAGAGGAGTTCATCTAATTTCGAGGATCGGTTCAAAGACGAGGAAAAACCCGTGCCTAAAGCTGAGCTTAGTTTAATTAATTTTCTTCAGATTTATTTAACTGTTTTTATTATTTTATTTTCAGCTTCTACTTTTCACGCATTTTTTTCCCTATTTATTTCAGGTTCCAGGTTTTCAATTTTATCCTCCCCCCAAATTTCTTTGGCACGACAACTGCCCAGACAAAAATTTGGTCGAGAAAGAGAAACAATTTTCAGTAAACCCAGTCTTTGAGGGATCTACCCTACTCCCTATATTGCTTAAATTGCAAATTAGGCGTAGGTTTATATTGGTGGAATCGACAGCCATCAAGGGTTAAATTGTAAAGTAAGCTATAAGTTTTGTGTTAAAAAGATTAAATTGAAAGAAATTTAAAATTAGGGTTTATTCATGAACATTAGATAGTTAAGTTGAATTTGGTAGGAAATTGAGTAGAAATAAAGTATGAATTGAGATAGAAAAGTAAGTAAATCTAATTAAGACCAAATTGAAATTAAGGTAGAAATTGAATAGAAATTTAATTATTTAATATAAATTAGTATTGTATTAATAGTGTAAATTATTTTAATTTTCGTAGCTAGCAAAGAACCAGGGACATCAGCACAAAAGGGAAAAGTGAAGGTTATCGAGGACTGAAACGAGAAAATTCAGGTTTGTATTACTATAATTCAAATTATTTATTAGTTAATGTTAAATTTAAATTATGTGTATGGTAAGAAAATAATAAGGTAAGTGACTTTATTGAATTGAATTTGGGAAATTAAATTGAATGAGAAAAGTATGTGTTGGTATTGAATTATGTTTTGATTAGTAAATGGAAAAGTATAATTAATATTGAAAACAAATTCTTGAAATAAAAGTGAAAATTTGGTTATGAAATTGAAATACCCTATTAACTAGTCGGGCTGAGTTGGATAAAATTCGCATGTCATAGTATTCAGAAGAGTACAGGATTTATCAGCTTTGCCGATCAGGCATTTTATGTGTAGTATATCAGGCACTTCTTGTGTCATATCAGGCACCTCGTGTGTCGCTTTAGGCACTTATGTGTCGTATACTGATCAGGTACTATGTACCGTTTTAGGCACAATGTGCCGTACTAGTGTGTTTGGGTTGGAATCCATGTATCCGTCAAAGTCCAGATTGTTAATAGGGTGAATAACTGAAATGAAAAATTTATATGAATCTAATTGATCATAATATTTAGAATATTGAAAGAAATGAGAACAATGAATTGTGGATTGAAATTGAAATTGAAATTGGAAATGGAAAAACATGAACTAAATGTTCATGTAGTAAATGTAATTAAAGTTATGGCATATGACTAAAATTGATGCATAGTTAAAAGTGTATTGTTAATATTAATATAGTTTAAGAATGAATTAATGTAAGAGATTCAATTGTTATATACTTGATATTTATATTTTATTATAGTTATTATAGTTTGAATTATGGTAATACCACTGAGTATACATATACTCAACATACGGTTGTTTCCGTGCGCAGGTCAGTAGCAGTCAAGAGTTTTGGTCCAGCATCCGAACGATCCTGACTCCAGCATAAATTTTGGTGATATTTTCTCCCTTAATTGAAAGTGGCATGTATTAGGAGTTGTATAGGTTATATAGAAATGCTAGTAATGTTGGTTGTAAAAAAACAAAAAGTATACCATATTTTGATATTAGTTTAATAAAATGGTAAAGACTATATTATATAATTAGGCATTAAGTTAGAATGGAAAATGGATGAAGTTATTAATTAATTTTGAATGATATGATGAATGCTTAGTTATTAAATTACTATGTTAATGATTTGGTCATAATTTAGGTATATTTGAGTTTAAAATTGTTTTTGGTTGTGCCATTGGTTTTGGATTGGTTGTTGTTTGAAAATTGCAGGGAAGGTTAGATGTTTATAAAGGAGATATATTGAATTTAAAAAATAAAAATAAAAATTTGGAGTACTCGAACAAGTTTCGTTCCATTTCTAATATGTGATTTAACTACGAGGGTCAATTAAATGAGATTTTATGATTTAATTTTTATATGTTTGTTATTTACTTGTGAATTGCTCGTAAATTGATCGATATGTTTTGTAATGCCTCGTAACCTTGTTCTGGCAACGGTTTGGGGTTAGGAGGTGTTACACAAGATGAGAGTCCTAAGGGTTTTAAACTCTATACATATTTATCCCTTAGGATTTACAATAATTACTTTGGTAACTTTAGTTTTACTGGAGTATTTCACTAGGTCACCAAGGCTTCAAGTAGATGGGCTTCAAGTCTTTTTTGCCTTTCCACTGGCCGATCTGGAACTTAACTCATTGTACTACTCCCACAATTGGGACCTTTTCGAAATTTACAATTATGATCTTCTTGGTCAAATTGCTAACTAGGAAACTAAGTTTACCCACTACTTTCTATGATATGAACAAGTCTAATACCCTCATATCAATAAGAGAACTTCTACTTTGGCCTGCAATGTTGATGTCTACAAAAATCAACCTTTCCTACTTGTGATCACTTTTTACTTTTGTAGAATTGAGTACCATTGGCCCAAGCTTTAAAGTCTCACTCTCCGGCTCCTCTTCATCTTCTTTACTCATCATGGATATCTTGGATGGTCTCACATCCTATGTGACCCACAACATAAGAAGCACTTCATTAGTTTATTTTCATTCTCTTTGACCTTCTTGGTTTCAACAGAACTCAAAATCAAACCAACCCTCATTGATTCTTTGTTTGGCTTATTGTCCCTTTCAATGGCAGAAAGTGCATATTTTTTTGGACAGCCCATCACTATATGCGGACTGTCACAAATGAAGCATTTTATCTCGCTCTATTCTTTTGGGTTGTTATTGGGTCTCACCTTACCATTTCGTGGTTTCCCATTGTCATCACTACCGTTGCTATACTCAATATGCCATTTTTCATATCCATAACCATTGCCTTTTTCATTGGGCTTGGAAGACTTGAACTTGTCTTTCTTTGGAACAAACTCAATTAATGACTCCGCCACGATCATGGCTTTTGAAAGTTTTTAGACCCCTCGATGCTCCAATTCCTGCTTAACCTATGGCTTGAACACATCCGTGAAGAAAAAGAAGAAGAAGAAGGACTCATTTTCACTCAAATCAGTGATGTGGAGCGTCAGTTCACTGAACTCCTTCACATACTCTCTAATTTGCCTTTTTGCAAAAAAATGATGCAACTTAGCCCGAACCTCTTTCTCGACATATTGTGGGTGTTTAAAAAGGTTGTTTGTTGTAAATGGGTGTTTAAAAAGAAAGAGGGGACTCCAAAAGTTGAAGAACCCAGATATAAAGCAAGGCTTGTTGCAAAGGGTTACAGTCAAATTCCAGGAGTGGAATTCACAGATGTGTTCTCCCCAATTGTGAAGCATAGTTCGATTCGAGCTTTACTTGGTATTGTGGCCATGTATGATTTGGTGCTTGAGCAGTTAGATGTAAAAAGTACATTTTTGCATGTAGAACTTGAGGAGGATATTTACATGCAACAACCAGAGGGTTTTACAATCTCAGAAAAAGAGGACTATGTTTGCTTGCTGAAAATGTTCCTTTACGGTTTGAAACAGTCACTAAGGCAGCGGTATAAGAGGTTTGATTCCTTTATGACTTCTCATGATTTTAAAAGAAGTAGTTTTGACAGTTGTGTTTACTTTAAGAAAAACAGTGATGGTTCTTTTGTGTATCTACTCCTTTATGTTGATAACATGTTGATAGCAGCGAAATATAAAGGAGAGATAAGAAAGGTCAAAGCCTAACTAAGTGAAGAATTTGAGATGAAATATTTGGGACCAGCAAAGAAGATACTTGGTATAGAGATTCTCAGAGCTAAAAAAGTAAGTAAATTGTACCTAAGTTAGAAGGGGTACATTGAGAAAGTTCTTTGCAGGTTCAATATGCAGAATGCTAAGCCTGTTAGTACTCCTTTAGCAACCCATTTTAGACTTTCATCGGCTTTGTCTCCATAATCAGATGATAAGATTGAGTACATATCACATGTTCCATACTCTAGTGCAGTGGGATCTCTCATGTATATTATGGTTTGTTCACGTCCAGATTTATCATATGCAGTCAGTGGAGTTAGTAGATACATGGTGAATCCCGGTAAAGAACATTGGAAAGCAGTTCAGTGGATTTTAAGATACTTACGAGGTACTACTGATGTTTGATTACAGTTTTGAAGAACTAGAGATGGAGTCATTGGGTATGTTGATGCTAATTTTGCTGGAAACCTTGATAGAAGAAGATCTCACAGGTTATGTCTTTATAATCGGAGGTTGTACAATCAGTTGGAAAGCCACTTTTCAAACTACAGTTGCTTTGTCTACCACTGAAGCTAAGTACATGGCGATTACTGAGGCTTGTAAAGAAGCTATTTGGTTGAAGGGACTCTTTAGTGAACTCAATGAAGACCTTCAAATCAATACAGTATTTTGTGACAGTCAGAGTGCCATCTTCCTTACAAAATATCAAATGTTTCATGAGAGAACAAAACACATTGATGTTCGGTATCATTTTGTTCGTGATATTATTGCTCGTGGTGATATTGTTGTGAGCAAAATTAGTACTCATGAAAATCTTGCAGATATAATGACTAAGTCACTTCCTATAACCAAGTTTGAGCATTGCTTAGACTTGATTGGTGTTCATTGTTGAAGTTAAATCCTTAAAGGGTTTTATGGAAGAGGTGGAGAACTTGTTCGTTGAGAGTTCACGATGAAGAACTTGTTCATTGAGAATTCATGTCAAGGTGGAGCTTGTTAGAATTAAGTAACCCGAACCCTTATTTAAATAAAATATAGTGGTAAAATAAAATAAAAGTAAAATCCCTATAGAACTATATAAAGTAAAATCCCTATAGAACTATACTTCTTTTATTTTATTTTAGAATAAGGTTTTTTAAACCTTATTAAACTCCATCTGTTTGATATTGATTAGAATAACGTGTTTCAATCTTACTACATTCCTATTAGAATATGGTTTTACAAGCCTATAAATAGACATAGTCTACTCCATTTGTAATTATTCGAATTCGACATAGTGAATTATCTTCTCCTCTACCCGTGGTTTTTTTCCCAAAAGGGTTTCCACGTAAAACCGTAAAAGCAACATGGAAGGTTATGTATTAAAAGGTGAATTCTTGCCTCATTTTAAAAAGGGTAGTCACTAAACAATTAACTTTGTTCTATTTTGATCTCTCAACTATTAATTTTTTCAATTTAGTCACTAAACTTTTCGAAATTAAATATTTTAGCCACTCTCCCGTTAGTTACCATTAGATGAGTGGCGAAAAGCTGATGCGAGTTTTATTTATTCGTCTAATAATTTAGCTATCTAATGTTTACACATTTTATTAATTTGATCTTAAATATTAAAAAATTCAACAAATTTAACCCTCAATGTTTAGGATAATATTTTAAATATATAAACTTGACATTGATAAAAGAGATCCGACAACTAAAAGTTTAGGGTAAATTTTTAAAAATCAAAACTTGTCATTTTGTATATATTGAGAGCTAAATTTATTGAATTTTTTAGAATTTGAACTAAAATGGCAAATTCTGCAAACATTAAAGGCTAGATTTGTTGAATTTTTTATATTCGGGATCAAACTGATAGAATGTGTAAACATGAGAAGGCTAAATTTATTATTAGACCCCAAAAAAAAAGGTCCATGTCAGCTTTTCGTTACTCATCTAATGGTAACTAACATGAGAATGATTAGAATATCTAATTTTGAAAAGTTTAGTGATTAAATCAGAAAAATTAATAATTGAATGACCAAAATAGAACAAAGTCAATAGTTTAGTGATATTTTTGTATTTTACCCTTAAAAGAAAAGCAAGTGAAAGACTTTTTTTAGTGGAATATGTTGTTATACAATTTTCATTTACTCCAAGTGTTTGGTGTAATGGTAAAATATTTTGTATTCCTAAAGAGAGATACAACTTTGAACCTTAGAAATAGTATTGTTGGAAAGAACAACCATGAACCATAAATATGAATTGTAAATAGATATAAACAATTAAAAAAAAACTGTTGCATACTATATTACATAAATATAACATGCAACAATTATTAAAATATTTATTATATACAAAATTATAATATATATAACTAATATAATTTTCTCTTCTCAATAATTCATGTAGTGTAAAGTAATTGTACACATTCTTTTTGGTAGAAAAAAGATAGCTTAAAGAGAAAAACTCAAAAAATGACACTACTGACTCAAAGTAAGAACATAATCCGCCTCAATTAAAATTCTAGCTAATTGTGGTGGTTCTTCAAACCAATGAACTTATGTGGAATTAGTCGCCATACACTTGGCCATATGATCAACTACTGTATTTTGTGACCTCGAAGTAAGACGAACAAGGATCTTCCAATTCCGACTCAATAGATGATAGATAAGGCGCATTTCGGTCAAATGACTATCTGCAGCTCTGCCAGCTAAAATCAATTCAACTAAGAGAGCATTATCACATTCCACTTCCAACTGTCAAAAAACTTTCCTCCATGATATAAGTAGGCCTTTAAGTAAGGCTCTCGCCTCAACCTTGAAAATTGAATCATTTCCTAACTTCATCGAAAAACCACCTAACCACTTGCCGTCGGCACCTCTAAACACTCCCCCAATGCCCGCAAATGAGTTATTTCTGGATACAACTCTATCCGTATTAAGTTTAACCCATCCTCTAGTTGGACATGTCCACTGGTTAGTTGTCACCCTCACATCATACACGTCATGCCGTGTTCAACCACTTGTAACTTCTTGCCCAACTTATGCCTCTATCCACATTTTCCTTCCCACAATTATGGTATGTTGAAAACAAATACATGTTACCCAATACAATTAAAATTCATATCTTATTTTATTATATGATATTATAATTTATAATTTTTTATAAATATATATACTTTACATCACGTTAGATTTTAGGTGTCGGCATTTGTGATTGATCCAGTGGTCTCTGCAAGTAATAGCCATTGTCTCGTTATAATTGTTTATCATTTTTTTGTTATCCTGACAAATCTATGAATTAATAAATACAATTGTAGCTAAAAGAAGGAAAGCCTTCCCATATGGACGGGCAGATTTAGGTAAAATTTCCTTTTTAGTTTCTCTCAATTTTGATATTAAGCAAATTGGTCCTACTGAAAACAACAAAACTATTTAATCATTGTTCATTTTAAAAGTGAGTAACTAAGGACAATTAATCACCAAAAATAATATTTTCCATCAATTGTACATAATTTTGATTGATATAATAACAAATTAAATTGCCATCAATGTTTATATATTCTATTAATTTGATCCTAGTTCTTAAAAAAAACATGAAAAGTATGTATAATATTTTTTAAAAAAAATCTAAAAAAGATCAAATAGAATATATAAAAAAAACTTTACTTCAAATATATTTATTAAAAATAGACAATGCAAAAACTATTAATAGCACTTTGACGTGCCAGATATTACGATTAATCAAAAATTTAGACGAGATGCATTCTTCAATTCTCGGATCAAAGTATGACATCCATTTAAATTATAATATGAAATTATAAATTTCATACATGCCTAATATTAAATTTCAAATCCTTACATAATTATTATGTAATTAAAAAAAATTCAAAAACTAACCTCGACTTTTATCCATTGATTTAACAATAACCAAAAATCTTCAAGCTTATTTGGTATACCCACATGACTCGCGTTATTTTTCCATCTGTTCAAATAATATGTTATTCCAAAAATATAATAATGAAAAAAAAAAAGAAAATATGATAACTATATTATTAAATGAATGTTACCTTATTACGAGTAATAATTGATAATGGGAGTTTCCTCGGGACGTAGAAATGGTAAGTGATACTATACCCATTGTCGAAACCATTTTTTTGTGAAAACGGGATCGACTTGGATTTTGAGAATGAAAACGAAAATGGGAGTCGCCACCAATCTTTTTTGATAAGGTGTGATCGGGTCACCTCGTAAACTGGTTGTTTTTAATAAGCGATTTGCCTTTATTAAAACAATGCTTTTGGTCTACGAAATTTAGAAAAATAGGTTCGGGAGTCGGTTATGTAGGAGGAAGGATTAGCACCTTCGTAACGCCCAAAATTGGTACCTAATTGATTCATTAGTGTCTTAGTGTCGAAGATTGAAAACTTTGAAGAGTTTTAAAAACTACGATCCTTAAAGAAAACTTGAATAACATGGGTTGGAATTTAGGATACTCTTGCTGTGAAAGAATATCACATCCAGCACGTTAGGATACGATACTTTAAACCCTCGAAACCAAGATCACCTTATGGTTCCAAAACCCATACTTTGAAATTTTAAGAGGATATTTGGCTATTTACTCAAACGAAAAATCGAAACCCAGCACGTTAGGGTACGTTTTCTCGAATTTCCAAACGCGAAATATTGCCTCGATTGTAGAAACAATTATAAAAGCGGACTTGAAATACATTTATTTGGTTTGTTTAAAGTGAAGAATGGAATGATCAATTTTTGTTAAATAAGTTGGAAATTTCAATTACAATGCAATGCCCGGAAATGAAATAACAAATAATAAGAACAATGAACTAGAAATTTGAAACTAAAAAACCTAACTTTACGTAAATAAATGTACGAAATAATAACTTCAAATTTAGACGTTTGAGAAGTAAAACGAAGAAAAATATATATATATAATGAATATAAATAACATTTGATTTACATATTTAAGAGGTAATATAATAATACGTACATAGATAAATATACATATTATTAAATTTATGCTTTAAGAGTAAAAATAATAAATAAGTAAGTAAAACAATATAGATAATATTGAAGGTAAATATTTTTAGAGTAAAAGAATTATAAATAAATAAATGAATTGATAAACAAAAGTCTAAACAGAAAAACAAGTAATGATCACCAAATAGATAGATAAGTATAAAATTAACAGTAAAAACAAATACTAATAATAAGATTAAGAATGATAATAATATTAATAATAAATAATAATAATACTAATAACAATGTTACTAATAAGAAAGATAATGGTAATAATATAAATAATATTATTATTAATAATAAAAATAATAATAGTCTTAATAACAATATTTATGATAATAAAAATATGTAGTGATAGTATTAATAATACTGATACTAATAGTAACATCAATATAAATAACTAATATTAACAATAACAGTAATGATGTGGTGTTAATAAATAAATAAAATAATAACGATAATATCAGATTAATCAATTTAATGAAGATGTAAAAAAAAAAAAAGGCTAAATTGAACTAAAAGCAAGAGTTCGGGGCGAATCTGAAAATAAATAAAAGGGGAGGACTATTTTGAATGCGCGAATAATAAGGATGGACCAAATGGGCAATACTCCCGTCCCTCCAAAACGCACAGCTTCAAGGTGGATTGAATTGAAATTTGAAATAAACTAAAGGGGTAAATTTAAAAAATAAGAAAAACCTAATTGCGAAAACATTAAAAAGCGGAGGGGTTAAAAGCGCAATTTTCCCCTCCGTATAAAAACACGCGAATCCTGCAGTAGACGGGTCCGATCGGGTTGGATGGCCCTAAATGGTGCCGTTTTGGCGTTTTAAAGGGGTGGGCAAAACGGCGTCGTTTTGCTTCCCTATTCAAACCAAAATTTTTCAAAAAAAAAAAATCATTTTTCCTCTCCTTCTTCAAAAAAAAAACTCTGAAAACACTCCCAACCTCTCTCCCCTTTTCCAGAAAACCGGCCAACCTCCGGTTAAGGAACCGGTCATCGGCCGCCACGTCAGCCGCCGGTCGCCGACGACGGGGCCACCGTACGCGGTGGTCAAAGAACAACAAAAACCTCATTTTTATGCCTTTAACCCTCCTAAAGCCGAATCTAGGCCCAAATTTCCCAAAATCTCTACGAAAATGACTCAACGGTGAGGAAAACCTTTCGGCTTCTAGTCACTTTTCATTGAAAGTGACCGCCTAGGCCGTTCTCGGTGATGGAGCGCGAAGGTATAATATCCCTCCATTTTTTTATTTCATATGTGTATGTATGATAATAAAGAACAGACCCCAAAAAAAAAAAATAAAAAGGAAAAAAAAACTTTGAGAATCACCTCTGTTTATGTATTTTGTTTTTTTATTTTTTCAATAGCTTTTCATACAATATTTTGTCCCCCCCTTTTACATTGTTTGATTTCTGGGCTTATATAGCTGAGAATACAATCCGTTCTTTCTTTTATTTTTCACTGATAAATATTTCTATTACGCTGCCTCTATTGTTTTTGTCCCTTGATTGATGTTTTCGTCTGTCTTGTAGGTCATGGGGAGTCACTGGGCAGGAATCTTTGCCATTCTGGTGCAACATGAGTGAAGGTGTCGTCATTGGGTGTCGTGCGCACCGAGGGTGCACATGGGCAGGCTGCGGCGCGACAGAGGGGAGGGAACCCTAGGGTTTTTCTGTTTTTGTTTAGTTTTTGGGCTGTTTGGACCGCCTAGGGTTTTTTTAATTTGGGCCATACGGGCCTGCTGTAGTTTGGACTATATTTTTTTATGGGTTTATTTATTTGTGCTTGGGCCCGGGCAAAATAGGGCCTGTACACCCATGATTGAAGGAATATACAACCACCGATTTTGATTTTTGTGCTTCTGTTGTCCGACACATCTTTAGATACAATGTAGCTAAGACAATTGATCCCCAATTGAGTTGCCCAGTTTCTTTTAGGTCGATTAGTTATAGGAGTCCCCTTAAATGTACCAAATTTTGAGATTTATATGACATTAGAAGACCCCCGATCAACCTCAGTATAAATGCTGGAGTTAATTGTTGTCTTTCAACTGCATTAGAAGAGTTTTATGATGCGAGAAATTATCTTCTAACTATTTCATATATATTTGATTACCACTAAACTTGTCTGACACCTTGCCTAATAGCTGGTGGCAAATTGGCCTCCAATCCCCAATCGTAAGGACTGCCTCATCAATTGGCAGATCAAGTTGTAATGATACACCCTTAAATGTAATCGTACACTCACCGCACGAAAGATGGAATGTATGTGTTTCGGATCTCCATCTCTCCAGCAAAGCACTGATAAGTGCAGACTCCAAATTAGTCTCGTTGAGCATATGAGACACGTGTAAGAATCTCACCTCTTTCAAGTATTATTCAATAACACGTGGTGCTCTAGCACTTAAATTGCGTGTATATAAATTTCAATAATTTGATCTTCATCTCGATTATATAAACATAAAAAAATATAGGGTAAACTATCAAAATAGTCACTTTTGTTTGCCTCAAGTTACATTTTAGTCACTTATGTTTGAAATGTTACGTTTTAGTCACTTACGTTATCGTGTTGTAACATTTTAGTCACTAAGCCATTAATTTTCATTAACAGTGTAACAACAAGCTGATGTGGCACATTAAATCATCATTTCAAATGAAAATTTTAGGTTAAATTATAAAATTGGTCCCTATATTTTTTTCATTTTTAGCAATTTATTTTTTTTATGTTCTTTTAACTTTCTTTTTTTCCCTCTATTTTCCATTCTTTTATACTTCTCCCTCTGTTTTCCTCCCTTCTCAATTTCTTTTAATGTAGTTTTTTTATATTTTTCATTTGTTAAAACTAGTCCCTATACTTTTTTTTGAACAATTTAATTTCTATTTTTCTTTCTTTATTTGTTAAAGCAAATTATCTTTGATTACATACTCTGTGTGTAAACCCGAAGATCGTTTTTGATCATTGCAAGATGAATAAAATTGATCTTATTGAATTAATCAATACCAATTCTTCTTCAATATATACTAGAACACCAAGCTAAATTCTACCAAAGACATTAATTTGTTTACGAAATTGGTGCCAAAAACTAGAAATCAAGTTAACTCTAATGGGATCAAAAGGGTTAACCAGTATCATGAGAATCTTCATTGAAATATCAGGTCCAAGCAATTCTATAAAATCACCATAATAATCCATTTTTGGATCCTTTGTATAGCATCAACAATAAGTGTAAAATATCAAAAACCCCAATTTACAATTGTCTACAATAAGCAAAAAAAGATTAAAAAATTCTTTATTCTGGGTTTTCATTGAAGATCAATAAAAAATTGTTACCCTAAGTTGAAAATATATTAAAAACTAATCAAAAGGAAGATTAAACAGAACGTGCAAGAAATACCCAATACCAAAATAAAAGTATAAAGACTAGTTTTAACAAACGGAAAATATAGAAAAACTATATTAAAAGAAACAAAGAAGGGAGGAAAACAGAGAGAGAAATAGAAGAGAATGGAAAATAAAGAAAAAAAAAAAAGGGAAAGTTAAAAAATTTTGTATTGATCTTCAATGAAAACCCAGATTAAAGATTTTTTTAATCTTTTTTTTTTTGCTTATTATAGACAATTGTAAATAAAAATAAAAAGGAAAAAACTTAAATTTTTCAAAAAAAAATAAAAGTATAGGGACTAGTTTTAACAAATGGAAAACATAAAAAATATATGTTAAAAAAATGGAAAAGGGAGGAAATTAGAGGGAGAAACAAAAGAGAATGGAAAATAAGGGGAAAAAAGTTGAAAAACATAAAAGAAAAAATTAAATTGCTCAAAACAAAAAAATATAGGGATCAATTGTATAATTTAATCTAAAATTTTCATTTAAAATGATGATATAACATGTCACGTCAGCTTACCGTTACACCGTTAATGGCAATTAACGGCTCAGTGACTAAAATGTTACAATACGATAACGTGACTAAAATGTAACATTTCAAACATAAGTGACTAAAATGTAAACTGAGGTAAACAAAAGTGACTATTTTAATAGTTTACCTAAGAATATAATAACATTAACAACTTAAAAATAATATTAATTAAAATAAAAATTATAATAATATTTTCTTACCATGGTAAGTAATTCAACTGGCAATATAAGCCCGCAAAAATAAACTTATTTCCTTACATTTAAAAAAAAAAAAAGTCGAACTCCGTAGTTTTTGTTAAAATCAACATATTTGGCGAATTCTCCCGACTTCCAGCTGCCATCGGTTGCTTCCGTCTACAAGTACTCAATCAATCAATCCCCAATGGCTATCAGCTATTGTGATTGGCTTCCCTCCCAAATGTCTTCTTCAACATTAACCTTACTCTTTGTCCTCCTTGGAACTCTCTGTTCCTTTATCTACTTCTTCAGCTCACCAAACGGCAACAAAAATGGCCGGAAACTTCCACCCGGTCCTGCCCCTCTTCCCATCATAGGTAACATCCACATGCTAGGGAACCTCCCACACCAAAGTCTTCACTATCTCGCCAAAAAATATGGACCCATCATGTCGATAATGCTAGGCAAAGTACCAACCATCGTGGTATCATCACCCGAAGCCGCTGAACTGTTCCTCAAGGTCCATGACGTCGTTTTTGCTTCCAGGCCTAAAGTCCAATCCGCGAAATACTTCGCATATGGTGGCAAGGGCGTTGGTTTTACCCAGTACGGTTCTTACTGGCGAACTGTACGGAAATGGTGTATTTTGCATTTCCTCAGTGCTTCCAAAGTTGAATGTTTTGCCCCGATAAGGAAGGCGGAGGTGGGGTTATTGGTTGAATCAGTGAGGAAGGTAGCGGCGGCAGGTGAAACAATAAACCTTAGCCAGGCGGTGGCTAAGGTTCTTGAAGAAATGATGTCGAAAGTGTTATTCGGGCGGTCCATGGATGATAAAATCGATTTTAAGCCGCTGGTTGATGAGGCAATGCACTTATCTGGGGTTTTCAATCTCTCGGATTATGTGCCTTTCCTTGCTCCACTTGATCTTCAGGTAACGCTTTTTTTTTTCTCCTTATATCCTGTTTTTTTATGTACTATTTTTCTTTTTCATAATTTATTTATTTTTTCGTACTAATAATAATACAAATTTTAAAGTATAATAAATTGTGTTATAGTAATCTTATTAGATGCAGAGTGGAACTCGGAAGTCTTAATATTTGATTGAATGACTAGTTGGTTTTTTTCACAAAGAATAATTATAATGAAGAATACAATTAATATAAAACTGATTCTATCATATCTATCTTTACGCTGCAGGGATATACAAGAAGGCTTAAGAAGGTGAGCAGTGGCCTTCACGAATTTTTTGACAAAATGATAGATGAATACCAACAAGGGATTAACATGGATGACCAAAAACCTTATAGAAATTTCTTTCAAGTCATGGTTTCGTTGTTGGATACACCTATGAACCCTAACGATGAAGATCAACCCTACATCGTTGGTAGAGAAAACATCAAGGCTATAATGGTGGACATGGTAGCAGCTTCCTTCGACACTACATCCACAGCCATTGAGTGGACATTTACAGAACTTCTAAGGCACCCTCGAGTCATGGTTGCTCTCCAGAAAGAGCTAGAAAGTGTTGTCGGAAGGAATAGAATGGTAGAAGAGTCGGACCTACCGAAACTTGCCTATTTGGATATGGTCATCAAAGAGAGTTTCAGGTTGCATCCAGTAGGGCCGTTGTTAATCCCGCACGAGTCGACCGAAGATGTCACCGTTAATGGGTATTTCATACCTAAGAAGTCGCGGCTTTTGGTGAACACTTGGTCTATGGGACGAAACCCCAAGATATGGTTGAGCAATGCCGAAGAGTTCTTTCCAGAAAGATTCAAGGATAGGAAGATAGACCTTCGAGGGCATAATTTCGAACTTATTCCGTTCGAAACCGGTCGTAGAGGATGTCCCGGAATGCAGTTAGCTCTAACCAGCATGCGTTTTATTTTAGCTCAATTAGCCCATTGCTTTGATTGGAAGTTGCCTGATGGGATGTTGCCTAATGAACTCGACATGACCGAGAAGTTCGGCCTTTCGTTGCCGAGGGCTAATCATTTACTTGTAAAGCCCACTTATCATTTAATTGCTTAAAGTTAAGGTTGTAAATGAACATTTGGGTTGTTGTTTATGTTGATTTGTCAAAATAAATAAATGAGCATAAACAAATAAAACTTATTGTAATGGAGACTTAATCCTCTGGTTTATGTTGAGAGAATGATGCAGGGGACTTAATTAAGGTGTCGCTGTTCTGTTCTGTGTTTCCATCGCCAATTCCATCGTCTCTTTCGTCAAGAGTTTTGTCTTTGCTCTCTGTGTTTTGGCATTTTGTAGTAAAGTTTGCGGTTTTGGTGCCCATCATCATTATCATGATGTAGGGCCACCCTCTGTCAGTTTCTTTCCTTTATCTGTATATCCTCTGTTTTTAATTTATTTTCTCTGTTTTCAATGTTAGACTTATTGTTTAATAAAATTTTATTTTTTATTTTTTATTTTTTATTTTGTAAATGAAATATGTTGTTGGAAGTATAACTGCAGTTATTTTACTAAAATAATCCAAAATAAATTTATATTTATAAAAATAATTTATGTTTAAAAATAATCACCAAAATAACTTGAAATGAAAAGTAAAATGGGGTGGTGGCCTGTCAATGGCTGACATCACCTGTTATTTTGGACCCATGATTGCTTGATAATTGTGTCAGACTTAAAGAAATGATTTTTTGGTTCTGGCCTGTCAATGGCCGGAACCAGTATATTTTTTCAAATCGTATCATACTGGTATACAGGGACAAAAAGAAAAAAAAATTTGGCTACTGGCCTGTCAATGGCCCGCACCACCTTTATGGGATTTTTATTTTTACATTTTGGGGTGTCATTGGCTGGCACCAGTATACGAAAAAATTAAAAAAAAATTTTGGTGGTGGCCTGCCAATGGCTGGCAACACCTTTATATAAATTTTTTTTTTTTTACATTTTGGGGTGTCATTAGCTGGCACCAGTATACAAAAAAATTTAAATTTTTTTTTGTGGTGGCTTGCCAATGGCCGGCACCACCTTTATGTAAAAAAAAACTAATTGACACTCGAACCCACGTCTTCCTGTATTGACAATAATATCGATATTAATCAAATAAAAACTCAACACGAAACGTAATAGGGTTCATAGTAATATAATATAATATCGTTAAAAATTTTTGTTTTCCGTAAAAATTGGAGGGTTTTTTTTTCTTTATTTTCTTTTTAGATAAAAATTTGAAGTTAAGAGAACGTAAGCAATGATGAAAAATAGAAGGTGACAATGTTATACCATTTTGAATAATTGACATTTTCCTCTTTTTTTATTTTTCCATTTATTTGACTATTTATTTCCTTTCGGGTTTTGTTGACCGAAGAATTTATATCAACAGTTGATTTTATTTATTTTAATCAAAAATTTATTTTAAACAGAAATTAGGGCAAATTACAAAAAAAAGTCCTATTTTTTAAAAATTTACCAAAACGGGCCCGATAAATAATTATTTACCAGAATGGGCCCATACCGAGAAAACGCGTCCACGTCAGCGCGATGTCAAGATACGTGACAGGAAAACGCGTCCTCAAGGGTGCGCTTTGTCGACGTGGACATAAAGCGCGCTGACGTGGACGCGTTTTCCTGCCACGTCAGCACGTCCCTGGGGACGCGTTTTCCTCGCGCATGACCAATACCAAGGGTCATGGGCCGGGCAAAAAATATGGGAGGGATCAGGTAAAAATATAGGCCCGAATTATGGGTTTGAGCAAAAAAGCGATGCCCATTTAGAAAACGGGCCGGGACTCGGGCACCAATTTTTTGGCTCGTGCCCGGCAGGGCCCGGCCCGAATATATAATAAATAAATATTTTTTATTCTTTAATTTTAAAATATTTTTAAAATACTTTTTATTCTTTTTATTTTTAAAATAATTTTTTTGGCGTTTATTAAAAAATGGGTCCGGCCGGGCCGGTCTCGAGCTTATAAATTTTTCCCCCGCCGGGCCTGGACAAAATTTAAGTCCCATATTTCGCGCCAGGCCAGCCCCGGGCCTAGTAAGCGGGCCAAAAAAAATTTTTAGGCCCCACCCGAACCAGGCCCTACCCGGCCCATGAACACCTCTACCCTAAACTCTAATCCCTTATTTATTTAATTTTTAACCCTAAGCCTTAAACCCTAAACCTTAAAAGTAGTGAATCGGGGAAAACGCTCCCTCAGGGACGCGTTTTCCTGTCACGTACCCTGACATCGCGCTGACGTGGACGCGCTTTCTGGAAAATGGGCCCATTCCGGTAAATAATTATTTATCGGGCCCATTTCGGAATTATTAAAAAAAAGCTTTTAATGGTAATTTGCCCCAGAAATTAGTTATCATTACAGTTTGAACTTGATTGAGATTATTAAATCACGTGACTTAAACACATGAGAGTATTAGTACTGGTTATATGTTAAGAGTTTTTAATGAATCTACTTTCTAAAGTTAATTTTAATACTACTGTTGAATGAAATTTTGATAATTAAATTTTTTTTATGGAGACATTATTAAGTGATTTTCAATAACCCCATGTGTTTCCCACTTCCTTGATGGTCAGAAAGATAAATACGTCTTAACGTTATCCACCCAAACTTGTCATATTTTCCAACAAGATAAAATCCATAACTTCGTCAATATATATGACAACTGATGCTGTGTCGGACTAGTTATTATCTTTTGAAAGAATTTATGTATCAACTTGAAATAACGTTTATGTATCAATTTTTTTTTAAAAAGCAAAAAGAATCAAAGTGGTTGAAAATCCAAGATTTATGTATCAACTTGAAATTAAATTTCATAACGACTCACATGCTCAAAAATCATGATTCATATGTGGATGAAAAGCTTTGAAAGCTTAGTTTCCAATGCATCAAATAATGTATCTTTTGGAGTTCCCTACAACTTTTCTTTTTTTTTTTTTGGTGAAAATTAAATACTCTTTTAATTTAATTCCTCGTGCATGTATTGGGTGATTATGTGATAAGTGAAGAAGATAAATTGCCCAAGTTATACTGGATAATTTGGGCCAACAACTCATGCTAATCAAATGCTTGAAATTGCATTATACTTGTAAGAAGAGTCGGCCCAATTCGAGAAGTCTAAAGGAGATGAATCCAAGCCTATTGAAGATAAACTAGAGTTACCAATGTGATTATGGTAAATCTTAAGGGATGAATATGTATAGAGTTTATATCTTTTAAGACTCTCATTTCGTAGTTAGGCGCAAATCTCAACCGTTGATGTAATTCAATATGTACCGTTGGATCTGGAGGAGCTCAACTGTAAATAGGGGTCTTCCCCCTCATTTGTAATCACTTTGTAAACTTTCAAAGCAATAGAATACTTTTGAGAGCATTTACTTAGACATTTGTGCGCACTATTTTTTTGTGGCTTTTCTATTCCTTTGTGGCTTCGTTTTCCTTTTGAGTTTGCTTTTGCTTTGGTTTCAGTGCCTTAGAGAATTTTTACTAGAATTTTTCATTTTTCGAGAGTTCTAGCCCCATAACACAAACATACACTTTGTGATTATGCATGTATATAAGATTAGATGCATGTATTTGGTCATTAATGTAACCACTAATATATCTTAGGGGATGTTCTAATTTCTTATAAAAATATCCTTTCAAAGTAATGAAACAACATGATATATGTTGAATGTTCTAAATTTTAGAATTTGTTTATTGCAATTCTTATCTACTCTTATCTAAGCAAGTTTCTTTGTTTAGTCACGAGTCACCCCGATTCTTATAATTTTACTTTCTTAGAGTGAGACGAATTGATTTAGTTGTTCATGTTTGTGTCGAATTTTGCTTATCAACAAAGGCTGCTAAGCATTTTTTCTTTTTCCTTTTCTTTTAGTTTAATTATTTTCTAGCCATCCCTCCTATGATTTCTTGATCCGTGGGAGCATCGATATATCAATTATTAATAAATGATATCATTTTTAATTACTTATTATTAAATTAATGATATCTCCATATCCTAATTAAAGTTAAAAGTTACAATTAGAAATAGCATTCAATATTAAGTATTTTCAAACAATAACATTTAAATTATATCAACATTATGCATGCAACTCCATGGGCATTAAACGAGGCTTAAAGGTGACGGGATCAAAACTATTTTAGAATGGATGATAGGTTTTATTTTCTCAATTTTGTTTTTTATATCCATATATAATATTTATTTACACTTTTGATTCTATAATTTAAGCCATAAACCTAACATGTCTTGTGATTTGGTTGAATTCAATTATCATAGTGATTTCCATAATCACATAAAAAAGAAAAAGGCTATTGGCATTGATAAATTAGATTTGTCTACAAAAAATCAATTGAAGAAAAAGATTAATAAAGAAAATTTAAATATATTACTAATATTTAAGTATTTATTTTTAAATTAGATTTTATTTTAATTTTTAAGGAATTTAGATTTTTAATTTTTTTTCTAAATATAATTTTATTTTAATTATTTTTAGAAAGTTTAAGTTTTCTAATTAGTGTTTAATTTATTCCATATTATTTTTTATAATACAATTATATGATTCAATCTCAATTGTTGTTTTATTGAAATATATGTTATGATAATCTCTTCCCACTTAGATAAATTGATTTTGAACAAGATTCATAAAATTTAATTTGATTATATTTGATACAATTTGAATTCACTTTTTAATTAATAATATTGTTATTTGATTTTAAATTAGAAAAAAATATTTGAAATATAAAATGTTAAAAAATACCCATTTAATATTAAAACTAAAAATTGAAATTAATGTTTTAACATTAATTTTAAAAATTAGTAGTTATTTCAATAATTTCAATAAATTTAAATCACAATTAATTTATCTATTATTAGTGCACACATACAAATAAAATCAAATTCTAATATCAATTACTTATAGTCTAATTTAAAATTTATTTATTTTTTAAAATTATATATTTTAATAATTTTCAGTAATAATTACTTGTAGTAAGTATATGAAATAAAACAATTTATTAAAGAATAAAAATATAAATACGTATATTAATGTGCACCGCACAGCTATTAATGTGCAGTCAGTGCAGTTAGCAGATACATGGCGAATCCTGGTAAAGAACATTGGAAAGCAGTTCAGTGGATTTTAAGATACTTACGAGGTACTACTGATGTTTGCTTACAGTTTTGAAGAACTAGAGATGGAGTCATTGGGTATGTTGATGCTGATTTTGCTGGAAACCTTGATAGAAGACGATCTCTCACAGGTTATGTCTTTACAATCGGAGGTTGTGCAATCAGTTGGAAAGCCGCTTTGCAAACTACAGTTGCTTTGTCTACCACTGAAGCTGAGTACATGGCGATTATTGAGGATTGTAAAGAAGCTATTTGGTTAAAGGGACTCTTTAGTGAACTCAATGAAGACCTTCAAATCAATACAGTATTTTGTGACAGTCAGAGTGTCATCTTCCTCACAAAGGATCAAATGTTTCATGAGAGAATAAAACACATTGATGTTCGGTATCATTTTGTTCGTGATATATTATTGCTCGTGGTGATATTGTTGTAAGCAAAATTAATACTCATGAAAATCCTGCAGATATGATGACTAAGTCACTTCCTATAACCACATTTGAGCATTGCTTAGACTTGATTGGTGTTCATTGTTAAAGTTACATCCTTAAGGGGTTTTATGAAAGAGGTGGAGAACTTAATCGTTGAGAGTTCGCGATGAAGAACTTGTTCATTGAGAATTCGTGTCAAGGTGGAGATTGTTAGAATTAAGTGACCCGAATCCTTATTTAAATAAAATACAGTGGTAAAATAAAATAAAAGAAAAATCCTTATAGAACTATAATTCTTTTATTTTATTTTAGAATAAGGTTTTTTTAAACCTTATTAAACTCCATCTATTTGATATTGATTAGAATAATGTGTTTCAATCTTACAACATTCCTATTAGAATATAGTTTACAAGCCTACAAATAAACATAGTCTACTCCTCTTGTAATTATTCGAATTTGACATAGTGAATTATTTTCTCCTCTACCCGTGATTTTTTTCCTAAAAGGGTTTTCACGTAAAATCTTTATATTTTTATTTTTCTCTCTCTTTTTCTTTGCGATAAATTGTCATTATCGACGTTCTAGTTTTTACAATTAATAATATTGTTATTTGATATTAAATTTAAAAAATATTTGAAATATAAAATGTTAAAAAATATTTTTTTAATATTAAAGCTAAAACTTGAAATTAATGTTTTAACATTAATTTTAAAAATTAATATTTATTTTAATAATTTGAATAAATTAAAATCACAATTAATTTTATCTATTATTAATATACACCTACAAATTAAATCAAATTCTACTATCAAATATTTATGATATAATTCAAAATTCATTTATTTATTTTTGAATATTATATAATTTTAATGATTTTCAGTAATGATTACTTATTAATGTTCTTTTATATAAATTTATATTATTCTAAATGCATAAAAAGTAACCGTAAAAGCAACATGGAAGGTTATGTATTAAAAGGTGAATTCCTGCCTCATTTAAAAAAGGGTAGTCACTAAAGAATTAACTTTGTTCTATTTTGATCTCTCAACTATTAATTTTTTTCAATTCAGTCACTAAATTTTCGAAAATAAATATTTTAGCCACTCTCTCGTTAGTTACCATTAGATGAGTGGCGAAAAGCTGATGCGAGTTTTATTTATTGGTCTAATAACAATTTTAGCTATCTAATGTTTACACATTTTATTAATTTGATCCTAAATATTAAAAAATTTAACAAATTTAACCCTCAATGTTTAGGATAATATTTTAAATATATAAACTTGACATTGATAAAAGAGAACCGATGACTAAAAGTTTAGGATAAATTTTTAAAAATCAAAACTTGTCATTTTGTATATGTTGATAGCTAAATTTATTGATTTTTTTAGAATTTGAACTAAAATGACAAATTCTGCAAACATTAAAGGCTAAATTTGTTGAATTTTTTATATTTGGGATCAAATTGATAGAATGTGTAAACATGAGAGGGCTAAATTTATTATTAAACCCAAAAAGAAAATGTCCACGTCGGCTTTTCGTTACTCATCTAATGGTAACTAACATGAGAGTGATTAAAATATCTAATTTTGAAAAGTTTAGTGATTAAATCATAAAAATTAATAATTGAATGACCAAAATAGAACAAAGTCAATAGTTTAGTGATATTTTTGTACTTTACCCTTAAAAAAAAGCAAGTGAAAGACTTTTTTAGTGGAATATATAGTTATACTGTAAAACCCAAATTATGCCGGGGCCTATTAAAACCAAAACAGCCCAAATAAGATAGCCCAAACATCAGTCCAAATATAAAAAAATAAATAAATTAATGTCCAATTACAATGACCCAATACCCAAACAACCTAATACTCAAACAACCCAACTAAACCCAACTAAACCCAACTAAACCCTAGCCCAAAACAACACAAAAGAAACCCCAGCAGCCGCCGCCCCCAACAGTAGCCAAACGGCAGCCCCGCGTACGCCGCCTTCCCCAATGGAGTCGCCAAGCTGTCGAAACCATTTTTTTAAAAGGGGATCGACTTTAATTTTGAAAAACAAAAATGAATATGAGAGTCGCCACCAATCTTTCTTAATGAGGTGTGATCGGGTCACCTCGAAAAAATAGTTATTTTTATAAACGATTTTGTTGACACCATTTTTCGATAAAACGGGGTCGACAAAAATGGGAGTCGCCACCAATCTTTTTTGATGTGGTGTGATCGGACCACCTCGAAAAATGGTTGTTTTAATAAACAATTTGGTTTTATCAAAACAGCGATTTTGGTCCACGAAAATCAGAAAACGGGTTCGGGAATCGGTTATGCACGAGGAAGGATTAGCACCCTCGATGCCCCCAAAATTGGTACCTAGTTGATTAATTAGTGTCTTAGTGCCGAAGATTGAAAACTTTGAAGAGTTTTAAAAATACGATCCTTAAAAAAAAAACTCGAATAACATGGATTGAAATTTAAGATTCTCTTGTTCTGAAGGAATATCACATCCAGCATGTTAGGACACGATACTTTAAACCATCGAAAGCAAGATCACCTTATGGTTTCAAAAACCCATACTTTGAAGTTTTAAGAGGATATTTGGCTATTTGGTCAAACGAGAAATCGAAACCCAGCACGTTAGGGCACGCTTTCTTGAATTTTCAAATGCAAAATATTGCCTTTATTATTTTTAGAAAAATCCTCATATCGAGAAAACAACATGTCATATCCAATGCGTTAGGACACAATGTATCGAATTCCCGATACGAGAATACATGCTGAAAAATTTACTTATTTGAAAGACATTCGATTATCTCGATTTTAGAAAAGACCATATTCCGTAAGTTAGAACACGATCTTTAATTACTGAGAACATTTAAAAACTTTTGTTTGAAAAGATTCATGTATTTGGATTTATCAAGGAAAATCGAAACCCCGTAAGTTAGGGTACAATTTTCTAGAATCGCCAATACACAAAATATTACCTTATTTGAAATTTTCATTTTTGCATGTTTGGGTAAAAATGTAACGTTTGAAATAATGCGTGAACAAAAGGGTTTCATTGATGGGGGTGACAATTTATAATATGGTGAAATGATTTTCGAACAACATGATATACGAATGAATTACCATAGCATGGAAATACAAGTAAACAAAATAATACACATAATCTAATATAGATAATCTATGAAACGTTTAAGATAACATAACATATATAGCAATTCAACATAAATAATATATGGAATAATTTAATACACTTAATATCTAAAATGATATAGTGCGGTTTATTATAAATAATGTTTATAAAATGAAAAAATGAATAAATAAAAAAGATATATAAAAAAATGAAAACTGTTAAAAATAATAATATGAAGAAAAAAGATTAAGGTTAAAATAAAACATATTAGGGATTAAATCGGGACAAAAATGGAATTTAAAGTAAAAACTGTAATAAAATAAACGAATAGGACCAAAAACAAAGGTGCGCGAAGGCCGAAGACCAAAATGGAAATATTCCCCGTCCTTTAAACGGTTGTCCTGGTTCATTTGATCTTAGATATAATTTTTCAAAAAAATTTATAAAAACATAGAAAACTGTTTAAAATTATTAAGAATTATAAAAATTTAAAAAATAAAATTACTAAAAATTATTAAAAATAATGTTTTTATTGACCCTGGATAAAAGGTTGTCCAAGTTCATTCTAAAATAGTTTCTTAAATAATTATTAAATAATTAGAAAAATTAGAAAAAAATTATTTAAAAATTATTAAGAATTATAATAAATTATAAATAATAATTAAAAACTTATATATACACATATAGCATGTTAAAATAATTCAACTATTGTTTGTTTTATTAATTTCTTATAATTCTTAATAACTTCTAAATAATTTTCTATAGTTTTGTATGACTATTTGATAATTATTTAAGAAACAGCTCCAGAATGAACCTAGACAAATGGTTGTCTAGGCTCATTTGAACCTGGACAACTATTTTACCCAAATTCATTATGGACATAGTTTTAATTATTTTTAATAATTTAAGAAAAATCATAATTTCTTATAATATTTAAATTGTTATGAATATCTTATTAATTGGATGTCCATCATGATCAATATAAAGTTTTAATGTACTTTAAATTCTAATAGTTATTAGAATTAGATCTCTAATTCTTTTATACTTCTTATGCCTATAAAAAGAGACTCTGATGAAGCATTGTAATCATCACTTTTGATCAATAAAGTACATCCTCTATTGCTTTCATATTTTCTTTGTTCTTTATTCTCTCTATCTCTCTTTATTTTATAAAACGTTAATTATCAGCAAGATCTTACTCAAAGTGATAGTTCTTTTTATTGATGATCAAATCCTTCATGATTTTTAATATTTTTTACGGCAAGATGCAATTTTTTTACAGGAAGTTCTTTTATTTAATGCTTCATATCTGATTATTATTTTTCATTCTTCTTTCATTATACGTTATCATTGTTTTGATTAACTTATTTTACTTTTTATTCTTAAGGATGGTGAAAAATTTGATACCATTATCTATATAAAATCGAGAAGTAAGATTCACTCTCAAAGTTTGCTTTTTGATATTTGCTTGGGGATGATCTCTTTCTCTTCATTACAAAGTATGTTTATAATCATTAGTTCTCATCCATGGCAACGTAAGTCAATTTAATCAACTTCTTTTGAAATTTGATTTGATTTCTATTAAAAAAATCAATTTATATAATTCAATATTTGTATCTCTATTAATTTATAAAACCTTTCATGCATTTAGTTATTGAGATTTTTATGTGGAGATAAATATTTTTTAATAGAATTGATTGGTTTAATTTTGATTTTGATTAAGATATATGATAATTGCTGAATGTGAGTAAAAATACTTACTTGTCATGAACTTTGGGATATTCACCCTGTCTATGATAATTTCATAACATTGTAAAATTTGAGATATAATTATATCATAAGAGGTGGAGGTTAGAAAATGTTTATGTTTAAACTTTTATAGCTATAAAGTTATTTTAATTTGACATTATAATATTTTATATTTTGTTGTGGTATGATATATAAAATTTATATTATCTAACCACAATGATTTATTAGTAACATGAATTTATTATTTGTCATGTTTAATATATATTTTATTTATACCTATTCATTTTATTTTTATATGAAAAAATAAAGTTTTATTTAAAATAAATTAAGCATTCATTAAGGCTATACAATAGAATGATTATACGCTCCTGAAGAGCTAATATTGCATCAAATTGTAAAAAGCTTTTTAAGAGCTTATATTTTTGCTTCTTGTGATGCAAAATTTTATAAAATATAATATTTTTTTCAGATTAAAAAGATATATGTTAAATAAAACCTTCATGTGTTTTACATTAAAACCATATATATAAATAACATGAGATACTCATGTATTTGTATTATATATATTCCCCGAAGGAATACATTACACTATATGCTTGAAATATCTGATGTGCTCCTGAAGTAGCAATATTGTGAAAATGACTTTAACAGTATTTTCGAACGATCTCATAACTTCTAGTGGCTAAGCAAAATAACAAGTTACTAACGAAAAACTATGAAATTCTTCTCACTAATTTTGGTTCATTCCCTGAAGTGAATGTAGCAGTACATAACAATTATGAAAAATGAAAATACAGAGATCATGATTGTTGTTGTAATTGAGGATGTGATTGGAGACTAATCATGATAACATGAATAGATAGATTTTAATTTGAAATCCACGCATGTTTTGCGATGGCGATTATAAAATAAAGAATCAATAGAGGCATTTAAAAGTCTATCCTATTGGATTTATTGCATTCCTTGAAGTGAATGCAAACATAAAGAAAATAAAAGATATAATCATAGACCACTAAAAGTGGGAACATAGTAATAAATAAGAGAACAATAAGAGTTCTCAAGATAACTCTTCAAAGGGTAAAGATAACTTATGTTATCAATGTGATATGATTATTGGCCACATGTGGCATATACCTAAATATTTTGTTTCTATTAATATTCTTTGAGGAAGGATAGGGGAATCTAGTAATAATTCTATCATTATAGATAGAAAATATTTATCTTATTTGGTACTAAAACAAACAAATATTATTCCAATATTTGATAGTACAAAATTAGTCGAAAGCTCTAGAAGAGCTGATATATTAATATCTTGTGATGGTTAATCCATTGGTTTTAAAAGATATTTATAATAGATCTTATATTGAGATTGTGAAGGATGAAAATGTTATATTTCATATGAATCATTATTGCTATAAATATCTATTTTGAAAGGATGAAAAAGAGAGGATTGTGTTATCAATTTATATTTATTTTATAATCTTTGTGATCTTCTTTTGTCATCATCCCCATTAAGGGGTTGGAAGTAAAATATTTGACTGTGAAAGATCTATTTATAAGCAATAAAATATGATAATTCTATTTAAAGCTCGTTATGGTTGGATGCACATGAAGTTGTAATTTTTTTTTTTAGATATTTGAAGATTTTGGCATATTCCCTGAAACGAATATTTCATATAATTATTTAGAAATTATATTTATTTTGTCGACTTAGTGACATTATATTATTAACATTGATTTAGACAATTTCAGTAGTAAATGTCACAATAACACTTATATGCGGATACAAAGTAAAAAGAATGATAGTAAAATTATTAATTTGTTACAATTTAGTACAATTGAAATACATGTTAAAGTAAACCAGAAGTTTATTGATACAAATGCATTTACTACTTGGTGTGACCAGTTAGACCATCCTAGATCATATATGATACGAAAATTAATTGAGAATTCATATGAACATTCATTAAAGAACCAGAAGATTCTTTAATTTAAAAGAATTCTCATATGTTGCTTGTTCTCAATGAAAATTGATTATTAGAAACTCATTAGCTAAAGTTGAGATTTAATATCTTGCATTTCTAAAACGAATATGGGTCCAGTCGTCCACCATGTGGATGATTTTGATATTGTATGATTTTAGTAGATGCATCTACAAAATAATCACATGTGTTATCAATTTGCAACCTGTCGTTTTTAAGATTGCTTATTTAAATAATTAATTCCAGATCATGTAATTAAGACAATTCATCTTGCTAATACTGATGGGTTTATATTTCAATCTTTTATTAATTGAGTTTGAAAAACTTTTATAAAAGTTTGTGCACAATGGTTTAGAGAAATTATTGATTGAACACCTTTGATTAATGTCTAAATCATTACTTATGAGAACTAAACTTCCTATTTCAACCTGAGATTATATTGATTTATGTGTCGTACGCATCAAGCCAATAAGTTATAAATACTCCCCATTACAATTGGTTTTTGATCAAGAGCTAAATATTTCTCATATTTGAATTTTTTTTATGTGCGTATATGTTCCAATTGCTCCACCACAACGCACAAAGATGAGTGAATCATCAAAGAAAGTTGGGAATATATATTAATTACAAGTTTTTTATATTATTAGATGTTTTGAATGTATTCGAGATTCAATTATAATATGATTTGTAATTACAATTTTGATTCGATAGTTTTTCCGACATTAGGGGGAGAGGAATAATAACTTGTAATGAGTTAGAGGGAGAGTAATTTGAACAAGAAATTCAACAATGATAACTCATTACAAGTTAACTATTAGATGTATTTACAAAATTAATGAGAATAACCAAGTTAATATTTTAATTTTTTTTTTAAAGTCCCAGTAGGACAATCAGTTAAAATAAACAACAGATTGATCAATTCCAAATATGAAAATTCTTCTAAATGGTCATATAGTGAAGGCGGGTGCTCCAGAAGAGACCCAAGGCATAACTAATAAGTAAAACTTCAGAAGAGATTGAGGTACCTGAAACTGAATTTTAAAATAATGAAAATAAGATATCTCGATAAGTTATGTTAATTCGATAAAATGTGGAACCGAATAATAAATGTAATGGCCCAAATTCAAGGTTATCGGAATAGTGGTTTTGTAACCACAAATTCGATTTAAAGAGAAATTTATTTTAATATTTTTGCAGGAATATTGGTATGATAGGAAAATCGTATGAAAATATCGATAGAAAAATTTTACCGATTTAGTGGTTAGTTAGAAAAAGAAATTATTGAAGAAATTGGGTAAAAAAAACGTATTGAGACCTCAATCTCGTAAAACCGAGTCAAAAATATTTTTATAAATATTTATGAAGTGTTAGTAATATGGTATTAAAATTTCGTTAGAAAATTTTAATGTTTGGGTAGTCAATTAAGTGAAAAGGACTAAATTGAAAAAGGTGTAAAAGTTACTAGAAGGATTAAATAACTCAATTGTTAAATGAGGAGGGAATAAATTGAAAATAACCCCAAAAGGAGATATTTTGGGCGGCATAAGCTGAGAAAAATCAGGGGAATTGAAGAATCAAGGGTAAAATTGGAATATTGCAAAATTTACTTTAAAAGTTAGGACTAAAGTGGAATATCTAGATTTCTCTTTATTTTTCTGCATTCTCATCAGCCAAAAAACGTCCTAAGGGCTTCTTCAAGCTGGTTTTTCATAATTTTTGCACCAAGTGAGTTAATCCTTGCCTCTTTCTTATAATTTTTGTATTTCTAAGACTTTTACAACTAGGTCCTATTACTAAATTCATTAGTTTTTGATTTTGTGAATGAATTTGAAAGTTTCTATGAATATGTGCTGGAAGTTTATGATGAAATAGGATGAAATTGAAGCTTTAATCTATTTATGTGATGATTTTATTAGGTAATTTCAATAGAAATTGATTTGTAGGACCTAACTGTGAAAAAGTTTGGAATTAAACTCTAGTACTAAAATTCTGATTTCCAAAG
Organism: Gossypium turneri; assembly: GCA_008044935.1. NCBI lineage: Eukaryota > Viridiplantae > Streptophyta > Magnoliopsida > Malvales > Malvaceae > Gossypium > Gossypium turneri. The sequence goes on from CP032571.1 coordinate 53,941,340, forward strand.
CTTATAAAGTAGTTTAAAGTTATGGGATAAAGTGTTAATTGATAAAAATCAGCTCAATTGACAGGTTAATTGAGCAGGGATGAAATTATCATTTATTGAAAGTTTAGGGAAAAATGGTAATTAACATTATACACTAAAACAGTTTTGGGACAGCAGCAGTAGTCTAACTTTGAAAAATCACCAAAAATTGTATAAATCGAATTAGAGGATGAATAAAATATGAAATTGAAGCTTATTGAGTCTAGTTTCTCGTAGAAGAAACGGTTTAATCAATGGAATTGTAAATCACAAGATATAATAGACTTTGTGAGACTAGGTCAGAATGAATTCGGGTTACCCTGTTCTGACTTTGGAAAATCATTAAAAATTGTACAAAAATGATTATGAGTTATAATTTATATGGTTAGAATCCTTAATGAGTCTATTTTCAGAAGAAACAAACAGAAACATCATCAGAATTCTGTACAATGAGATAATTAATTTTTAGTGAAGAGGGGTCAGAACTGTCAAACAATGAAACAGGGGAAACTTTAAAGAATAAACTGTACTTTTTGGCTAAACCAAAAATTCTGAAAATTTTATGGTAAGAAGATATGTGAGTCTAGTTTCAGGGAAAATTAATGGATCTTAATTTGGAGTTCTGTAGCTCAAGATATAAATAATTTAGTGACTGTGACTCAGTGAGACAGCTTTGAATGAACTATAAATAATAATGGAATTATAGAGAATGTTACATATGAACATGAAATGTATTAGATTAATGATTAAATTTATTTATTTAGATCCAGAAAATTCAAATACGAAGCAAGATCGAGTAAAGGAAAAAGTTCGGGATTAGTAAATTTTTGGTTACGAACAAGTGTCGAGGTAAGTTCGTGTAACTTGAATTATATTCATAAATGCTTGAAATGTTTGTTATTGATGTGAATATGATTTGAATGTTCATTGTATGAAAATTGATGAAACATTGATATATTTGATAAAAAGGGTAAGAAATCCCGGTTGAATGAAAGGAAAATTCGATGGATCTCTGAAAAGGAATTGACGGTAAAAAGGATCTAGCCCGGACGGGTGATCCTATCCTGATATAGCCCTCCCGAAGAATATGTGGAAATGGATTTAGCCCAGACGGGTAATTCGAGTTAGGGTCTGAATTTAGCCTGGACTGGTAATTCAGATCCAAGCTCATTAGAGTAATTGTCATTGCAGGGGATTTAGCCTGGACTGGTAATCCCGACAATACTCTATGAGTTTAATATTACAGGCGATTTAGCCTGGACTGGTAATCGCGCTGTAAGGATGAGGTTCGCGGGAGTGTGCTCTCTGAAATGGAAATGTGCGCACATGAATATGAATTGACGGACCCGGATTTGTACACTTAGGTGTACTTCTGAAAATCCATCGAAATTCCAAGTAGTTCAATGGGATAAATATGGAAAAATAACAAGGGAATGGAAATCATGGTATTGATGAGCTCATCAATCATGGTATATATATTATTGATACATGGAAATTATTGAACTAACTTGAATGTTGAGTTTGTGCATGATATGGGAATAATATATTGAATGGCTGTATGAATGTTTATTGCATTGTATTGAAAATATTAGGTAAGTATATTCTTGTTACATGAGCTTACTAAGCACAAAGTGCTTAGCCTGTTTCCTTTTCCCCTGTTTTGTAGTGTTAAGAGCTCAGAGGTCGGATTTGGTCGGAGACGCATCACACTATCAACCTCAAGATCTCGGTATATAAAGAAACTTTATTTTGGAAATCAATGGCATGTATAAGCTAGTAAAGTAGATGTTAATGTGAAATGAATGTATAGTTAGCCATTAGTATGGCTAACAAACTTTGGTTTTGGATATGTGATGATATTATCTTATGAATATTATAAATCTATCTTGAAAATATATTGAAATGGATTGGTTATGTCGGATTGGTCTCGGTTTAACATTTACAGGGAAGATTTGATATTTATCAAGGGGTTATAAAAAAAATTCAGTAAAATCTGGTAATGCCTCGTATCCTATTTCGGCGACGGATACGGGTAGGGGGTATTACAATAAAAGTGGTCGCCAATGATTTTGCATGCAATATTATTATTGAAATAATGGAATAAAAGGAGGATCTTAAATAAATCTATTGAGAAATATAGATATGGAATAAATTGATCAAAATAGAAAGACGCAACTCAAGTACAATTAAATTTGTGGAGTTTTTGGACCAGTAGTCCAAATATCTAAGGGTATAAAGCCAGTAAGGGTGCAGTTGAAGTAATTTTACAAAAGCGGAATAAAAATATGAAGTTTTTCACTAAGTCCTGGCATTGATTATGAAAAGATATAATATTCTTTTGTGGTGGATGCAATAACCTTTAGATATATTATTAAATTGACAATTTATAAAAGATTTAACTTGCGTCTAATGGTTATTATTACAACATTTTATGAATCACTATATTGCAAAGTTTATATTAAAATGCTTAAAGAATTTAGGATGCTAGAAGCATATTGGAATTCTCGAGAAATTGTTCATTTATATGAATTGAAATAATTTGAACATATGTAGTAAATTTGACTTAGTGAATAATAGTTGAAGGAGGATTATAAAATGATCCAAAATACCTATTAGTGTTTTTTTATAAAAGAATCATAATTAAAGTTTGTTATGATTATTGTTGAATCTCTTGAAGAGATCAAAATATATTTCCCCAAATTTCCCTCACTCATGACTTTTAAAAGAATGGTAATATAAATGCTTAGTAAATACGTTCAAATAGTCATTTAAAAAACTAGTATTCAAGATTGAATACGTAGAATATGAGAAAATATGTGATATTTTCATTAGGGGAAGTCAATACGCGTTGCACTCTTTTTTCCTTAATTGAGGTTTTGTCCCTTTGGGTTTTCTTTGTAAGGTCTTTAATGAGACAGCATATTATGCGTATTATAGATTGTGTACTCTTTTTCATTCATTAGGTTTTTATCCCACATGGTTTTTCCTAATAAGGTTTTAACGAGATACATTATCTACCAATAGACATCCAATAAGAAGTGTTATGAATATCTTATTAAGTGGATGTCCATTATGATCAAGATAAAGTTTTAATGTACTTTATATTCTAATAGTTATTAGAATTAGATCTCTAACTCTTTTATACTTCTTATGCCTATAAATAAAGATTCTGATGAAGCATTGTAATCATCACTTTTGATCAATAAAATACATCCTCTATTGCTTTCATATTTTCTTTGTTCTTTATTCTCTCCATCTCTCTTTATTTTATAACATAAATAATTTCCTATAATTTTTATAACTACTTAAAAACCACGCCCAAGATGAACCTAAACAAAGTTTATGTTCATCTTAGATGTGATTTTTTAAATAATTATTAAAAGATTTTTTTGAGATTTTTTAAATTTTTAAATATTTTTTCTTTTTAGTACAAAACTTTTAAATATTTGCTGATGTGGCCAAATGTAGTAGTGCTATCTAGTTGCTCTCTCAGTCATATCATCACATAAAAGTTGAACTAAAAGGAATTTTTAACAGAATGGTAAATTTCTATTTAACCTAACGTATATAGATTAATTTATCTAATTTTTTAGAAGCGGAGGCAAAATGCAATACTACTCTTGGTAAAAGAGCCTTCATATCACTTTTAATTGATCCTACTAATCCTTTGATTCCAGTCACTTGCATAAAAGAAAAACTTTAAAAAATCTAAATTGATAGAGGGTTGCGCGCGGACCAAGATCGAGTTGTCAAGTCACGAGGAAAACTCCTATGTCGCTCTAAACGAACAGATCTGAAACGAAAACTAATTAGATCTGAACAAGGTGGCTGGCCAAGCCTTTATATAGGCCTCTCAAGTGTTTTCCTAATCTAATTAGAAAACTAAAAATAAAAAAAACTCCTAATTACTTTAATATTTAAATGGAAATTTGGCCAAGGGCTTTTAATTGGGCCTCTTGGACTGAATATTTACATAAAAATTTAACTAAGTATTAAAAAAATAAAACTTTACGAATTAGGTCACTTTGACAATTTGGTCTGATTTTCAATTAAGTATGGGTGGGCTTCTTGATTGGGCCTGGAATCTTCTCATTGGGCATCGCCTTCAAGAATTTGGGCTTGTGATCCATCTCCTACCGAAATTGGGTCGTTGATGCTCGTAACGGAGATCCAATGCGCTTTGGCTGCAAGATTCGGTTTCTTGGACCAAGATTTCCAAGATTTGAAATTTTAATTTTCTCGATTCTTGAAATCGCTCCAAACAGCAAAATTGGGCCAAGATTCGGTTTCTTGATTTTCTTGAAAACAAGAAAGTGAATCTTGATTTACTTGTTCTTTCGCGTACGCATCTAAGGCCTTGCTAACAAATTCTTGAATGGTCCCATTTAGTTTGGAACGCATTTGTCGAGCCTTTGATCTCGTATCATAAATCATCACTTAACATCACATGTGGATGAAATTTTTAATAGAAAAGTTAATTTGCACTTTTTTTTTTAATGTACAAAGATTAATTTATCTTTTTTTAATAAAAAAATAAAATACAATATAAAAAAACCAGATAAATATATTATATCACAAGATACACAAACATTTTAGATAACAATCTACATGTGGTACTTAGTGACACACTGTGATGAAAAACATGGTGTTGATTACAATTTTAAATATACCAATCAAAACTAAAATTTTGATAAATATTTTATCTTAAAACTAAGTTCCCTATTATTTCTATGATTTTTAAAGATTTACTATTAGAATAAATTATTTGTTATAGTAAGAAAAATGTTTTAGAACTTTAAGATAGACTTAATTGTTTAATATTTTGTGATAAATTATGAAGAATACAAAATTTAAATTTTTTTCAATTTTTAAAAGTCAAAACCTTTTAAGTTCCTATGGCTAACTTTTCATAGAAAACATATATAATTAGAACTCTACAGGAAATGCAATGTACAAAATTTTGATCCTAAAATCTAGTAAGCACTAAGATAATGTATGGAAAAGATCTCAATGGAGCATGTAAATTAGAAGTATAATTCAGCCCTGTAAATGTAAAGCAGAGTAGAAATTACCTAGCAAGATGCAGAGAGTGAAAAATCAGTCATCCATGAGCACAAATTAGTGGACTATGAAAAGATCTCTGTACATGACTTGTTTTCCATGGTATTTTAGAGATTATATTCCACCAGGGTTCGTTCTAACAAATCATCCGGCATTACTCCCTCCATGAACATCTGTTCACATAACAGCTTGGCCTCAACTAATCTACCAACTTTGCAATAACCACGAATCAGAATTGAATACGCAACTACATCAGGCAATAAATGTCTATCTAGAGCACAGCAGAATGCAAGAGATGCTTCCAGCATTAATCCTTGTTTGCAAAAGCCGTCAATGAGGATGCTATAACTGACAATATTCGGACTGATTTGGTTTTCGAGCATCTCTTCGTGAAGCTCAGTGGCAGTCCTCATGTCCTGAGATTTGAAGTAGCCATCAATTAGACAACCGTATGTTACCACATTGGGTTCAGGACCCTTCTCCAACATTTTGGAAAACATTGACATAGCTTCATCCATTCTACCCTCCTTGCAGAAAGCATCAATTAATATAGTAAAGGTAATTGAATTGGGTCCAAAGAGAGAAGTCAGCTGTTGAAAGAGGCTAATCGCCTCATCCAATCTTTGCAACGAGCAGTAACCACATATCATTGTGTTGTACGTTATGACATCGGGTTTTGGCCCTTTCTCAACAAGTTGGCTGAAAAGCTTTGATGCCTCTTCTAGATGAGAGTCCTTGAGAAGCATATTGAGGAGAACATTATATACAGCAATATCAGGAATCACTCCATTCGTTTGCATCAGTTTAAATATCTGCAATCCAGCAGTTGGATTTTTATGTTTGCAGAATCCATCCATGAGGGTACAGTATGTTATAGCATCTCCAGGGAAACCCCTCTTCAGCATTTGAAAAAAAACTAACAGTGCTGCATCCAGTTTTCCTTGCTTTGAAGCACCTCTAACAAGCAAAGTGTAGGTTACTATATCTGGTTTTACGCTATAGATTCCCATTAACATATACACCTTCACAGCATTCCTTAACTGTTTCAACCTACAATAACCATCCATCAAGGAGTTAAAAATGAAGATATTGGATTTTAGACCCCTGCTTACACTGTTAAAGAAGAACCTAAGAGCACTTCTAGCCATCCCTTTTTTGCAAAGACCATGTAGTAACACATTATAAACAACAACATCAGGTTGATGGCCCTTCTCTATCATATCATCAAATAGATGAAAACCATCCTTCAAATTCCCCATCTTACAGAAACCATCAATGAGGCTACTATAGGTTATGAGAGAAGGCTCAAAACCCCTTTTGATAATTTGACCAAATATGCCACAAGCTTCAAGCATCCTACCATTTCCACACAAAACACTTATGAGAATGCTGTAACTCACCATGTTTGGTGATAAATCTTCCTCCAACATTCTCTTATAAACCTGAACCACTCTCCCCAAATCCCCTACCTTGCCATAAGCGTCCATAACCAAGCTGAAAACAACCAAATCCAACTTGATACCTCGATCTAAAGCCACAGAGAGGAGCTTCTCTCCCTCATCCAATCTCCCTGCCTTGAAATAACCATCAATAAGTATAGAATACAGAATTAAATCTGGAATTACATTCCTCTTTATCATAACATTGTAAATCTCAAATGCTGTATCCAATTTTCCATCTTTACAATACATGTTAATCAGTGTGCTAAAAGTCACCACATTTGGCAACGGACCAAAAGTTAGTATTACATCAAATAACTTAGAAGCAATTCCTATTTCCTTATTTACAACAAGGCCCTTCAAAATCTTGTTACAAGCAACAATGTCAACCTCTATACCCTTCAAAATCATCTTTTCATGAAAAATCAAGGCCATTCCAATCTTCCTATTCTTCAAAAGCCCTTCCATCACAATCCCATACACACAAAAACCTCGTGTTCTAAAAAATCTACAAAATTCACCATAGTTATCAACACAATTCGCATTCATTAAAGAATTCAGCATCCTAAAAACCAAATTATTTGAGATGTAAAGCCTCCTTTTAGCCATTTCCATGAACACAAGGAAAGCCATATCCAATTTCCCATTCTTGCTGTAACTTTCCAACAAAAACCGAAAAACGACATTTGGGTTGGATCCAAAATCCCTAAACCCTTCATTAAAAGCATCAAGAACATCAATATTTGTATCTACATGATCCATCATTTCCTCGAACACCTGAGCTGCGGCACCAAACATTCGATGGCAGAGAGAGATGTGAATGAGTGCACAGTAGGAGGGTAAACCGTGGGGCGATTTTGAGAAACTTTGGCTCCATTTGAAGAAGTTAAGAGCAAAATTGGGTTTGGATTTGAGGGTTAAAAGTATGGGTTTGATTGAGGCAATGGGATGTTTTTGTTGGGAAATTATGTCTAATAAGGTTTTAGTTGAAGATGAAGAAAATGGCTTTTTCAGCATCTTTGAAGACAACATTTGATGGGAATTTCCATCTGATATTTTTGTTGGAAAGGATATGGTTTTAGTTTCGCTGCTATCAGTACTGAGTTCGGCGGTACTTTGGCTGCTCTGTTTTCGTGTCGTTTTGAAGGGTACACGGCCATTTCATTCATGCTAAGGGCAAATATAACGTAAGAAAAACTCGATTCATTTAAAAAAATTACAAAATAATTCAAATTTTGAGTCAATAAAATCAAATGATTTAAGTTAATTTAAATAAACAATTCTAGAGGTAAATTTTACAATTCTAATAATTTGAATAATAAATTGGTGTAAATATCTTTTTGGTCCTTGTCAAGTTTGAAAATTAACAAATTAGTCTCTCTCTCAACAAAAATTACAAAAATAATTTAAAATGATTTTTAAAATTCAAAATATTTATAAAAATTCTAAAATTTATATTTTTTAAAAAATTATAAAAAATTCTAAAAAATTCTAAAAAATATATAAAGAAAGTTAAAAAATTTAAAATTTTCTAGAACAATAATTCTGAGGAACTAAATAAGTTAATTAATGATTCAAGTTTATCATACTAATTTTTTTTTAAAAAATTCAAATATATATGGTTTCAAATTTATGGGCTATATGGAATTAGTTATATTGTAACAAGATTTTAATTTGATTTATTTAATTTTTAATTTAAAACTCGAACAATTTTATTTGATTTGAATTTCATTTCACTCGACTCGATTAGAAAAAATTTTAAATCGAGTTAGGATGATAAAATATGATTCATCAACTTCATTAACTCGATATTTTTTCACTCGATTCGATCGAACACTCACCCCTAAACAAATCTATATAACCTTTTTTTTTCATTATATAATAAAATAGTAAGATTTCAATTTTATACATTTAATACCATGATAAACACAAATTTTGAATTACATTATAATGGTTAAATTTTAATTTTGATTTTTTGTTACACTAAATTTAAGATTTAATTTTTATTCTTTAAATTCTTAATGTATATTTTAATATTCAAATATTTACTCTATAATTTGTCCCAACAAAATTTATTAATAATTAATCTAACACGAAGCTCGGTAGAATCCATACTGCTTAAAGTACATTTATTTTTAGTTTTTGCATTTTCTAATCCGATTAATTCAAAATCTAAAATGAAAATTTCACTCACTTATTTAATCTATAAAAATAATAATAACTCAAACATGTTCAACCCATATTTAAATTTATCGTAATATTCAATTTAAAAGTATCTCGAACATGAAATGACTCAAATAACTTAAATTTAAAACAATTCCAACATGATTTAAATTTGAAAATTGAGACGAAATAAAATAATTATAATTTTTTAAAACTCAAATTAAGCCGATCCGAATATTTTGAGAGTGTGTGGAAATGGAGATTTCAACTTGTTAAAGCTTACAGCCGATGGATCTTAAAGCATCTTTAGATAGCCAACGTGGGGGAATGGGATTCATGAATTTGGAACAGTTAGTTGTTAGCCTCCATCTAGGCTTATGGCTATCCTCCTTGCATAGCAACATCTGGACAGAGCCGTTTTTTGTATGGCAAGCTGCATCCTGTAATTATAAAACCGCAACACTAAACCAATCATTAGCCATGAAATAATTCAAGATAAAACTAACACTACAGCCTCACCTCCAAGTTGCCAATTTTGTGCATGCAAGTCATTTCTTATCATAGCTTAGCTTGTTCGTTCGTTGCTTCTGCCTTGGATTTTGAATAGTCTGACTTTGATTCCGAATGCAATTCTTCTTCACTGCTACTACTGATGTGATGTTTCATTCGTGATTTGCTCGGTCTTTTCTCTCTCGCTTTTGTTATGGCTTTTTGTTGATACAAGATTTAGGGACGATAGTTGGATGCAGTTAACATTGATGTACCAAGAGTCACAAAAGTTTGGAGAGTTATAGTAGAACTTGGAAGTGGTTGCGATAAGAAAGAGTTTGCCCCTTGTTAGAGAATGAGGTAACTTATATAGAGGAAGAGCTTGGTGTGACCCTTTTTGTACCGGTAATCTATAGCATAGGATTATTGTAGGGTCTTGGAGCGATGTCAAGCAATAACTTGATGATAGTGTCTGCAGTTGGTAGTAAAATGGGATTGGTCGTAAGCAATGACTTGATGATTGCATTTGGTTGCACTAAAACTATGGAGGGATTTATTGAGATATGATACGACGGACCTTCGAGTAGGCCTTGATGGAAATCAACACTGAGACATGATCTGATGGAGTTGGTAGTAAAATTATGGAAGGCTTTAATGAAATGTGATAGAAAGGACTTTCAAGTAGATCATAATGAAACTCTAGTGTTTGATGGTACTCTCACCATTGGTATATAATCTGATGAGGTCCACCGTCCACATGAGAAGCACATGAAAATCTTGAGTTAGATGAGCCCACCAATGAGCGAACCTGCGGTTGAGCCCACCAATGAGCGAACCTGCGGTTGACTCGAAATGTTCTTTTAAGACAAGTAGTATAACAACTTTTGGGCTTTATATTTTCCCAATCCAACTGGGGTTTGGATTTTGACTTCGATTTAGATGGAATTTCATAACATTGAATAGCCCACTCAAAAAAGAATGATAATTGTTAAGTTCAAAATTTTGATTTTCACTATCAAAATATATGGAATAACAGTCCTAATTACTATCCCTAATTAAAAAAGTGTCATCAGAAATGATTCCGAATGTCTTTGACGTCAACTAAATGATCAACTTTACTGTAATAACTAGAGCTGTCACTACAATCATGAATGCATCTCCTATCATATAATAAATGTGAAATGCAGTTTCCCACCCCTACCCTGTATACATGATAAATAAGCCAAACTACTTTCCTGCTTCTAAAAACATAGCGATGATGACATAAATCTGCACATAATTTCAAAGCATGTTCCCCAAGGACATAACAAAATAAACATGTTACACACTGAGGAAGGGCAACATGTAATGTAAGATTATCATCATTTGGTCAGATTGACTGTTAAAAGATTCTGTAGCTACTTCAAGTAGTTAAAATTGCACCTCTACCCAGTGACTTCAGAGTTTTGGTCTTGAAGGCTAAGGATCTTCATTGTGTCCCCGTTTTCATCTATTTTATCATCCTTCATGCTCACCAAATGCCCCTCTACTTCTTTTCCATTTCTGATATATGCCTTTAAAAGGGCATGGTACATTTCTCTATTTACAGGAACCTTGGTTCTCAATAATTTCACAAAAGCTTCTGCATCTTCAACTTCTCCATTCTCACCTAGCCAACTCAATATGCTTGATATTAAACCTGCTTTTGGCTTCCACCCTCTATTTTGTGTCTGTATAGCAAGAGCTTCCTTAAAACACTCAAAAGCCTTCTCCATTTTGTTCTTATTCATGTATCCAGTTGCGACAATAGACCAACTGTTCGGGATTGCAATCTTCCTTCTTTTGATTATATCCTGTAACTTTGCTTCTGCCTTTTCAACTAAATCTTTCTGACAATATCCAATAAGAAGCACGTTAGGCACTCGGAAATCATATGTCTTACAAGACAACTCCCACTCATCAATTAACTTTTCAGTTTCTTCAAGCTCACCAAGCTTCACCAATGAACCCAACATTACTATGTAGTTTTTGTTGGTTTGCTTCCTACATTTAGACTTTTGAAGGTCCCACAGCCTTTTCAGTTCATCTTTGTTTCCCAAACGAGCATAAAATGAAATCAAATGGTCATAGCCTTCTGCATCATTACCTACCTTCTTCTCGCATTCCTTGAGATAATGAAGTGCCTTTTCTTTAAGACCTGCTTTTATGTAGTAGTTTGCCGCTAGGGAATAAGTACACCAATCCATTTGAATGTCCCGTTGGCTGTCCATTTCTTGTAGAACCTTCTCCATGATGTCATAATCAGCTCTAGCCCCGTAAGAATTGATGCAGATTTTATAGCTGAACTTGTCAGGGGAGACACCATTCGTCTTCATCTCTAACAATACATCAGGAACTTTTTCAAATTGTCCCCTGTGTGTGTAGAGGCACATAAGGTTATTGTAGTTGAGCGGAGAGGAAAGAAAACCCATCTCCTTCATCTTCTTCATAAGGGAAAGAGACTCATCGATAAGGCCTACCCGAACATAGCAATTTAAAAGAGCCCCATAGGTCTTCACAGTTTTATCTTGGTCTCTCAAGCTACTAAAGAAGTTCTTTGCAGCAGTTAGCCCATTAACTCTACCAATTAGATCCAACTGCACAGCATAGTCACTTGAAGAAAATTCAAGGTCGCTACTACTCATCCATTTGGAAACCTGCTCTGCCAAAGACCCAACATAAGCATACAAGAAAAACAGAAACTTAAAAACCCATGCATACTGTCAGAGCATTAGTAATAGGACAGGAGATGTTTTACTTTGCTGCATCCATGCATGGAAATGAATCGTTGCAAGAACAAAACAAAGACATTTGAAGTATTATAAAGATACACAACACGTTTGCACATCTACAGCTAAAGATTAAATGCAGTTTGTAGTAAATCTTAGTGGTGAAGTTCTACACATTTAGTGCCAGGATGGTAGTCTCAAACCTAGACACGATAGGGATTATAAAACTAGCAATTAATAAGTATTGAAGCCTTTTCCAACCCAAAAACCATGACATCTATTTGATTAATTGCGTCTTTTCCAAGTTTTACATATTGTTATTGCTTCTTTTCTGTCTTTATTCTTCAATTATCCATTGCAGACAGCTTAAGGAAAGCTTCAATAATTTGGATTTCCACTTCCATTGCAGTCCAAAGCAAGGCATTTGAACCCTTAGCAATTATTCAGAACAATCCTTTCCAATTAGAGGTTCAAGTTTCTACATAAACCCTTAAAACCTTAATCCCAAAACATTTCATTTTCCTTTTATTTCCATTGCTAACCATTCTATACAGCTTGTTCACTCTTTTGCGACGACCCTCCATATTCTAATTTAAAGAACCACAACATAAGCAATGCAACAGATAGAACCCATTCATTTTCTAAAATCAATCAACTCCCTTTATAAAATACTTTACCTCCAAGGCATGAGTATAACGCCTACGAGAACGTAAATCACGGATGAGACGCTGCAGCTGAAATTCCTTGACATTTTTGCCTTTAACCCATTGTTGAAGAACTGGAGTTACACTGCAGTTTGGATCTCCTATAGCATTGATTCTTGAATAAAGAGAGTTTATGTTTGCTGGGTTTGGTGCAACACAATATGCCCTTGTCATTACTAGCCAATCTGCGGTTAAAGTTTTGGTCTTCTTGTTGTTTAAGATTGTGAACAAGGTTCTTGATGCCATGGAGACGAGGTTTTTCTTCTTCTTCTTTTTTTTCTCAATGGTTTGAGCCAACAGGGTTTTGCAGCTGGATTGATTTATACACTGTCCACCAAATTTTGGGTTTGGACTTTGGGAGTTTGGACCTAAACGAAAATTGGCACAATCTATTTTGAGCGAAAAAGTTCTAAGTTTTATCACCCAAAAATTAAAATAATTTGCATTTTAGGTACTATTGTTAAAAATTGTTTTCATTTTGGTCACTCACCATTAATTCAATATTATTGTACATTCATATCAGTCATCCAACTTCAATAAATTTTCATCTTGATCACTTATTTTATCTTTTTAATTTTCTTTTATCTTTCCAGAATTAATTTAAATTTTTTTCAGTAAAAAAAAACTTGGGAAAAACCTAGAATGTTACATGGAAAAACACTTTATCTTTTTAATTTTTAATTTTTTTTCTTTTTAGAATTAAATTTAGTTTTTTTCAATAAAATAAAAAATCCCGAGTTTTTATAGGAAAAAAGCTTGGTTTTTATATAGAAAAATCATTTTATCTTTTATTTTTTATTTAAAAAAAATTAATTCTAAGTTTTTCCTAGTAAAAGAGACAAACTTGGAGTTTTACAAGAAATTTAGTTACAGGGAAAAACTTGAGTTTCATCTCTATTGATGAAAAACTCAATTCCAAGTAAAAATTTATATTTTTTTGAAAAAATAAAATTAATTTTAGAAAAGGAAATGAATGACCAAAATGAAAATTTATAAAGTTTTGTGATTAAAATGAGTGCATAATAACATTGAGTTATCAGTGGGTGACTAGTATGAGAACGGTTTTTAATGCCAATGCTTAAAATGCAAATTTTTATTTTTGTCGCACAAAATAAAAACTTATTAAAATTTGATGAGCAATTGTATAATTTACCATATTTTTAAGCAAAGCCTCTTTTGAATTATACTCGAAAATAATTAGAATTCAATCCAACTATAAATTTGAGTGATTCTAACTATGGAAGCCTTTGAGAATTTGCAAGGTTGGAACATGATTGACACCATTGATAAAATACATTTTTGAAGACGATGAACATTTATACCCATGAGCTATGATAAAAATTTATTTTCAAGAGACAATCATTAACTTCGAAAAGCTTAATTTTTATGAAAATGAACATAAAAGATATTTTGGTGCATTAGTAAGTATTGATATAGTGATATGACATGTTGGAGAATAAAAACTGAGAGAGATAAAATAATATGTAGGAAAGTTGCTCTCTTATTATTGAATTCTGAATGATTAAAAACAAAGAATAAAGGCCTATATTTATAGGCTTACATGGAAACTAACTTACATAAAAATAGCTAACAAATTATTTGGTAAAACTAAAAAATCTGAAATCTACCAAGATACTACCAAGATTTTCTAAACATCCCACTAATATTTTATTTTGAATTATTCTCAACACTCCCCCTTAATTCAAAGTTGCAGACACCAAGTAAACTTCTAAAATAGCAAAACTTCTCTTTTGATAATGCTTTTGTTAACATATCTGCCAGCTGCTCTTCAGTGTTGCAATATTCTAAAGATATCTCCTCTTTTGCTACCAAATCACGAATGAAATGATAACGAATATCTATGTGCTTTGTTCTACTATGAAATGTTGGATTCTTTGTCATAGAGATAGTGGATTTGTTGTCACAAAATATGGTAGTTGCACATTTCTGCTCTTGTTGGAGATCGGTTAACATTCTCCTTAGCCAAATGGCTTGACAAGCTGTTGCAGTTGCTGCTACATATTCAGCCTCTGAGGTTGACAATGCTGTTGTAGCTTGCTTCTTAGAACTCCAAGTGATCACCCCAGAACCTAGAGTAAAAACAAATGCTGATACACTTCTTCTGTCATCTAGAGAACTTGCCCAATCACTGTCTGTGAACCCACACAATCTGAAATCTGAAGTTTTTGAATACCAAATGCCATACTCCGAAGTTCCAGCAATGTATCGCAAGACTCGTTTTGCTGCTCCATAATGAACCTTTGAAGGTTGCTGCATAAACCTGGAAATAACACCAACAGGAAATGCAATATCGGGTCTAGTGTGAGTCAAATAGATTAAACCTCCAACCAAGCTTCTAAACCTCCTTGCATCTGCCATTTCTTCTCCATCCTCTTGCTGCAATTTTTCATTGATATTCATGGGTGTAGCTGCAGGCTTGCAATTAAGCATACTAAATTTACTGAGAAGATCCTTGGCATATTTCCTTTGTGAGATAAAAATTCCATCATCAGCTTGATGAATTTCAAGACCGAGGAAATAATGCAATAAACCCATATCGGACATCTCAAATTCATTCATCATTTGAGACTTAAATTCATCAACAAGTAAGTTAGAGGAACTAGTATAAATGATATCATCAACGTAAAGACAAACAATGATGAAATCATTTTTACCTTCCTTTTTCACGTACAAGGTGGGCTCATTCTCACTTCTCATGTACCCTTTCTTCTGAAAATACCCATCGATCTTGTTGTACCATGCTCGAGGGGCTTGCTTCAATCCGTACAACGCCTTTTTAAGCTTGTAAACTTTTGTTTCGTTTCCCTTCTCTATGAAACCTTCTGGCTGTATTACATAAACTTCCTCTTGTAGATCTCCATTGAGGAACGCTGATTTGACATCAAATTGGTAAACAGGCCATTGCAATTGTGCAGCTATTGCTAGAACAAGCCTCACCGTTTCGAACCGAGCGACTGGAGAGAAAGTTTCTTCGAAATCAATACCATATTGCTGTGCATAACCTTTCGCTACAAGACGAGCTTTATGCTTTTGGATGCTTCCATCTGCACCGAATTTTGTCTTGAACACCCACTTCAAACCAATTGCATTTTTATCTTCTGGCAAGTCGACCATCTCCCAAGTTCCATTCTTTTCGATGGATTGTATCTCCTCCATCATTGCCTTTTTCCATTCTTCCTTATCAGCAGCTTCTTCATAATACAGAGGATCTGAAACGGCTAGAGCAAATTGACAGGATGCATAAGTGTCATCAGCATATTTCGGATTTGGCTTTTTGACCCTTGTTGATCTCCTTAGTGGAATTGGCTCGTCAGAAGATTCTTCAAGTGTTGTAGATATTGCTGGTGCAGGCTCCTCCTTTTTTTCTATAGAATCTTTGATGGGAAAAGAAATCTCCTGTTGTACCTGTTCTACACTCATATCCCAGCTTGCATTTTCATCAAACACTACATCTCTTCTACTTGTAAATTTTCCACTATGAGGGTTATACAATCTATATGCTTTGGATTGAGTACAATAACCAATGAAAATGCATTTTTCAGACTTTTCATCAAGCTTTTTACGAGCATGAGAATTTACCAAAGCATATGCAACACACCCAAAAATTCTTAAATGACTTACATTGGGTTTCCTACCACACCAAGCTTCATATGGAGTTTTGTTCATGACAGCCCTTGTTGGTGAGAGATTCAGTAGATAGACGGATGTTGCCACAGCTTCCGCCCAAAACTGATTTGAGAGTCCCTTCGCTTGTAACATGCTTCTTGCCATCTCCACAACAGTTCGGTTCTTCCGCTCAGCGACACCGTTCTGCTCAGGAGTGTAAGGAATTGTTAACTCCCTATGGATGCCACTGTCCTCACAAAACATATTAAACTCTTTGGACACGAACTCTCCACCTCGATCTGTGCGAAGAACTTTGATATGGCAGCCACTTTGATTCTCCACCATAACCTTGAATTTTTGGAACTTTTCAAAAGTTTCTGACTTGTTTTCCAAAAAATACACCCAGCTCATGCGACTATAATCATCAGTGAACAGCAAGAAGTAACGGCTCCCACCCAAGGACTCGGTTTGCATAGGACCACATAGATCAGCATGAATTAATTCTAAGCATTCAGTAGCTCTCCATGCTTTTCCAACAGGAAATGGCTTCCTAGTTTGCTTTCCATAAATGCACCCTTCACATAAATCAAGAGAGCCAATTTTCGGTAGTCCAAGAACCATACCTTTATCACTCAGTAATTTCAGGCCTTTAATATTGAGATGACCATACCTCAAATGCCATAGCTTCGAGTCATCCCTTGTACTTGCAGCAAGAACAAAGTTCTCCATGTTTGAAACATCCAACGGGAACATCTTGTTTGGTGTCATGTTGACATGGACTTGTTTGCCTGATTTTTTGTTTTTGATGATACATGCATCATCATCAAATACGACAGCATATCCACCAGCCATTAGTTGTCCAACGCTCAATAAATTGTATCCTAAATCAGGAACAAACTGAACATTGTCCAACATTTTTCCTTCTCCATGGCCATTAACGATTTCCACAGTGCCCTTTTCCTTCAACTTGCATTTCCCTTTTGTTCCCAAGCTGCACCTTTAACTTTTGTGACTCGTCAAGCTCCTTGAACAAGGATTTGGTACCTGTCATGTGATTCGAACAACCGCTGTCCACAAACCACCAATCACTTGGCTTATGGTTAGTATTAATACAAGCCATAAAAAGCTTGTTTTCTTCCTCACTTTCTGATGCAAAATTCATTTTTTGATCTTTATACCAGCAATCAGCTTTTATATGCCCATATCTATTGCAATGATAACATTGAATGCCATTTTTTGTGTTACCTTGCTCATTCGATTGCCTTTGCCCATCATACCTTCCTCTGCCTCTACTTCTGCCATAGCCACCGCTACGACCTCTACGAAATCCTCCTCTTCCTCGTCCTCTATTTGTTGAACGGTTATTGTCACCTTTCACTTGAAATGCCTTCTCTTCACTCTTCTCTTCACTCCTTTCTGCTGATCTATTGATTCTCGCCTCATGAGATTGAAGAGATCCCATCAGTTCATCAACGGAAAGAACTGACAGATCTTTGGACTCTTCTATAGCAGCCACAACATGATCAAATTTTGTCGTCAAGCTTCGCAAGACTTTTGCTACAATTGTCTCGTCTAAAATTTTCTCACCATAGGAGCGCAATTGACCGACTATTGTCCTTGTTCGTGACAAAAAATCAGCAATTGATTCACCATTCTTCATCATTAAGGTCTCAAAATCACGTCGTAGTGATTGTAATTTCACTACTATGACTCTTGAATCACCTTGATACTCTTTCTGCAAGATTGACCATGCTTCATTCGATGTGGTTGCTGCTGCAATTCGAGAGAAAATAGAGTCATGAACTGCTTGCTGGATAATGAACAATGCCTTCGCATCATTTTTCCTGACTTCTTTCAACCTCCTATCTTCTTCATCATCAGGTTCAAGTATGTCAACGAACCCGTACTCCACCAAGTCCCATAGCTCTTGCGATTTGAGCAATGTCCTCACCTTGATGCTCCACCACTCATATTTCTCACCATTGAAAATGGGTATAAGTGGTTGAGAGGAAGAAAAACCAGCTGATGCCATTCCAAAAACACTCACTCTTTTCTCTCGTGTTTCCCAAAGACCCTAGTGGACCCAAACCTCACTTTCACTCAATTGCCTAAAGGATCCAACCTAGCTCCGATGCCAAATTTGTTGGAGAATAAAAACTGAGAGAGATAAAATAATATGTAGGAAAGTTGCTCTCTTATTATTGAATTCTGAATGATTAAAAACAAAGAATAAAGGCCTATATTTATAGGCTTACATGGAAACTAACTTACATAAAAATAGCTAACAAATTATTTGGTAAAACTAAAAAATCTGAAATCTACCAAGATACTACCAAGATTTTCTAAACATCCCACTAATATTTTATTTTGAATTATTCTCAACATGACACACTGCACCCTAGAGAATGATACGAGTTCGAATATTGGAGACGATATTATTGAGATGAACAACCATAAACCTTAATATAAGCCGTAAAATGAATACGAAGAATAAAAAAAAATTACCATAGAAGTCATAAAAATAAAATAGTTTTACTTTTTCAAGTAGTAGGATTTCAGAATTTGAGTTAAATTTAGATCAACACTTAATCTCCTCCATTAAAAAGTCTCCATTAATTCATTATCTCAAAAGATTGAAGAAATCATGGTGTGTTCATCTTTCCTTCCTTCTTATGTACAACATTTTGATACTTGAGGATTTACCGCACACATGCTATATAAATTAAATTTCAACATGATGATTTTTAGATATAGATCAAGAGATGTTAATTTATACAAGTTGGCAAGATTAGAATATCATAAAGAAGAAGAAAAAAAGGACTGGATTTTCTAGTCCTCTTCTATTTTTTATTCAAATCCTTATACAAGCAAATTACAAATATATGCATATTGCATGCTCCCAAACACTGCATGTTTAAATTTTGCTAACATCAAGTAAGGGTTAAATGAAAACTCTGGGAAAAATTAATGACGTATTTATTATGTCATTATCCCTTTTTTTAATTATAAAACCATCAATTTTAAAAATAATGGTTTTTCTAAGACATTAATTTGTCTTAATGGCAATATTAGTTAAAAGAACTGTCGTGTTGAAGCAAAGGTTTGGCCAAACTTCCACGTCGAAGGGACAACATTGAGAAATTTCAATGTTTTGCCATCCACCAAAGTGAGCTTAAAAGACAGTCTTTGGTTTCTTAGATCAATGCTGCTTTGCCAATTTGCACCCCAATTCCTATTCATAGGCAGCCATGTTCTGGTTCTCGACCCCCTTATCCATGCCGCCTTCACGTTGCCGCTGCCACCGACGTTCGTGATCATCACCATGTTGAAACTCGATTGCCCTTTCAAGGTGAACCGGACTCCGCCTCTCCTCTTGCATGGCACCCTTCGAAAATCAAATAATGAAAAAACAAATTTTAAAAGCACAATCTTATTAAGATTATTGGAAATGGTATGCAAAAATGTTAATCGTACCTCCGATAAAGGACCGGAACAATGCCTTCATCCCCGTGGCGGGCGATGCGAAGGAAGGCAGGCAATGACATGTCGAAATGGTGATGAGGGGGATTGCACCACCCTCCGTTGTTGTTGGAAGGACAAAAGTTGGTGGCCGTTATGGTGACACTAGCACGACGGAGGCACCACTTCGGGTCGGCCCGGTAATCGCACCTGAGTTGGTAGCAAGCACCACAAGCCTCGCCATCTCTGAAAAGTGCACCACTCAGTGCTGCTGTGTTTGCTCCGAATCCAGCATGCAAAGTGTTATCATATCCACAGGCTCCCCCTATAATAATATCATCTTCCAATTAATAATTTGTAAAAGTGTATATATATATATATATATATATATTTGGTGTAAGTATATATATATTGAAAGTTCAAATATCCTCCAATCTTAATTATTGGGTGGGCACCCAAATTTAGTTTTGGCATTTCTAGGGGAAAAGAAACATAACAATAGATAATTATATATATATATATATATATCTAGATATTATATTTAACTCAGAAAGTTCCATATTTTATGACATTATTTGAGTTATAGTATGTTCACTGCAAAATAATATAACAAATACAAACTTTATTTTTCAAAAAAGAGTTGAGCCTATATATTTATTTACGACAAAAACTTTTTTATAAGAACTTGAAATAAAATTCATTAAGGAACATTTTTTTTCAATACAATATTAGAGGTAGGAGATGGTTGGTTCAAATCCGTGTCAAATAAGTGTTTGATGAGAATTTTAATCATCATTTTATTCAAATCAAGACAAAAATAATCTCACGCTAAAATACATATATAAAAGAAATATAATGTATACTAGAATTAGTCATGCAAATGCTTTTAATTATAAGTATAAGATTATTGGATTTATTATTCTTAAAAGAAGATAAATATAAATTTTTATACTATATCATAATTTTTTTAATCCTTAAATTGAAAAAAAAAATGTTTAAACTCATATATTTTTAATTATTATAATAATAATATCAACAAAATTAAAACTTAATCGATAATGAAAAAATAGAAATTTATGAAATTAATTATCCATTAGAAAATGTAGGCTTACCAAGAGAAAAGGGACTTTGGTCAGCCCCATAGAACGTTGCATGGGCATTAAACCAACCATTAACTTGAGCATTGACTCCTCCAAAAATGGTGCCAACAATGAAAAACAATTGCCAAACCTTAACAAAAGGAATGATGAAAGGCCCCATTAATTTTCTCTCTAACCAATCAACAAATTTTTCTTTAACTTCACGAAAATTCTTGAACGAAGAGCTTCCATTTTATAGGCTCCAAACGCGGTTTGTCGGTGATTATATATTATTACAATCTAGATCTAAAATTCTTATTTATTTTTGTTTATTTATTTCAATTCCATTATTATCTTCGAAATAATTGGTTAAAAATAGAAAAAAATATGAATATGAAAAAAAAAAAGAGAAAGAAAAACGCGTTGTATTTTTTTTTTTATTATTTTGCTTTCACGTCCTATATAAATAAAGTACGGGAGAATTGTACTTTTTATTACAGTTAGGGGTTGAGAATCTTTTAAAGACAAGAGAAAAACATGTGCATGTGATGGTTAATGTTAATAGACTTTGCTTTGGGGACATTTTTAAGGCTGTCCGTCGGTGATAAATTAGCTCTGACTTTAGACCAACATTTCAAGAAATCATTGGAGCTTAGTCGGATCAGAATTTGTTGTTCAAATTGGAGTAGTATTTATGTTCGAAATGTGATATTACTTGGAGTGAGTAAAGGTGAAGATGATGTGGGTCTATTGTAATTTGAGTAACATCAACTATTATCTTCAAATATATACCATGAAACTTGTTATGATATAACCAAAATTTATATATATTATACCGACTTATGCAATTTAAAATCTGTTTAAAAATTGATTGTACAAGTTACTAAAAGAATACAATTAACTGCCTTTAGATCAAATAAATCTTACATGTGATGCACCAAGTTCATTTTCTAACAACAATTTCCAAATTGTAAAGCTAGGAAACTCAAAAATAGTAAGTTCAACATCATCAATCGAGCCTGATTTAGCAAACCAATTTGCTACCATATTATCCTCTCTTGGAACAAACTGGAACTTAACTTCTTCTAACTATCTTCTGACTTCATTAATCCTTCGTACAAGGGCCATCGAAGGAGAATTCACGTAACTTTCCATTATCATCTCAACAGCATCCGTGCAATTACTTTCAACAATAACCTTACTATATTTCCTTAATCGAGCCACTTCTAGTTCACTTAAAATAGCCCATAACTCGGACTTAAGAATAGAGCCTCTCTCGATACATTTCCTGAAACTTTCCATCCAATTCGTTTGATCCAAATGGTTGAATATATACTGCCATTTATTAAATCACAAAATCACTCTAAATTTAATCAAAATTCATTACTCTGAAACGATCCATAATTTATCTACGTATACATTTTGAAATTCTTTTTATTCAAATAAATCCCATTTTTAACTTTTAATTCATGCCAAAAACTAGCATATAATCTATAACATGTACCAAATAAATAGGAAAATAAGTGTTGAAAAAAAAACTTAATTCTAAAATGTCAAGATGTTTCGTGGAAGCATCACTTCATAAAGGTAAGAGAAAGAAAGTTTTGGGCAAAAAGATCAGTTTGCAAATTTGACAAATGATACTATCACCGACTAAAAGATTTTCAAAAAGGAAATCAAATTTGGAAGCTTCATATTCATGGTCATGTGAAAAAAGGTAGCTTCAAACTTCTTCTTTAGACCACGTTTCGAACTAATTTCAATATATATATTCCATGCATGTTAAGGGGAAGAAAGTCTATGTTTCTTATTGAAGGGGTCAACTCAGCTGTAGGGAATAATTACATCTTAAACTGATAGTTGTTTTTCTTCTATGGAAAATGTAACAATGTTACTATGGAAAATGTAACAATGTTAATATATACTCCAAGTTCCCGTATTCTTTCTACATTTGAAATTTAGTCCTTTTATTTATATTTATAAGAATTTAATACATTTACTTCTCAATTTCAAAAATCCAAGTCCAATAATTGTTAACAGCGTTAAAATTCTTTTAATCATTGTTTATTACATGACATATCGAGTAAATATTTTCTTATTTCAAAATATCACAAAGTTAAATTTGATAGACAAATTTCAAATAAAATTGTTAGCTTAAATTACAACAGCTTGAGCTGTTTGAAGATCCTCCGGTCTCAGTCTAAGAGTTACTTAATGTCGATCTTGCTACTATATGCAATGTCTCCCATTGGTGTTTTCTTTACCTTAATAGTTGCTATTTTCCTGTATTTTTTCTACTGTAAAAAAGTTAATAGACAATTTAACGTGATAACAATTAAACTAATATTTTTAAATTTAAAAAGTAAAAAAACTAAATTCTTAAAAATATAAGTTGGAACATTAATTATACAACAATTGTTTTTTTAAGATTCTTGAAAGTTAGGCAACATTGGCATCAATTTGTGGGGCTCATCTTTCTTTTCATTGTACCACATGAATAAATAGAGTAATGAATGGAAATAATTGAGTTTTTATTAGGTGAAAAGGGAACACCAACCACCTCAATAAATAAAAGAATGAAAGAAAGCAATCCTTCATCCATGAAACTTTTTATAATCAAAAGCTTGTCTCCAAGTGATTATAGTCAATTTCGGTAGGGAGAGATGATTAGAACCCATGGGTAAAACCATAGCTAAAGGTCTTTGTTTCAACTTTTACTTGATCAACTCTTCATTTTGTTATATATGTGACAAAATCAAACTGCAAAACCTCTTTTCAGTATTATATTTTGAAGTGGAGAGATAAATTAAAGCAAGGATTGATAAAATGGGGGAATGAATATATTTGTAATAATGGAAACTTCAAAGTGACGTACAAAAGCATATACATCCCAAGGCAAAACCCTTAATAAGAGTTTGAGACTTGATTTGCTGCTAAACAGTTTCTATGGAGGATTCAGACTCCCAGTTATTAAAAAATGAGAGTACTATATACATACAAATATCTTTAAGAGAAACCTTGACATTTGGGTTCCTCACAAATTTTGTTTGCAACTATACAAGCTCAAATTCAGTACTTCTCAAAACAAGAGAAGACAAAGAATGATGCAACAGAAAAGAAACATGGATACTCTACTAAGAGATTTGTCAACCTGAATTTCCTGCCTCCTCATCCTAAGATTGTTATTCCTGATTAATGGGTAAGAAGCTTGGTTAGGGTAAGCAAACATACTTGTGTTTGAGCTCCCAAATATTCTAGCATACACCATTTCTCCCAAAGTTCCGATCATCGGATGGAAGAAATTCGTCATCGGTATACCACTAAGGTCGGATGATGCCAAGGTTGCATATCCTCCATAAGGTGGGAAGTATTGCTGGTTATGAAATGCTTGAGACTGAGAATGGAAAAAGTTTTCGTGAAGCTGTTGATTTAGATGTGAAGAAGGGGCGGTCATGTTCGATGTAGAAGGAGGTGGTCTTTGGGGAATGTTCAGATCTGAATGTGGATTCTTGGGTTGAGAATGTGAAGATGTGCCGTGACCGTAGAGGGGAACCAATGAACCGGAAGAGATGCTTGCCTTGCACACGGGGCAGTTCTTCTGTCGCGGGTCTGTATCGAGGGAAGAAGTTTGGACATTAAGCCACTTGTAAATGCAAGGCCAGCAATACAAGTGACCACAGAGGGTGACTACTGGCTCTTGTGCTGACTCGAAGCAAATGCTGCAATCGAAGCAGCTGGAATCTTTTTCTAGGTCTTTTGTTGGTTCTGGTATTGGATTCCATTTGTTCTTGAGTGAAATATCTCCATCAGACTCGAAATGTGATTCTTGTTCAAAGAAGTTTGGTTCCATAGCCATTCTGCAAGATGTAAACAGTTCAGATATAGGTATAAACATGTAAGCAAATCATAAAAACAGAGGAACATTGGAAATACAGAGATACCAAGTTGATTATATAAATTAATTGTACATACATGAATTTGCTACTTTAAATTCCAGATGATCAAATAGATATATGAAAAATAAAATGTTTGTATGCAACAGAAACAGAGAATCTTTATGATCATCATAGCAATATAAACCAAATTAGAACCTTTCGAAGAGAAAACCTTAAATAAAAAAGAAAAGAAGCAATTGTTGAAGAAAGTTTACATATTTTCATTTTGAAAAACTCAGTTTTTTCTAACACTAATAGCTAGGAAACTAATGGAACAAACATCAATTCTCTAAGCTATATATAACCAAATTGCATTCTTCTTTATTCCCATTTCTTTCCTCTTCCTCCTCTTTCAAGAAAAAAAGTTTCTTTAAAATATTCAACAAATTCAAGCACCCAAATTGAAAATGAAAAAAAAGAAACCCATTCTTTATCATTATATACACAGATGAAAAATCATCCCCCAAAAAACAAAAATCACCCCCAAAACACCAAAAACATGATTAAACAAATACACGCCGAAACAAATAAATAAAGCAATAGAACTTGCAACATAGATGGAGATATAACTTACAGGTAAAGAGGAAGCTGAAACAGACCAAAATGAAAACTGGGTTTTAACTTTGAATAAAAAAAACCAGGATTTCCGAGCTTTGTTTTTGCTGTTTCTCTTTTTGGGTATATTTATCCTTCGAATAAAAGTGAATTTAATAGGTGAAATAAGGAAAGAAAGGGAGAGATTCATATTTATAGAGCAAATGAGGGACACGTGGTTTCTTTTTATTTTCAGTGGGTGAAAAAGAGAAACAGGTGCGGCCTGCGGAGTACACCATTGCTCTTGGTGGACCTCCTTTTCTTTCTTAGACTTTTTATCGAACACCCAGCAGTCATTTGTTTTCATTTTTTTTTTCTAATTAGGTAAAATTAGAATATGCTTCCTAAAAAAAAAGATTATTGATAAATAAAGATAAAGTTAAGGACTAGAATTGAAATTTACGTAAAATTTAATTTATAAAGGAAATATATATATATATGTAGAGAAATCTAAAAAAAGATTTTAACAAATCAAATTAGAAATTAAAATCTTTGAGTTAAGGTGGGGAAAATAATACATGCAGAAATAAAGAAAATAACAAAAATTAGCAACTGAAATGCTCTTTTGTTTGCATTTTATTAATTCCAATAATATTAGATATAATAAAAATAAAAATTATTTATATTGAATAAATAAATTCTTGAAAATGAACAAAATGTATAATTAGAAAGATAAAAATACAATTCACACCTCACGTTATTACAGTAAAAATACATTAAGAATTAGAATAAATAAACAACCTATTACAGTACAAAAATGTTACGAACTAGAACAATCCAAATTACAAATTAACTCACGATTGGATTCGAAAATCCACATTTAATTGGACATGATAAGTACTTTGAACCCAAAACCTCTTTTACCAACTGTACTAAAGCTTCTTTAAGGAAATAATATATATTAAATGGGGAATGATTCATTTTCGTATTATTTGTACAATTATTATTTTAACAATCTAACTGTTAAATTTATTATTCTATTTATATAGATCACACATGTCGAATTCGATGTAAAATAAATCTATATAGATATTTGTTTTAGGCAAAAAAACTTTCATTCATTTAATAAATATTAATTTATAAAGTATTTTAGATCGATATAATAAAGATATTAAATCGGTTTAAAATTTTACGTACATAATAAATACAATTATATAAAAAAAGTTTAATATATGAATTGTTAAAATATTAATCATAAAAAACAATACGAAAAGATATAAAATTACTTTAATTTTACGTCGATATAAATAAATTACTTTCTGTTTTATGCAGCAGAAAAAAGAAGTTATCAGATCATTCTACTTAAAAAATTTTCATCTCTTACTTTTCTTTTCTTGTTTTTTTTCTTTCTCTCTTTCCAATCAAACCAAAACAAATAAATTCTGCAATTTCTGCTTACTTAAAACAGTTATATAGTAAAATAATAATGATATAATGAACATCTAGAAGAATGTGACAACACACAAAATTTAAAAAATATATTTTTTTGACCTTAAATTAACATAGAATATTTTAATGAGATGGTAAAATAATGTTATATTATTTCTTCGGGTTAATTTTGAGATTTGCTGACTAGACGATACTATCCAAAATAAATAAATTATAATCCATATAATTTAATATTTACATAAAAGCAGTTTTTGAGTTTACCCAATTTACAAGAAAAATACGTGTAAGTAGATAGCCATGTGAGTTGCACATAGCAAAATGAGTGGAATAATGATATTTTAAGATTTAACAAAACTTGTCGATCGAGTTTTAACTTGATTAGTATGAGTATTGTTGTTATCGTAGGAGTGCATGGATTTGAGTGCATTTCAGTGCATTATCTTCTTATTTATGGGTTGGAAAGAGACTATGGATAATTTTTACATTGTGTTAAAAGAAAAGATATTATTAGAACATACGATGAGATTATTAAAAAATTTTAGAAAAATAATTTAATGTTTATAATTAAATTAGATTATTTTAATTTAATATAAAACAAAGTCAAGTCTGAAAAATAATTGGAAAAGAATAATTTAAAATTATTGGAAACAAACTTCATTTTTACTAAACTTCAAATTTTGGAAGAGATGAGGGAATTATTTAAACTAGGAACCATGTTCAACAATATTTTTTTATTTCACATTTTCTCGATGCCTTGCAAGAATTACTCATTCGAAATTGAGAATAGCTATTTTTAAGAAAATTATTTTGTATATTATTAAAAAAATACCATTGATGAAAAAAATTCTCTTTTTAAATATAAATTTATTCCTGATTTAAAAAAAATATTCTAAAAAGCAAATCCTTTTAAGCTTTATCATTTTATTTTAGATGGATCAGGTTGCTTGTAGGAAAATAATAAAATAAATAAATAATACATTAAATTAAAAAAACTCTTATTTTAAAGAAAATAAATCTAAGAAAATTAACTCCGTAGATAAATTTCTCAGTAAACAAACGTATGAAAGATTGAAACATTTAGAAAGAAGAAAATTTGAAATATTAAATTTATTCATTAAATCTGCTAGAAAAAACAGATTGAAAAAAAGAACAAAAGTTGATGGCCAAAGATTAAAAAATACAATTAGGATTATTTTAACAAAATATACATACGTTAGTGACTAAATTTATCATTAAGTCATTTTTTTACATGATACCTTAATTTCAGTGGATTAATAACCTATTTACTATAAGTTTTTTTTCCCACAAACTATCTCATTAAAAAAATTATTATTTTTAATGGGGTGAAATGATTTAAATTTAATAAAATTCAGAATTTACTTAATATTTTTATTTGTAAATCTTTTATTGTTTACGTATATAAAAAAAACAATTATTTATTTATAAATTTAATCTTCTCTCTAGATTATGTTATTATGTTGCTTCGACTAGGGACAGTTTCAGTGTGGAACACGGAAATTGAGCACAGAAAGTATGAACAGCGAAATATAATATACAAATTTATTTAATTTGTTTAAATAATGGTTTATTTACCCTTTCTCTTTGCTGGTTTTAGATAAGTGAGAACGAGGAAAAATACATAGTCGACTAAAGTGTTGATTCTCTAGAAATTCCGAGGACCAGCTGTTTCGTCTAAAGAATATTTGAAATTCTAGATATTTTGAACTTTCATGTTTTTTCTCCTTTATTCAAATTTCAGGATAAGACTTAGCATGCCCAGAAATCTAAAGCAATGTGCGGTGTCACCTTGTCATCCATAAACAATATAATATGTTTGTTTGCAAATGACCCAAATGTCACTGCTCACGTACCCTGGAAAAAGTCTTGTTACATAAACACACATGCCCAAACACTCCATTCCTTAATTCTCACTAACCTTAAATACAGAAACTGGTGTTTCCCAACTTATCTTAACATGACCCACTAGAAATTGACAAGAGATGAAATTACTAGAAAGAGCTTAACTTCCAGGAAAACCTACAAGAATTTCTCAGTAGTAATACCATATCGAGTAGCAATGGAAGGGCTCTTACGGGTTGTTAAGGTGAGTTCTTTGGAGCCCAAATCACTTTACTTCCTTCTTCTCTAAACCCTAGAACAAATGTTCCACCTGTAACAAGCAGACTCAGTTAATTGTAGCAGAAACATCAGCTGATTATAGCTTTGCAAAAAATATTGAACTCTAAGCCCTTAGGACAGGTTCAACTCAGAAAGATTTGACTTTTATGTAAAATTTAAAACTAACAATACTCCTTTCTATTTCCCTCCACTTGCCAAGCAACCACTCAAATTAAAAAGCATAGCAAAACAGTTTTAACAGAAAACAAAGACGATTCAACCGAATGAAATTGAAACAACGAAACCGATTGAGCCGAGTTTTTTTTTTTTAATTTTTAATTTTTAATAATTTTTAATTGAACCAATTAAAACCGATCGGATCGTCAACTGATGGTTGACTGATTCAACTACTAGTTTGATTTAAAAAATATTGCAATCTAGAAATAAGAAATCCTTAAGTTAAATTTTGCTATTAGCCCATATATTTTATAAAAGTTGTGGAGTTTGTCCTTGTAATTTATTTGATTAATTTTAGTTCTTATACTATTCGAATTTTGAAATTTTAATCTTGACCCAAACAATAACAGTCAATTTGTTGGATTAAATTCAATTACTAGTCCTATACTATGCATATAATTAGAGATTTAGTTCATATTCTCCAATTGAATCATTTTAAGTTCCCATACTTTCAATATTTGAAATTCCAGTTTTGCCGCAAATGATAATCATTAATCTATTAACTGGATTTTAAGTGAGTAATATGTAGAAAATAACAAGTTGACATGGTATCACATATGACAATATGTTTATCACATTAGATTTTAAAATTTTAAAATTAATTTTATTAAATTTAAAAATTAATAGTTAAGTCGATAATTTTAATACATTAAAATCATAATTAATTTTGTCTTTTATCAATGTACGCACCCAAATTAAGTTAAATTAAAATATAATGTTTTAGAATTTAATTTTCAAGATATTTACGTAAATTTTCATGATATAATTGTTATTTTACCTGTATTCAAACTCACCGTAATCTATCTGCAATTACAATTCCATTATAATTTAAACTATTCAATTTAATTAATAAAAAATATAATATTTTAAATTATTTTTATTTAAGCTGTGATTAATTTTATTATCAATTGAGAAAATCACAATAGAAACATACACAAAAATTACAATTACATCTATGTCCATCTTTTAAACATTGTTGTAGAATTACTTAATTATGATCTAAAAGTTTTTTAATATTATATATTAATTATTTTTAATAATAATTACAAAATAAAAAATTATTAAATAAAAAAAATATATATATTCACATGAAACTTGAATTTTAGAAATGCAAATAAATAACACTTTATCGCCATTCACGACTATGAATTAACCAACAATCAAGTGTTTATTTATAGCCATCATTGATAGGCTATCTTGGTGGAGGTGATAAAGAAAAAAAACTGAATAAAAACATTGTTTAAAAATAAAATTTGATTAGTATATAACTATTAATTATTTTCAAAATCGAATATTAAAATTGAGAAACCTACTAGTTAAATTGTAGGAAGAAATCGAAATTATAAAGTTCATCGCCTTACAAAGGATACACTGTACAATAACTGGATTATTTTAATTATTAATGTTAATGTAAGAGAATGTGAGTTTAAATGCATTCAAAGGCATTATAGATAGATGTGTACATGATCAGACCAAAAAACTTAGAATTGAGTGAGAAATCGATCGTTTCCGACATATGCTTGACAGAAGCGACAAAAAAAAGGTTTGCTCCACTGATGACTTGCTTTGTCATTCAACCTGGAATCAAAGCACGTAGACATGAGCAAATTAGCCTTATAAAAGAGATGGCAATACCATATATACATTACGTACGTATGTATCAATATTGATGATTTTTGGGAATAAAATAATAAACAAATAGATACTAAACCATTTTCTCTCTATGGGGGAACTGATATTATTCCCGGTTGATCCATTATTTGAACTGGCATCACTAAAATTTGAAGAAGCTGGTCTCATTTCCTGCTCATCTCCCGTTTGGTCCAGCTCTTCCAAATCTTGTTTGTACACCATCCGAACCCCACATTTCTTCAGCTTGGAATGGATACCCCAGATTTTGAAGAAAACCTCAATTTCAGAACTTTCCTTCACCACATATGTGATGAATTCAGAAATCTCTTTTCCTTTACATTCAAATGGCAAGGAAAACAAGCGCAGCTGGTTACAAGGCATAAAATGTAGCCAAAGGTGGTCCTCACCTACCCTCGTAGATTTACCTTCTAAATGAAAGTTATATCTTTCAAATTTACGAGAGAAATTTCTACCATGGATAACAGATGCATAGGAAATATGCTCCCCCCTCCTAGGTTTATTATCGAAGTTAGAGAAGAAAACACAGCAGAAGGCGAATCCTACTAACTGGCGACCAATCAGAAAACCTGGAGGCAATTGTATCTTTATTATTGAATCCGAAGGGTCATCCGTCTGATTAGTGAACCATCTTGGAATTTCACTTCCCGGTATTATAATGTCATAATTTGTCGTTCTTACCTTTGCACCTTCCTACGAAACAAAGCAAATGATAATTAGTATTTTTAGAACCATAACTTCTTGGGAGCTATAGATAAAAATAATAAGTAAATAAATCAATGGGAGTGATAAGAGAAAAATAAAAACAAAAACACTAACCTGAATACATCTTTTCAGCATTGCTACAGCATCGTTACCCTCTGCCAATTTGAAGCAGTTAAAAGCACAAATATATCCATTAACCCGTGAATTGAAAGCTGTAGTCGAATTTGTAACCGCTTCCAATGAACCACAACCGTCTAACCATAATTTTATGCTTGCTGGTAGCTCGGGCAATGATTTAAGCCTTTTGCAGTCAGTCAGTACTAGAGAAGTAAGCTTGGAAAGTCCACCAAGGGTTGTAGGCAAGGTCCTGAAATTGTTATCAGAAAGTCGTAGTGCTTCTAATGAGGACAACCTGATAATGTCATCAGGAATAGCCCCATCATTAAGGTTGCAGTCATTTAAATTCAGCTCCTTCAAAGAACTCAAACCAGACAAAATAACAGGTAGCTTCAAGGTCATAGAGTTCGTACTAAGTCTTGGTGTGGGCCTAGAAATAAAACGCCAATGTGATCGTACTCTATATGGTGGTCCCTTGCATCCTTGGAAAGAAAGAAACTTGAGATTTTTCATATGAAAAATGAAGGATGGTGGTGTCGTTATGGCAGTCTCACTTAGGTTAAGCTCCTCCAAAGATTCTAGTTGTCGCAAACTCTCTGGAAAATTTTTAAGTTTAGAGCAGCCGGAGAGAAGAAGAGTTTTAAGGAATTCACACCCACCGATGCTGCTTGGGAGACTCTCAAGCTTACTGCAATCTTTCAAATTTAGAAACATAAGACTCCTGAGATGTCCAATTGAAGAGGGAAGTTCTTTAATACCAGTCCCATCCAAACAAAGCTCTTTCAGACATTCCATTTCCCCCACAATCTCTGGAATCCTGTCTATATTTGAGCAACCTGAAAGAATTAATGTTTGTAGAGATCCATTCCCAATTTTGGATGGAAAAATCCTAAGTCTCTTGCAGTTTCTTAAATTCAAAAGCTTCAGCCTCCTTAGAAACTTGACGGTAGGATCAAAATCTACTATTCCAGTACCTTCCAGAATCAAACTTTCAAGATTTGGGGCCATACTGAAGTCTGGTGTTTTCACAAGGTTTTTAGAGCCTTTGAGGTTGACCAATTTTAACTTATATAAAGGCTGTAAAGAAAACAATGAAAAAGAAAACCAAAGATGAAATGCCATTTTATTTTTGGTATTTTGTGTTTATGTTATCTTGGTCAAAATTAATTGATCAAACAAAGTAACTCTTACCATGTTTGGCTTCCACAACTTTTCAATGCGGCTATAAGGCAGAAGAAGTGCAACAAGGTTCTCTGGTTGGAAGCTTGAAGGGAAGGATTTGAAAGGATATCCATGCCATTCTAAGAGCCTTAACTCGTTACTAAGATATTTGAAATCACGAGAATTTGGGACATTGAAGACTCTGAGCAGTCTTAGCCTGTTCATCGTCAAAAAGGCATCAGCACTCAAAGTCCAAGTGTTCTGTTTCCTGATAACCACCAAAGGAAAAAGAGGAATGAGCTTTACAATATACAGAGTAATCAACTACATATACACAGATAGGTGTATGGATTTACACCTGATAGAATCGATGACTAGACCTTGAACAGCTTCCGTTGCCTGAAAATCAGAGCAATCAACTAATTAATATGGTAAACTTAATGACTTAACAGTGCAATGCACGTCCAAAAATAGTTCAAAGCTAGACTTGCATCCTAGTATCGTATGAATCAACAAATATTCAAGGGTGGAGTAACAGTTAAATAGTGCTAAAGACTTACAGTGTTTTCTATTAGCACATAATTAGTATCCTTTTCCTCCCACAATCTACTACGTTTTCCAGGTTCATTAGGAGATTCTTGGTAAACAATTTTCCTTCCCATCTCTCGTAACAAGTCATGCATCGACAATTTGTTGTCTTCATCAATTGTTACAAGAGATTTCTTAATGAGTACATCTATTCCAATATCCGGGAAAAAGCCACAACCATCGAGAATTTTGGTTACCATATCTTTGTCTTCTCCTTTGAAGAAGCATGCAATATCCAAAAATATATCTTTCTCCGATTGTTCTAACCCATCAAAGCTTATTTGAAGCGTGTCTAGAATTTCTTTGTTGGACTCCTTTTTAAGTCTTTTAATGGCACTTCTCCATTGAGCTTCATCTGATCTGCCAGACAGAAAAGAACCAAAAACTTCAAGAGCTAACGGAAGGCCATTGGCATATTCCACTACACGTTTAGAAAGCTCAAAAAATTCCATTGCAGGTGTTTCACTTTTGAAAGCTTTCAAACTGAAAAGGCGAAGTGCTTCCTTGGCATTCAATTTCGTCGGATTATACACATCATCCACTCCGTAGATTTGCAGCAGATGCTCGTCTCTTGTTGTTATGATGATCCTGCTTCCTAAACCAAACCAAGCTCGCCTGCCTATCAAACATTTCAAGTGTTGTATGTTATCCACATCATC
Organism: Gossypium turneri; assembly: GCA_008044935.1. Lineage (NCBI taxonomy): Eukaryota > Viridiplantae > Streptophyta > Magnoliopsida > Malvales > Malvaceae > Gossypium > Gossypium turneri. The sequence goes on from CP032571.1 coordinate 53,975,279, forward strand.
AATAACAACAAAAATCTTTTTATGAGATAACATACGACTTATGATGTCATTCCCATCATGAACATTAAAAAAGTTGAAACTTTCCTCTGGAAAAATTTGGGAAAGAAGTTGTTTCTGCAAATAAACAAGTCCATGTTTCTCCGCAACTTCACGAACATCGGCGAGAAAGCTTTGGCCTTCAAAATGACTTGAAATTTGGGTATAAACAAATCTTGCAAGAGTTGTTTTACCTAACCCGCCCATACCACAAATCCCTATAATCCGAACACTATCATCTTCCTCCCCTATGCCTATTTTGCAATTTAACTCTTCCAAACGTGATTCAATTCCAATCATGTCATTAGGAGCACTTGCAAATGTTTGACATAATTTTGTTGATACCTTTTCAATGATTTCTCCAATAAGTTCTGATTCATGCCTTCAAATACAAAGCAAAGAAAATAGCTTAGTGAAACTTTAAGGGCACAATCCTTAGCTAATGCCTCAAATTTCAAACTTGATGCTGGTAAGATATTATTGAAGTGAAAGAATATGATAGTTACCTGTTACTCAAGTGCCATCCTTTGATGGTAGCTACTTGAGTTAAAGCAGATCGCCACCTTTGTGTATTCTCTTTGTTGTCCTGGAAATTATTTTCATGCTTAAGAAAAGCTTCTAGAACTTTTCCGGTTTGTTTTCTCAAATCAGATGGATCCACATAATAGAAAATAGGGAAGACTTTATGTCCCTTGTCGTTTTTCTGTTGAATAATCTCGGAAAGCTCTTGTAGGCACCAACTCGAAAAACAATACCCTTCCGACAAAACGATTACAGAGCACCATGACTCATGAATTGCTTTGATGAGCTCAGGTGCTATGGGTTCACCTGTCTCGAGCTTTTCGTCATCCCTAAAAGTGGTTATTCCTCTCCTTTTGAATGCAGCATAAAGATGATCCGTGAAATTCCTGCGGGTATCCTCACCTCTGAAACTCAAGAAAACATCATATTTCCCTCGAGAAACTGAAGAAGATGATTCCAATGATGATGATGAGGAGGAGGAAGAGGAGGATGTCTCATTATCGAATCTAACCATTGGAACTTAGTAGCTAAGTTGAAGAAATCGATGGGATTTACTTGGTACTTGGAGATTTTCAAGATTCTTTTTTGTCGCAGAAAGGCTGGCCAATTAACACACCTCTAAACAAACTGAGAACAAAAGAAGAGCGGTAGTTTCTCAAAACAAACATTAAGAAGTGCTATATTTGGAGGAAAGTTGATGGAGAGTGAGTAGTAGTAACTAGGCTCTTATACTAGAGATTAATGATTAATCTACAATAAACTTGATTATCAATATTGTAATGATTGCAAAAGACAAACCAAGTTGAAGGAATAGTAATTCACATGAAATTAACGTTGAAAAGAAAAAGCATTCTACTTGTTTTTGACACATTCAACTTTATTTTCTCTATTTTCATTTGATTCTGTTTCTTTCTTTTTCTTTTCTCACTCAATTATAAGAATCCCACAAATCCAACACATTTTGAATATATTGATTAAGTGCTTCTTACCATACTATTTCACATTATTAGTAATAATTAAACTTAATTACCATTATTCTCATTATTAGTTTGAGCTTTTTTTTGTAATTTAAAAAGATATTAAAATTATATTGTTTTAAAAAATAAACTATATATTCTCTAAATAAAGCGATATATCAATTACTAAATAAATATTTTAATCATAAAAAGTTGTTCTAGTCTTTGATGACCAAGTGCTACCAAATTGGCTAGTATTAACTTATGTGGTTCCTTAATTATATGTACTGCTTTAACTTTCCCAACATGGTACACATGGTTCCTTTTTCATCATATCTTTAGTTTTTCTTTTTAAAGGTAAATTCATTAATTTATTCAATAAATAGAACCATGTAATTCAAAGAAAAAAATAGCAAACACCCGTCGTAGATGGTGAATGACAAGCTCCATCAACACAACAAAAGCTTTAGCCTCAGCATTAATTGAACATTATGACACGTTGACAATTGACTTTGTCACAACTCAAGCACAACATATCTGGAATGATTGCAAGCACTTAATACGATAAGAAAATCAGCGTCGAATGGTCCAAAACAGCGAGCAAAAATCAACAAAAGAATCGAGCATTCATCAAACTAGAGAGGACGGCAACAAAATCATCCTTAAAATCACTTGTAAAACTAAAATTGCATGCATAAGCAAGACTAAAAAATGTGCTACAAGAGCAGACAAAAACTTCTAAAACTGAAGATTTATTAAACAATAAAAAAACGAACAAAAAAAATAAAACTTAAGATAATACGGATCCAAATTGACATGTGAAATCATTTATTAATTTAAAATACTCTCAAAACAGTAACATATTAAGAAGTTGACGAAGAGCCACCCACATTCCAAGAAAAATTACAGGTAGTTAGTGGAGTTTTAATGAACAACAGTCACCGTCATCTGTCCATCACAACTTGTGAAGACAATAAAGATACCCACAAAATAGATCTATAAACTGAAAAGAGAGAAGACATGTATAGTGGATGAGAAGAAGGAAGAAAGAAAGGGTTGATGGGAGAAGAAATAGATGGGCAATAGCCAGTCTGAAGGCTGACACCACCGTTAAACAAAACAAAAAATAAAAACTAAACGGCTTGGAGAAAAAATAGCTTCATATCTTTAGTTAAGTTTTTGGTGAATGCTATAATGTTGTAATATTATGTTATTAGCAATAGATTATGTAGCATCTATAATGTATAGGGGAAGAAATTATATATAAAAAATATTTGTATATATATCGTATTAAATATATGTTAGATTTTTGGATATGTGGTTTTTAATTATTTTATTTAAATGTTTCATAAATGTATGAAAATACAAAAGAATCATCATCATAATAATTTAAAACAAAATTAATCTTTTTTTCAACTAAATTAATATATGATTAACCCGTAACACCAACTTTAATAATATAATGTAATTTCTCTCAATTGAAGAAATCATTTGATAAACTCTTCTTATGATACAGGATATAATCCTCCCAATAATATTATTATGCCTTACACATCAACCTTTCTTTTTCACTCAAATCCATCCCACTCTATCTCAATCTACTTAGAAAAATGAAAGGAAGAAAATTTTCATGAAGAAATTTCTCCTTAACATTATCCTCCATCCCACTCTATCTCAATCTACTTAGAAAAATGAAAGGAAGAAAATTTCATGAAGAAATTTCTCCTTAACATTATCCTTACTTCCTTCCATACAATATCTTTTTATTGATAATACCAACTTAGAAATCTAACTTTACATCCTCAAATTAAATAATCCAACTTCACATTCATAAATGAATTCGGTGAAGATAAAATAAAAACCCTGAAATAAAATAAAATTCAAGAAATAAAATTTTATTTTACAAAAGAAATTGAAACTCTTGAATAACTTTCAAAAAAAAAAAAAAAAACAGTTAAAAACCTTTATCTTTTAGAGTCCCTTCAAGATAAGGTAACGAAGAAAACTTTTGGGGTTTGCTTTCAACATGACATCATTGTCATGACTCTTTTTCATTTTATTAAAAAATTATTTGAGTGAGAAAAAAATAATTTTTTATATAAAAAATTGATAAGTGTTTGAAAAAGTTTGGAAACGTTGATGATGGTTAGAACTTAGAAATGGAGGAAGGAGACAAGCCACAATGGGGATGGAAACCAAAAGAAACAAGCTTACCTGGATTTGGATAATTTAAATAAAGGTACTGCCATGGGGGAAATTTACAGGAACCCTAGAATTCAGTTATGTGAATGGGTTTGTTAATGAGTTTGATCAGGAGGATGTAGATAACGTGTTATTAAATTCTATTAGGTACAGAAAATTCTCGAAGTTTCTTTTTCGAAAAAAGTCTCTAGGTTATGATTCAAAGAGCCTTGAAATATATTATGTTGAAGGTGGAAAGATACTAAATACAGGTAATTCCTCTTAACAGCTGCGGATTGTTAAGTAATGTTGATCGAGAGTGACTAGTAACCATGCTGAGTACAGTGTGCAATGCATACGGGCAGAGTTGATAAATGTTGGAAGCGTAGTTAACCCTTACAATCGAAACATCTTTATTACTCACACAATATCTATAAAACAATAGCAAATTACAAATATATATATATTTCTCAATTACTAGTTGCCGCTAGTTTCTTTTTACTCTAACTCACGCCACTTTCTACTGCACACACAATATTCCTTTTTTTTTTCACTTGTGATGCACACACACTAACATAAGGGCTATTTATAACATAACATAAATAGACTTAAAGGCTGCTGTAATAAGCTTGTAAAGCTTCGAGCAAATCCATGGTTATCCAATAAGCTCCACTGTTAATGCTTTGTTTATCCTTATATTATCATTACACAATTTCAATCTTTAAGAAACTTTCAGCAAGCTTTCATGTTGCTGTTTTGCCACTAATTTCATGCCACGTTTTAAACCAATTTGTACAGCCACTCTTAGCTTCATGCTTTTCCGACTTTGAGAAGTCGGTTTGACTTCTAACACTTCTCCTTAAACCGAGATCTTTATTCCAAGTTTTTCTTTTAAGTTTGTTAAATACGCCCTCTTTCAATTGCTTCGTAAAATGTTTACCAATTGGTCTTTCATTCTGTAGTAGATTAGCTTGATGTTCTTATTCTTCACCAACTCTCAAATAAAGTGATATTTTGTATCAATGAGCTTGCTTTGGCTATGGGACACAAGATTCTTTGCAAGAGATATTGTAGCCTTGTTGTCCACATAAATTGTAACGGAACCTTCCTGTGTAAGAGTTAGTTCGCACAAAATATTCTTCAACCAAATTGCTTGACAAGGGCACACTATAGCGGTGTATTCTGCTTCACATGTTGAGAGGGCTACTATTTGATGCTTTTTTAATGACCATCTAGACATGCTTTTGTGATAGTCCAAGTCACCGCCATAATCATTTTCTGACTAACCAACCAATTTTGAATTTTGTGTGTATAAACAATGATCCATTGTACCTTTAACATATCTCAAAATTCTTTTTGCTACACTTAACACATAACATTTATGGGTTTTGTAGCATCATAAATGTTGTGTAGACTGCACATTCTTGTAGACACTTCCTTTAAACTACTACTATTTGGTGATGACGATTTTGTAGGAGTTGTTGCAACATGACTTGGTGGAGGGCTTTAATCATCACCTTCTTCATCTTGATTGATTTTATCATCACTAAAAAATAGTCCTTCAATTTACTTTTCTTTTTCGCTCCATCTTTAGTAATTTGCTTCATTGAACTCAACATTTATTGAAATAACAACTTTCTTCGTGAGAGGGTTGTGTAGTTTATATGCTTTGCTTCTTTTTTCATATCCAATAAAGATGCATTTCATGCCTTTTTTATTGAGCTTCACTCTCGTCTAATCAGGAACGTGAGCATATGCGATGCATCCAAAAAATTTGAGATGTCCAACTCATGGCTTTTGATCGCTCCAAACTTCATTTGGCGTCTTATATTTCACACTTTCTACTAGGCATCGATTAATAGGTAAACTGCATATTGAACAACTTTGGCCCAAAAAGTTCTTGGTAGATGTTTACATTTTACCATGCTTCTTTCTATATCAAGTATAGTGCATTTCTTTCTTTCAGCAATTCCATTTTGATGTGGTGTATATACAACTATCAATTGGTGAATAATTATGTGCTCTTTACAAAAGCATTTAAACAGTTTTGATATATACTTGCCCTCTTTATCAGATTTGAATATCTTAATATAATGTTCACTCTATTTTTCCACCATAGTTTTGAACTCCATGAATTTATTAAGTACTTCTAATTTTATTTTAAGAAAATATATCTAATTTTTTCCTACTAAAATCATCAATAAAGGTAAGAAAATACATGTTTCCTCTAACTGATGGTATATCAAAAGGACCTACTATGTCAAAGCGTACAATCTCAGTAGTCTCCAAGCTCTTTGAGATTTTTCAACTTCAAAACCTTTCTTATGTAAACTGAAAAGAACTTTCTCTACAACTTTTTTTTGTTTGTCATCTCCTCTCCAAGTAATCTAAGCTTATTCATGGTCTTTATAGAGTCTGTATTTGTACTCCTTTAGAGTTCTAAACTATTTCATTTTCAAGATTTCAAATTCTCTTTTGAGGTTGAACACTTGTATTTGTCTAGTCCTATCACACCTTGCAACTCCTCTTTGAGCATCTCCCAAGCTTGCTTTGCAATCTCACATGCAATGTGCCATGAAAATTTCATCAGAAACAGATGACTCAATACAACTCTTTTCTTTCTTTAACTGGGTTATAGTTGGAATGGCAGGAAGTTAGGGTGATTCTTTATTATTTTCAACCACGTCCCAAAGATCAAAAGCACTTAGACATGTCTTTATTTTGACAACCTACATCTAATAATTTTCACTCGAAAAGAAAGGTGGCGAACACAAAGAACAAATATTTAAAGTCATTTGGTGTTGACAAATGCTAGCTAACTCTTATCACAAATCTTAAATATTTGTAGGCCCTGTAAGATTAAAAGTTTCTGATACCAAGTTCTTGAAAGAGAGAGAAGAAACAAGAAAGAAACTTTGGGAGGAAAACTTAAAGAAAGAGAGAAATCTAAGAACAAAATCTTTTTTTTTTTGTTTCTTACTTGAATGCTTAAATTAAAGATGTTACACATATTTATAGTAAAAAAAAACTTTATCTAAACTATATTCTAAGCACAAATCATTTGTGTTCATATCATCATTCTTATCCAAAACACAATCTTTATCCAAATCTTAGTCATCATCCTTATCCTAAAACTTATCCAAAATTTTCAACAAGGACTATGATTGGTCATTAAAAGATAACAAATCTAGTTAAAATAAAATAATATTAAAAATATTTTAAATGTTAAAAATAACATTATCTTTAATATAAATTCCTTCTCATCCCCTATGGAATTATTTAGGATATTCACAACAATATGAATCTCACTAAAGTGTTCCTTTAAATATAGGTTCCTTTACCCAACTTTTTTTTAAATTGATTTGTAAATCATAAATATTCCTTGAGGGTTTGAGAGTCATGTAATCTTAAAAACAACTCAAATTTTGCATCATTTTCCTTTTTCATCTTGTTCATTTTATATAGCTAACATGCTGCAATTATTGCCATAACCAAATAGACATGAACCTAGAACTATACCGGTATATATATCATTCCAATCAAGAACAATCATTGGCCTAAAAAATCAATAATCGTAGCAATTTTCCAACTGTCAAAAACAAAAATGATTCTCATGTTTAAACAATAGCAAAAGAGTCGCTTCTAAATTATTTGAAATATACTACTGCAAACAAAACCGTTAGCACTGACAGGAAACTAAACCAAGTGTAAATGTATAAAGCAATCATTGTGCTATGGAAGAACCACTGCCTTAGAAGTGATTTCGCCCTAATTGGTGTAACCGAAAATGGACGTCGCTCCCAAGGTTAACATAATACTTCCAAATTCGTACACCTGAATGAGAAATATGGAACTCAAAAGGATTGCTCTTCTAGTAAAAGCCGGGAAATAAACTGGAAGAAACTAGTAAACCACACTAGGTTCAATGCCCAAGAAAGATTAGAGGGGTCATAGACGGTCCCGCTTAAAATCCAATCTCCTAAACAGAATATTACACTAATGTAATTTAGTAAAATACCAAAATTTTAGAGAGCAAGAATGGGAGAGAAAAGAGAAAACTGAGTTTTCTTTTTTTTTTTTATGTTGTGAAAAATGAGTAGAATAGTCTGATATTTATATTGTTTCCAGAATGAGCAAAATGATAAAATAGCAGTGTTAGTTTCCAAAAATAATAGAGGATTTTCCTCAATAGAAAATATTCTGCAACAGTCAAAGGATCTTTTTTAACCGAAAAATATTATACAATAGAAAATATTTTGAAAAAATATTTCTGATTTTGCATTACCAACATTCCCCCATTAATGCAAAAGAATTGGAAAATTTTGTAAATATGAGAAAAAGGTAAAACGTGAGAAGAGTAATTGCGAAATTAGCCACTTAAGCACTAGTATCTTGTGGATTTGAACTAGTACATAGTGAAATTAGTGATTCTTCTCTTTAACAAGTGAATGAATCTTGAACTTGTTATGATAAGACTAAACTCAAGACACACGACTAATCTCAAATCCAATTGAGTTCCACAATAGATAAACAATTTAGCTAATATACCTCGGGATGTTGATAAGTACTCTAAAAAAATGACCCAACGTCTTTCATAAAAGGTGGCTAATACTTCACACTTACGTAGGTGATTTCATCAAGCTTATCTTAGTATAGACTACCCGGACCAGGACTATGGAATCATTAAAAGCATTTAATAAGCTTAACCTCTCAGTTTTATAATTCGGTGAATTCATCAAGTCCGTCTCAACAGAACCACCCAAAATAGCAAACACCCGTCGTAGATGGTGAATGACAAGCTCCATCAACACAACAAAAGCTTTAGCCTCAATAGATGGTGAATGACAAGCTCCATCAACACAACAAAAGCTTTAGCCTCAACATCAATTGAACATTATGACACGTTGACAATTGACTTTGTCACAACTCACGCACAACATATCTGGAATGATTGCAAGCACTTAATACAATAAGAAAATCAGCGTCGAATGGTCCAAAATAGCGAGCAAAAATCGACAAAAGAATCGAGCATTCATCAAACTAGAGAGGACGACAACAAAATCATCCTTAAAATGACTTGAAAAACTAAGATTACATGCATAAGCAAGACTAAAAAATGTGCTACAAGAGCATACAAAAACTTCTAAAACTGAATATTTATTAAACAATAAAAAAACGAACAAAAAAAATATAAAACTTAAGATAATATGGATCCTAATTGACACGTGAAGTCATTTATTAATTTAAAATACTCTCAAAACAGAAACATATTAAGAAGTTGATGAAGAGCCACCCACATTCCAATAAAAATTACTGGTGGTTAGTGGGGTTTTAATGAACGACAGTCACCATCATCTGTCCATCACAACTTGTGAAGACAATAAAGATACCCACAAAATAAATCTATAAACTGAAAAGAGAGAAGACATGTATAGTGGATGAGAAGAAGGAAGAAAGAAAGGGTTAATGGGAGAAGAAATAGATGGGCAATAGCCAGTCTGAAGGCTGACACCACCGTTGAACAAAACAAAAAATAAAAAACAAACGGCTTGGAGAAAAAATATCTTCATATCTTTAGTTAAGTTTTTGGTGAATGCTATAATGTTGTAATATAATGTTATTAGCAATAGATTATGTAGCATCTATAATGTATAGGGGAAGAAATTATATATAAAAAATATTTGTATATATATATTATTATGCCTTACACATCAACCTTTCTTTTTCACTCAAATCCATCCCACTCTATCTCAATCTACTTAGGAAAATGAACGGAAGAAAATTTTCAGGAAGAAATTTCTCCTTAACAATTTCAATCTTTAAGAAACTTTCAGCAAGCTTTCATGTTGCTGTTTTGCCACTAATTTCATGCCACGTTTTAAACCAATTTGTAAAGCCACTCTTAGCTTCATGCTTTTCCAACTTTGAGAAGTCGGTTTGACTTCTAACACTTCTCCTTAAACCGAGATCTTTATTCCAAGTTTTTCTTTTAAGTTTGTTAAATACGCCCTCTTTCAATTGCTTCGTAAAATGTTTACCAATTGGTCTTTCATTCTGTAGTAGATTAGCTTGATGTTTTTATTCTTCACCAACTCTCAAATAAAGTGATACTTTGTATCAATGAGCTTGCTTTGGCTATGGGACACAAGATTCTTTGCAAGAGATATTGTAGACTTGTTGTCAACATAAATTGTAATGGAACCTTCCTGTGTAAGAGTTAGTTCGCTCAAAATATTCTTCAACCAAATTGCTTGACAAGGGCATACTATAGCGGTGTATTCTGCTTCACATGCTGAGAGGGCTACTATTTGATGCTTTTTTGATGACCCTGGAAATGTTGTAGAGCCAATATGGAATAAATATCTAGACGTGCTTTTGTGATAGTCCAAGTCACCACCATAATCATTTTATGACTAACCAACCAATTTTGAACTTTGTGTGTAAAAACAATGATCCATTGTACTTTTAACATATCTCAAAATTCTTTTTGCTACAATTAGATGGTCTTGTTCTGACTTCTTCATGAATCAACTAACTAATCCCCTTGCATACATTATGTTTTTCTGCACGATAGTCAGATACTTTAAACTTCCAATGATGCTTTTAAATAATGTTGAATTTACCGGCTCTAGTTGAATTAACACTTAACTTCATACTAGGTTCCACTGGCGTGGCTACTGGCTTGCAATCTTTCATTTAGAATTTGCTTAAGATTTGTTCCACATACTGCTTTTGATACACAAATATTTCATCTTCCATTTGCTTCACTTTGCATCCAAGAAAACATGACATCTCATCAATATCTGTCATTTTAAATTCTTTAGTCATATTTTTCTTAAAGTCATTGAACATACCTGGTCTATTTCTTGTGAAAATCATATCATCTATGTATAAACATGCGATCATGATGTCACCATCTCCATTTTTCTTCGTATATAAGGCATGCTCGTATAGACTTTTCATGAACTCATTCTTCTGAAAGTACTCATCTATTCTTGTGTTCCATGCTCTTGGGGCTTGATTTAAACCATATAAAGCTTTCTTTAAGCGATATATTTGTCTTATTGTCTTTGTTTTCTACATCCAAGTGGTTGTTCAATGTAAACTTCTTATTTTAAGTAGTTATTAAGGAATGCTAACTTCACGTTCATTTGATAAATCTTCCATTGTTTTGTGTTGTAATTGTTGTGAAAAGACTTATAGTGTTGTTTCTGGCTACTAGAGCAAACACTTCATCATAATCCACTCCATGTCTGATACGATCACGGTCGGAAATGCCCTTGGTTCAGCTCACCAAGCGAGGCTTGCCATTTTTCGCAAGCTGACCTAGCTCAAATTTAGCTCGTTGAGCTTAAATCAGCTCGATTCTAGCTCAATGAACTTGACTCATCACCGAGGCGAGTTCGTATCAATGTCTTTACTTGTAGCCTTTGACAACTAGAATTTCTTTGTACTCTCCATTTTCCCCTATTTGTAGGTCTTTGTCTTGTACACCCATTTAACTTCAACTGGGTTGTGTCCTTTTAGCAAACTTGTTAACTCTCGCGTATCATTTCTTCTTATTGTTGCAATTTCTTCATCCATTTCCTTATTTCATTTGATATCTTCAATTGCTTCTTCATATGTTATAGGATCACATTTTGTAATTAAACAAAATTAGGAATAATCAAGAGTTGTCTCTGTGGGTTCTGCAATATTATAAATGTTGTGTAGACTACACATTCTTGTAAACACTTCCTTTGAACTACTACTACTTGGTGATGACGATGTTGTAGGAGTTGTTGCAACATGACTTGGTGGAGGGCTTTGATCATCACCTTCTTTATCTTGATTGATGAAGTCATCATCTTTATCATCACTAAAAAATAGTCCTTCAATTTACTTTTCTTTTTCGCTCCATCTTTAGTAATTTGTTTCATTGGACTCAACATTTATTGAAATAATAACTTTCTTGGTGAGAGGGTTGTGTATTTTATATGCTTTGCTTCTTTTTTTCATATCCAATAAAGATGCATTTCATGCCTTTTTTATTGAGCTTCACTCTCGTCTAATCAGAAATGTGAGCATATGCGATGCATACAAAAAACTTGAGATGTCCAACTTATGGCTTTTGATCGCTCCAAACTTCATTCAACGTCTTATATTTCACACTTTTTACTAGGCATCGATTAATAGGTAAACTACACATTGAACAACTTTAGCCCAAAAAGTTCTTGGTAGATGTTTACCTTTTACCATGCTTCTTTCCATATCAAGAATAGTGTGTTTCTTTCTTTCAGCAATTCCATTTTGTTGTGGAGTATATGTAATTATCAATTGGTGAATAATTATATGCTCTTTACAAAAGCTTTTAAACAGTTTTGATATATACTTGCCCTCGTTATCAGATTTGAATATCTTAATATAATGTCCACTTTGTTTTTCCACCATAGTTTTGAACTCCATGAATTTATTAAGTACTTCTAATTTTATTTTAAGAAAATATATCTAACTTTTTCTCCTAAAAGCATCAATAAAGGTAAGAAAATACATGTTTCCTCCAACTGATGGTATATCAAAAGGGCCTACTATGTCAAAGTGTACAATTGCCAGTAGTCTCCAAGCTCTTTGAGATTTTACAACTTCAAAACTTTACTTATGTAAACTGAAAAGAACTTTCTCCACAACTTTTTTTTGTCTGTCATCTCCTCTCCAAGTAATCTGAGCTTATTCATGGTCTTTATAGAGTCTGTCTTTGTACTCCTTTAGAGTTTTAAACTTGATAACACTCTAGAATAATGTATTTTTATGTATTAATTATGTATTTATTCTGAGCATGATCCTGCTAATTTGAGCTATTTATTTTATCTCATAGGAACTAAATTTGAGGCAAAAGCAAAATTAAGGGCCAAAAGCATGAATTTAGAGATAAAATGGGCCAATGTGCAACATAAGGAAAAGTTGGTGCCAAAAGTGAAAGCATGGAGGACATAAGGGTTGAAATGCAAAAAGAAGAGATTTTATTCTATCAAACTCTATTTTAATTATATTAGGATAATTAATATTAAGATAATAATTAAGGATTATTTAATTTTAGGATTTTATTTTATTTATCTTTATTTATCTTCAATTAAATGTATTTATCTTTTGGGAATTGAAGTAGGATTAGACTATCTCCCCTATAAATAGGGGGTGAAGTGATTCAAAAGAGATCCATCTTTTTCTATAAACACTCTCTCCCCAAAAATCTAGGCTTTTGCTCTTCTCATATTTCCTTCCAATAAAATCTCTATTTTTATTTTATTTATGTTCTTTTCCACCATAACCATGAGCCACTAAACCTATCTAGCTGAAGGTTGTCGATATTCCCTAAAAAGGGTTCTTGAGGCTTGAGTCCGTACTTAGCCCCCTCTCCAAGTATTCATCGTTTCTTCGCACTACGGGGCTGACGCTTCCGTTTATGTCCTTTAAGAAGTAAGCTTTTCAACGTATGCAAAGGCGACCGCTTTGTATGTTTTGGGAAGGTTGCACAGTCGGTTCGTTAGCTTACTACGTTAGAGGTTGGCGAGCTTAAGAGACAAAATGGCGTGGGATTCGCCATTGAGAAGTGCTGATCTAGCATAAAACGATCCCACAGAAGCGATTGTTGGCTAGAGTCAGGTTTCACTAAATCGTAAGTCTAAATCCTTGGAGCTGATGGTCGTAGGCGTCCTCTTCCACTATGGCTTATTCGGTTTGGGAAGGATCATTTAAAAGCCAAAGATTGAACCTAAGGCGGAACGAGACAATTGGAGACTGGAATCTCCCATAAGAATTTCCTTTCTCTCAACTCTATTTTTAATTTCTCGAATTTTCGATTCAATATTCCTAATTCTGTTTTTATTTTATTTTTCGTTTCTAGATCCAAACCTTTAATTCTATTTTTTTTTAGGAACGCATGTTTTCTTAGGCAAGATTCTGCTTGGGATTTCACGGAATAAGACATTGTGCAAATCTAGTCCTTAAGGATTTGACCCTACTTCCCTTTTACTATTCTTTTTCATTATTTATTAGGGATAGGATATTTTTGGTGCTTTCAACGACCGCATCAAAACTATTTCATTTTCAAGATTTCAAATTCTCTTTTGAGGTTGAACACTTGCATTTGTCTAATCCTATCATGCCTTGCAACTCCTCTTTTAGCATCTCCCAAGCTTGCTTTGCAATCTCACATGCAATGTGCCATAAAAATTTCGTCAGAAACGGATGACTCAATACAACTCTTTTCTTTCTTTAACTGGGTTACAGTTGGATTGGCCGAAAGTTAGGGTGATTCTTTATCATTTTCAACCACATCCCAAAGATCAAAAGCACTTAGATATGTTTTCATTTTGACAGCCTACATCTAATAATTTTCACTCGAAAAGAAAGGTCGTGAACACAAAGAACAAATATTTGAAGTCATTTGGTGTTGACAAATGCTAGCTAACTCTTATCATAACTCTCAAATATTTGTAGCCCTTGTAAGATTAAAAGTTTCTGATACCAAGTTCTTGGAAGAGAGAGAAGAAACAAGAAAGAAACTTTGAGAGGAAAATTTAAAGAAAGAGAGAAATCTAAGAACAAAATATTTTTTATTTTTTTGTTTCTTACTTGAATGCTTAAATTAAGTAAATTTTTTTTTATCTAAACTATATTCTAAGCACCAATCATTTGTGTTCATACCATTATTCTTATCCAAAACACAATCCTTAACCAAAATCTTAGTCATCATCCTTATCCTAAAACTTATCCAAAATTTTCAACAAGGACTATGATTGGTTATTAAAAGATAACAACAAATCTAGTTAAAATAAAATAATATTAAAATATTTTAAACGTTAAAAAAAACATTATCTTCAGCATAAATTCCTTCTCATCCCCTATGGAATTATTTAGGATATTCACAACAATATAGATCTCATTAAAGTGTTCCTTTAAATATAGGTTCCTTTACCCAACTTTTTCTTAAATTGATTTGTAAATCATAAATATTCCTTGAGGATTTGAGAGTCATGTAATCTTAAAAACAACTCAAATTTTGCATCATTTTCCTTTTTCATCTTGTTCATTTTTTTATAGGTAACATGCTGTAATTATTGCCATAACCAAATAGTCATGAACCTAGAACTATACTTGCATATAAATCATTCCAATCAAGAACAATAATTGGCCTAACAATAACAGTAATCGTAGCAATTTCCAACAGTCAGAAATGAAAACAATTCTCACGTTTAAACAGTGGCAAAGAAGTCACTTTTAAATTATTGGAAGTATACTACTGCAAACAAAACAGTTAGCACTAACAGGAAACTAGACCAAGTGTAAATGAATTAAGCAATCATTGTGTTATGGAAGAACCACTACCTTAGAAGTGATTTCGCCCTGATTGGTGTAATCGAAAATGGACATCGCCCCCAAGGTTAACATAGTACTTCCAAATTTGTACACCCGAATGAGAAATATGAAACTCAAAAGGATTGCTCTTTTCGTAAAAGTCAAGAAATAAACTGGAAGAAACTAGTAAACCACACTAGGTTCAATGCCTAGGAAAGACTGGAGAGGTCATAGATGGTCTCGCTTAAAATCTAATCTCCTAAACAGAATATTGCACTAATGTAATTTAATAAAATACCAAAATTTTAGAGAGCAAGAATGGGAGAGAAAAGAGAGAATTGTTTTCTTGTTTTTTTTTTTTTTATGTTGTGAAAAATGAGTAGAATAGTCTGATATTTATATTGTTTCCAGAATGAGTAAAATGATAAAATAGCAGTTTCAGTTTCCAAAAATAATAGACGATTTTCCTCAATAGAAAATATTTTGCAATAGTCAAAGGATATTTCTTAACCGAAAAATATTCGACAACATAAAATATTTCGGAAAAATATTTCTGATTTTGCATTACCAACATTCCTTGCTAATGCAAAAGAACTGGAAAGTTTTGTAAATATGAGAAAAAGGTAAAACGTGAGAAGAGTAATAGCAAAATTAGCCACTTAAGCACTAGTATCTTGTGAATTTGAACTAGTACGTAGTGAAATTAGTGATTCTTCTCTTTAACAAGTGAATGAATCTTGAACTTGTTATGATAAGACTTAACTCATGACACACGACTAATCTCATGTCCAATTGAGTTCCATAATAGATAAACAATTTAACTAATATACATCGGGATGTTGATAATTACTCTAAAAAAACAACCCAACGTCTCTCATAAAAGGTGGCTAATACTTCACACTTACGTAGGTGATTTCATCAAGTTTTTCTTAGTATGGACCACCCGGACTAGGACTATGAAATCATTAAGAGCATTTAATAAGCTTAACCTCTCAGTTTTATAATTTCGCGAATTCATCAAGTACGTCTCAACAGAACTACCCAAACTATAGGATATGAATTCATTAAGAGTAAGAAACTCAACTTCACACGTCGGTGAATTCCTCAAGTTTATCTTAGAACCACCCAAACTTTAGGCTATTGTGCATGTACATTATGTGCCATAGGGATAGGTAAAGATGTACATTATAAGTCTTTCATGGTTTCATTTGATCACATTGAACTTAAAAGACTAAGTTGGGTATCCACCATGAATTCTTTAACCAGTGGGCTTAAGTCTCACCCCTCTTGATGAATCAAGAACCATTTTCCTACATAACCCTTTGGTTAGTGGATCATCTAGGTTCCTCTTAGATTTTAATTACTTTATGGTGAGTACTCCATTTTTTATTATGCATATCTCATATTCATGTCTTATTCGTATGTGTCTTTTCTTGTCATTGTAAGCTTGGTTTTGAGCAAAACAATTGGCGGCTTGTGAATCATATAATAAGGACAACAAGAGGTGTATGTTTCTCCCCATAAAGAAATCTCTGCAAGCAGATTCCTGAGCCACTCGAACTTTTTCCCAACTCAGTCAAGAGTTATAAAGTCTGATTACATCATGGAGTGAGCAATACACGTCTGTTTAGCAGACTTCTAAGAAATAGTTGCTCTATCTAAAATAAAGACATACCCACTTACAGAGCTAACTTTATTAGTTACCCAGTTTGCATCACAATATCTCTTTAGGACTGCAGGGTATCCAAAAAATTCCAACTTCCAAGTTATTATACTTTAATTTCACTCAAAATCATTTGGGGAAGTTTAACCTTGATAACACAGTAACTTGCGAACCATAACTCTTTCCCCCACTTACTATGTCGATGCCCTCATAGATATAAAGCCAGTTTAGTAACCTTGTTGCATCTAGTTGACATTTTAGTCTCAAGTTCATCTTGGGCCTTCAAGGCCTAAGATTATGATTCATTCAATGCACATCAGACATAGACTCGAACTTGGTTTCATCTCAATCATTGGTGTAGTCTTGTCTATGCCCATTCCTCCACCAAACACTTGGGCTCAATGCCACAACATATAATCATCAGGTTACAACCTTGAGGAACCTTTAATGGTTTGATCCATTGCCAACTGAATATTACTATGACTTTGATGCTTAAAAATGCATTCCTCTAGATGTGACACCAATTACACTCTTGCGACATCCCATTAGATGCGTCCCTCTGAACGTGGTTTATGCCAACTGCCCATGCGACCCTAACACTAAAGTTCTCAACATGGGAAATATAGACACATTGGTCATCCCCAACGTAGGCCCTCTCGGTCCCTCTATGGTCACCCCATTGGGTGTGGTCATCTTGGCCAATCACAACATATGTGGCATTACTAAACTAGGTTGATCTCAATATCATTTTTGGACTTTAATGTTCATTCACACAAACTTTATCACGTTGCTTCTTTCTCCGCACAATTTCATTGGTTGACTAAACAAGACATCCCCCACTACTTTGGTTAAAAATTTTGTGATGCTTGAACTAGCTCCACAAATCTCCAGTGATCCGCTCATGATCCTTTGACCAACAAACTTAAAGGTCCTTCGACCCACTCAAACTCCAGCTCGTTAGGTCTTCCCAGCCTATCTTGATTGCAATGGCCAACTAGCCAGCATGGATGGAGCTTGCAATTGCTCCGATGATACTTAGACACACTTTTGCACTACTTAGGTGCCTTCAAACCGATTGCCTTAATATCACATCAACATATTTATAAATCCAATTTTCCCTTCATTGTCTATTTTTTTTCCTCCGAGATTCAAACCTTAAGACCTTTTAAGATTTCACTGTACTTAGAGTGTACAACCAAGTCCCATAGGCTCAACTCTCAACTTGGAATGGGCAAGCCAGAATTAAACCACTCGAGATTTGAATCAACAAAGCCAAACCCGTGTTCCAACACCTTAAAGCCCCCCACTCAGGTTATAAGCTCGCATTATCAAGCTCAACTTCCAAATTACCTGTAGGAGCCTTCATTGGTTCCAACAGCCAAAAAAGAAAATGATTTTCACGTTTAAGCAATAGCAAACAAGTCGCTTCTAAATTGTTGAAAATATACTACTGCAAACAAAACTATTAGCACTAACAGGAAACCAAATTAAGTGTAAATAAATAAAACAATCACTATGTTGTGGAAGAACCACTGCCTTATAAGTGATTTCGCCTTGATTGGTGTAATCGAAAATGGACGTCGCCCCTAAGGTTAACACGGTACTTTCAAATTCGTACACTCGAATGAGAAAGATAGAACTCAAAAGGATTGCTCTTCTCGTAAAAGTCGGGAAATAAACTGAAAGAAACTAGGGTAAACCACACTAGGTTCAATTCCCAGGAAATATTGGAAGGGTCATAGACAGTCCCACTTAAAACCCAATCTCCTAAACAAAATATCGTACTAATGTAATTTAGTAAAATATCAAAATTTTAGAAAGCAAGAACATGAGAGAAAAAAGAGAATTGAGTTTTCTTGTTTTTTCTGTGTTGTGAAAAATGAGTAGAATAATCTGCTATTTATATTGTTTTTAGAAAGGGCAAAATAGTAAAATAACAGTGTCAGTTTTCAAAAATAGTATAAGATTTTCCTCAATAGAAAATATTTTGTAGCAGTTAGAGGATTTTCCTCAACTGAAAAATATTCTATAATAAAAATAATTTTAAAAAATATTTCTTATTTTGCATTACCAATAACTATATCACTTGAAAATTGATGCCCATGTTTAAGTTTAAGTTTAAGTTTAAGTTTATGTATTATTGAAAGAGGCGGTGATGATTATAGAAATTTAAATCTCGTTAACCTGATTTGTAAATTTGAGGATGAAACTTTCCATCCATTTTAAACATTTTCTGAGCCTCTTCTCTCTCTTTGCAAGAACAATCTTTTTACCAGATTTTGTTTATTTTTATTTTATCAACCAAAAAAAAGTGAAGCAAAATTAAAAAGAACTAAAATAAGCAAAATGTTTTGGAAACTTGAATTATTATTTTTAATTATATCATCCATACTAAATTGAGGGCTAAATTTAGAATTAGAACTAAATTGACAAATTTTATAAACATTAAGGGTTAAACTTGATGAATAATTTATATTTAGGATCAAATTAATAGAATATCAAAATATTAGAGGGCTAAATTTGTTATTAAACTAACAAAAAAAGCTTACATAAGCTTGTTGTGACTCATCTAATGACAACCAACGGGAGAGTGACCAAAATATTTGATTTCATAAAGTTTAGTGACTAATTAAATAAAAAAATTAATAGGTTAGTAACCAAAATAAAACGAAGTTAATAATTTGTTGGCTCCTAATTCAACTTTAATTTCAATTTTCCTGTTTTGTACATTGAACTCTAGTTCTATGCATCTCTTAATCTATGTTACCTTAGACTCTTCATTTTTCATGAAGTATATGTATGCTACAATTGTGTATGACACATTTGGATATGGATCAACGATATAATCCTCCAAATACCTAAGAAAACTTAAAACAAGAATTGAGTATATCAACATTAAACACATACCTTTATCCGACATTCACCCAAGATCCATGTATTATAGTGACCATCATCTAGATGCTAGTATTTTATGGAAGCAAATGTTTAGATCTTCATGTAGTACATATACAACTTTCAAAAGGCTGCTTTCAAGAGTAAATCTTCATGCTTATATCTCTTGTAGTTAAGATGTTTGAACAAGTTTATCCACTTTATAAACATATGGACATGGTTTGATTACAATAATAGCCATTGTAATACACTATATTATCCTAAAATTGTTGTATATAGTGGTTTTGGGATGGACTAATACAACCAAGTAGAATAATGCTAGGGAAAAAAATAAAGAATAAGTAATGAGAAAGGGTATAGGCAAGACACTTCCAAGAAGCTTTCTGTATGATATGGATTCTTTACTATGGCACAAATGGTCTGAAAACCTTATCCCTAGAGTACATGCACATGTCAAAACAAGTAGAATAATGGTAAAAGAATAAAAGAATGAGACAATTCCAAGAAGCTTTCTGAATGATATAGTTTTCTTTACTGTGGCACAAATGGTCTGAAAATGTCATCCCTAGAATACAATGGTTACTCAAAACAAGGAAATGATTGCGCTTGAATTTCTTTTTGAACGCACATGTCAAAATGTTATCCTAGGATAGAATGACTGCTATTATCTAATGCTTTAAATTTTCTATTATTAGTTAAACCCGACTTAAGATAGATCGATTAACTTGTAGTCCATTTTATTATTAAAAAATAATAAAGTTTATTAAGTAGTAATTCGATTGGATTTATCCTAAATAGAAATAAGAATTAATGTCTTGATATCAAAAAATTATACTGTTAACTAAAATAATTAAATTATGTATACATTTGTTTAATATTAAGTAAGCAATTAAGATAAATATCAAATTTTAAAAGCCAACCAGGCTCAGCCCCGACTTGTGATGGGCTTCAACAAGAATTTTATGTATGGGATCACAAGCTGCACGAAAATATTTTTGAAATTGACTCAATCGTGTTCAAATGGGTAATTGATCGGATAATCGAATCGAATTAGTATTAATTGAATTAATTAAACTTTTTAATTTTTTAATTGTTAACCGAATCAAAATTGTTTCAAAAAAAAATAACCAAACCGAAATAATTCGGTTAATTCGGTCGGTTAACTGAATTGACCGAAATTGACATGTTTTTATTTTTTTGGTTAAAAAAAGTATAAAACATATAAAAAAAATTTGATAATGTTCATTTGACTACATTAAAACTACATATAATTTGTATTATTAATTATTAAGTTCGATTAATTCAATTAATTATTTGATTTCGAACCGAATTAACTGATAACCAAACTTCCAAAAAACCATTTACCTACCTCCAACTGAATTAGATTATCGATTTACCGAATTAGATCGATTCGGTAAATTAATTCGATTTTAACCAAAATTTGAACACCCCTAACTCAACACATGTACATATCTAGACATGACGATTGCCAACTCCTCTTGATCATGCTTCTTCTTTTCTCTATATATCCCCTTTTCATAGGAATTATTCATTTCGTCCTTTAGTTTTCAACAAAAATGATAGATGGCTCTATGATTATAAACCTTTGTGAAGCTTTCAAAGCTTTATAAATCATCTAAGCCAAATGTTTGGTTATGTCATTCATACCGTGCCGACATTTGATCACAATCAATGATACAATCGAAGGGGTTTTAGCTTATTTTGATTCATATAACATTACGTATACTTTAAACAAGACCAAGAAGTGGAAACCTTTTCTTTCATGGTTAGAATCTCAAATTTATTAAATATTCTCTTTTTAAATTCCATAATTGCACAAAATTCTCTCTTTGTTTTTTCTTCCTCACTCTGCTTTTTCTCTTTATTTCAATGACTAGTCAGTAAGTTAAGAAAAATTCGATAACAAAGCCGATAGAGAAAACTCTATTGAATTAGCTAATTAAATTATTTTAACCAATTGTATTTTCCGTCTATAACAAAATTGAAACATAAGTTGTACGAAAAAGATAAATCTATATGAAAGAAAATGGATCAAACAATATAAAGCTAGGAGAGTAGCCGATGGTTTACAACATATGATTGACAGATTGAACAAAATAGAGTTTTGTTCCGCTGATCACCTGCTTTCGCATTCAACCTGGAAAAGCACGAAGATATGAAGTAAATTAGCCTTATAAAACAGGAGTCAACACCATATATCAATCACTGTAAATAAGTGAAGGCTTAACCATTTTCTCTTGACAAGAGTGCCATTATTATTCCCGTTTGATCCACTGTTTGAATGCATATCATCAAAATTTGAAGAAGTTGACCTGCTATGTTCATGTATGGTTTGGTCCATCTCTTCCAAATCTTCCTCATACACTATTCGAGCCCCGCATTTCTTCACCATGGAATTGATGCCCCATATTTCGAATGCAACCTCAATTTCAAATCTTCCCTTCAACATATCTGTGCTGGATCCAGAAACCTCAGTTTCTTTGCATTCTAATTCCACCAGGGATGACAAATCAATGCCATTACGAGGCAAATAATGTATCAAAAGGTGGTCTTTGGTCACTCTCGTAGACTTACCTTCTAATTGAAAATAGACTGTTTTAAATTCTTCAGAGAAATTTCTACCATGGATAACAAATGTATACGAAATATGCTCCCCCTTCGAGGTTTATTATTGAAGTCAGAGAAGAAAATACAGCTGAAAGCGAATCCTAAGAACTGTGTATCATTCAGAAAATTGGGAGGCAATTGCATCTTTATTGTTGGATTCAAATGAAGAAAATGGAATAAAAATAGTAAGAATGCAGTTGCAGCAATACAAGAAAGAGTTTTGATTTTTAACAGAGAAGAAACTGCAGAGAAATAGATTTTATTCATTCATCTCACATTAGTTATTCAGTATTCAGCCCTTTAAATAGCTGAGTTACAACGTAGGTTGTTTCCAAAAATATCAATTCTGAGAATCAGAATACTAACAATTCCCTTCAAAATAGGGATATGCTCTAACTGTGAAACAAATTTATTGGGTTTCAAATAAACAAGAAATCAAACTAACGTTCCTTAAGCAAATAACTAACACTCCTCCTTGGTTAAGGAACTGCAAACTCCAATTCTCTGCCTTAGAAACTCGAACATGTTGGCTGGAAGTGACTTTGTAAATAAGTCTGCTAGTTGTTCTTCAGACTTGCAGTAAACCAAAGTAACTTCACCATTCTGCTGTACTTCCCTCAAGAAGTAAAGTTTGATTTTGAAATGCTTGGTCTTCCCATGGAACACTGGATTATTTGAGATTGCAATAGCTGCTTGATTGTCAACAAAAATCTCAGTATCGTTTTTCTGCTCCATATGCAAGTCACACATTATCTTTTTCAGCCATAACACTTGATTAGCTGCTGCAGTTGCTGCAATGAACTCTGCTTCTGCAGTGGATTGAGCTACAATCTCTTGTTTTTTTGAAGACCATGAGAAAATTCCAGAACCTAGGCTGAAACAATATCCTGACGTACTTTTCATATCATCAAAAGATCCAGCCCAGTCACTATCCGAGAACCCATACAACTTGAAGTTTTGGCACATCTCAAACTTGACACCGTAATCAACAGTACCTTTGATATACCTCAATATTCTTTTTGCTGCTCTCAAATGCATTTCACTAGCACAATGCATAAAACGAGATAAAATACTTACAGCAAACATGATGTCGGGCCTTGTTGCAGTGAGATACATTAGACATCCAATCAAGCTTCTATAGTATCCTTCATCAACTTTATCAGCTCCATCTTCTTTCATCAGCTTCTCCTTTTGATTCATTAGGTGTGCTCATGGCTTTACATTCATCCATCTGAAATTTCTTCAAAATTTCTTTTGCATATTTTTCCTGACATATCAGCACCTTGTTCTTACATTGCTTGATCTCCATTCCAAGGAAAAAAGTCATAAGACCAAGATCTGTCATTTCAAACACTTGCATCATTTCTTGTTTAAATTTCTCAACCAGCTTTGTATTATTTCCTGTCACCAAAAGATCATCAACATATAGTGACACAATGAGAGTATCTACTTCTTTATGTTTCACATAAAGAGTGGATTCTGAGAAGCTTTTAACAAAGCCAAGACTTAACAAATGAGCATCGATCTTGCTGTACCAAGCTCTTGGAGCTTGTTTTAGGCCATAGAGAGCCTTTTTGAGCAGGTAAACTTTTTCTTCTTCGCCTTGCTTCACAAATCCCTCAGGTTGCTCCACGTATATTTCTTCTTGTAATGCGCCATTCAAAAACGCTGATTTGACATCTAATTGGAACACTTTCTAGCCTTTTTGTGCCGATATTGCAAGCAACAATCTGATCGTATCTAATCTTGCAACATGAGCAAACGTATCAGAATAATCAACACCATAAATTTGAGCATACCCTTTAACGACGAGCCTTGCTTTGTATTTGTTGACGGAGCTGTCGGCATTAAGCTTTGTTCGGAACACCCATTTGACTCCAATAACTTTTCTCCCTTCAGGCTTTTCTACCAGCTCCCATGTCTCATTTTTGTTAATCATTGTCATCTCTTCCTCCTTTGCTTTCCTCCATTTTGGATCTTTTAATGCATCATCATGGCTGGCTGGTTCGCAAACTGCCACATTGCATCTTTGATAGATATCTGAAAGTAGCCTTGTACCTCTAACTGGAGGATCATCTTCTAACTCATTCATCCATTCGTCGATTGTTTCGAAAGCACCTTTCGGTTCTTGAGACATCTATTTTTTTTGTGAAATCATCCAATCACACTGCTCGTCCTCGTTGAAATGTACATCTCGGCTAATTGTCAATTTTTCGGTTTGAGGATGATAAACCTTGTAGGCTTTTGAAACTGAACTATATCCCACGAAGATGCCAGGAATTGCCTTCTTATCAAGTTTGTCACGTTTAACCTTTGGAACATGAACAAAACATATGCAGCCAAATACTTTAAGAAAGCTAAGTGAAGGTTTATAACCGTACCAAGCTTCGAATGGAGTCTTGTCTTCCAAAGCTTTGGTTGGAAGTCGGTTCTGTAAAAAAACTGCCGTGTTGGCTGCCTCTGCCCAAAATGTCTTTGGCAACTCCTTTTCATGCAACATACATCTAGCCATCTCCATTACGGACCTGTTCCTTCTCTCGCTGACCCCATTTTGTTCCGGAGTGTATGAAGCAGTAAGCTGATGTTTAATGCCAGCTTCTTCGCAAAATAAATTGAATTCTGCCGAAGTATACTCCTTCCCGTTATCGGATCTCAACACCTGAATTTTGCGGCCACTTTGATTTTCTACCATTTTCTTGAACTTCCAAAACACACCAGCCACTTCTGATTTGAATTTCAAGAAAAAAATCCAGCACATTCTTGTAAAATCATCAATGAAAATAATACAATAAATGCTACCTTGTAAAGATGGTGTTCTTTGTGGTCCGGCAACATCAGTATGAATTAGTTGCAACTTTTGAGAACCTCTCCAAGTTGATTTCGGAAACGGCAGCCTATTTTGTTTACCTAATTGACAGGCGGCACAATTTGGAAGATGATCATCAAGTTCTGGCATTCCTTTTATCATATCTTTCTTCTTCATTTTCAGCATTCTTTGAAGATGACAGTGACCAAGCCTTTTTTGCCAAATTTCCGTAGTGCAAACTTTGTTGACGTAGGCTATTTGCTCCTCCTCCGTTGGATCAAATGAGAAACTTTTGCCCCTCATTTTAACCCGTAAAATCTCTTTTCCAGCAACATCATAAATGCAGCAATAGGAATTTTCAAAGGATACTTTAAATCTTTTTTCTATAAGCTGGCCAACACTCAACAAATTTTTATCAATTTCAGGAACATAAAGTACATCTGAGATTGTTTTTGTACCTGAACTTGTTGTAAATGCCACGGTTCCCGACCCTTTTGTGGAAATATAGCCACCATTTCCAATTCTGACCTTCATGACTCTCGGCTTCAAATCCTTGAAGAGAGTTTTGTCCGGAGTCATATGGTTTGTACAACCACTGTCAATCAACCAGCTTTCTGAAGAACTTTTAGTTGAAAAACATGCTGCGACAAATATCTGATCTTCCTCGTCTTGATCAGCCACATGGACTTCTTCAAGCTTTAACTTATTGCTTCTGCAAACCACGGCTTCATGTCCAAGTTGATTGCATTAGGTACATTTAGCATCTGGTCTCCACCAACATCTGAACGGTGGATGGCCTTTCTTTTTGCAGTGCTGACAAGGCGGATAGTCTTTCTTTGATTTTCTACCCTTACCTCGAGTGTGAGTGTTCGAAGAATTTGCTGCAGATGTTACTTGTGTTTTTCTCTCAGTATTCTTCTTGTGCTTTCCTCCTTCCTGGTGCCAAGCTAGCAAAGCTCCTTCTACTCTTTGTTCTTGCCTCATGAGTCTTCGCTGTTCTTGAGCTTGCAAAGAATTCATCAATTCTGCCAAACTGAGTTTAGACATATCTTTTGTATTTTCCAAGGTGGTTATTGAAGCTTCATATCTTTCAGGCACTGTTACAAGAATTTTTTCAACAATTCTAGAATCTGGAAATTTAGTGCCAAGTAACCTTACCTTGTTGGCAATTTCATACAATCTGTCTTGGTACTCTTTGATTGTTTCTGACTCTTTCATCCTTTGCAATTCAAACTCCCGTATTAAATTTAGCACCTGCATTCCTCGTATCCGGTCATTTCCTTCATATTCTTCTTTGAGATAGTCCCACACTTCTTTTGCTGATCGAAGAGTGAGAACTTTTGTGAAAACGTTTGTTGAAATAGCAGCAAACAGAGTTGATTTTGCCTTAGCTTTTCGGGTCTTCTTTTCCTTGTGAGTTTTGATTTGGACCATGGTAGGATTGTTCGGCAGCAGAGGTATTTCGTAATCCTCTTCCACGGCCTCCCAAAGATCCAAAGCCTCAAGGTAAGTCTCCATCTTTACTGCCCACAGATGATAATTCTGACCATCAAAAACAGGAGGAGCAATTTGAGAAAAACTGGTTTCGGTCTCCATTTCACACACAGACCCCTTAAGAAAATAGCTCGGATACCAATTGTTGGATTCAAATGAAAAAAATGGAATAAAAATAATAAGAATGCTGTTGCAGCAATACAAGAAAGAGTTTTGATTTTTAACAGAGAAGAAACTGCAGAGAAATAGATTTTATTCATTCATCTCACATTAGTTATTCAGTATTTAGCCCTTTAAATAGCTGAGTTACAACGTAGGTTGTTTCCAAAAATATCAATTCTGAGAATCAGAATACTAACAATTCCCTTCAAATTAGGGATATGCTCTAACTGTGAAACAAATTTATTGGGTTTCAAATAAACAAGAAATCAAACTAACGTTCCTTAAGCAAATAACTAACATTTATTATAGATTTTAAAGAGTCATCCGTTTGACTGCTAAACCATTTTGGGATTTCACTTCCCGGAATAACAATGTAACAACTTTCTGTTCTTGCATTTGCTACTAGCTGCAAACAAAGGCACATTTTCTTAAACTAGCACCATAATTCAATGGGAGCAATAATAGAAAAAAAATAAAGGTACTAACCTTCAGTCGTGTCTTCAGAATTGTTACTGCATCGTTACCCTCTGCCAATTTGAAGCAGTTAAAAGCACAAATGTATCCATTAACCCTTGAAGGGAAAGCTGTAGTCGAATTTGCAACCGCTTCCAATAAAGCACAACCGTCTATCCATAATTTTATGCTTGCTGGTAGCTCGGGCAATGATTTAAGCCTTTTACAGTCAGTCAGTACTAGACTAGTAAGCTTGGAAAGTCGACTAAGAGTTGCAGGTAGGGTGATGAAATTGTTATCACTAAGCTGTAGAATTTCCAACGAGGACAAGCTACAAATATCATTAGGAATAGCCCCATCATTAAGGTTGCAGTCACCTAAATTCAACTCCTTCAAAGAACTCAAACCAGACAAAATAACAGGTAGCTTCAAGGTCATAGAGTTCGTACTAAGTCTTGGTGTGGGCCTAGAAATAAAACGCCAATGTGATCGTACTCTATATGGTGGTCCCTTGCATCCTTGGAAAGAAAGAAACTTGAGATTTTTCAAATGAAATATGAAGGATGGTGGTGTCGTTATGGCAGTCTCACTCAGGTTAAGCTCATCCAAAGATTCTAGTTGTCGCAAACTCTCTGGAAAATTTTTAAGTTTAGAGCAGCCAGAGAGAAGAAGAGTTTTAAGGAATTCACACCCACCTATGCTGCTTGGGAGACTCTCAAGCTTACTGCAATCTTTCAAATTTAGCAACATAAGACTCCTGAGATGTCCAATTGAAGAGGGAAGTTCTTTAATACCAGTCCCATCTAAACAAAGCTCTTTCAGACATTCCATTTCCCCCACAGTCTCTGGAATCCTGTCTATATTTGAGCAGCCTGAAAGAATTAATGTTTGTAGAGATCCATTCCCAATTTTGGATGGGAAAATCCTAAGTCTCTTGCAGTTTCTTAAATTCAAAAGCTTCAGCCTCCTTAGAAACTTGACGGTAGGATCAATATCTACTATTGCAGTACCTTCCAGAATCAAACTTTCAAGATTTGGGGCCATACTAAAGTCTGGTGTTTTCACAAGGTTTTTAGAACCTTTGAGGTCGACCAATTTTAACTTAAATAAAGGCTGTAAAAGGAAACAATGAAAAAGAAAACCAAAGATGAAATGCCATTTTATTTTTGGTATTTTGTGTTTATGTTACCTTGGTCAAAATTAATTGATCAAACAAAGTAACTCTTACCATGTTTGGCTTCCACAACTTTTCAATGCGGCTATAAGGCAGAAGAAGTGCAACAAGGTTCTCTGGTTGGAAGCTTGAAGGGAAGGATTTGAAAGGATATCCATGCCATTCTAAAAGCCTTAACTCGTTACTAAGATATTTGAAATCACGAGAATTTGGAACATTGAAGACTCTGAGCAGTCTTAGCCTCTTCATTGTCAAAAAGGCATCAGCACTCAAAGTCTAAGTGTTCTGTTTCCTGATAACCACCAAAGGAAAAAGAGGAATGAGCTTTACAATATACAGAGTAATCAACTACATATACACAGATAGGTGTATGAATTTACACCTGATAGAATCAATGACTAGACCTTGAACAACTTCCGTTGCCTGAAAATTAGAGCAATCAACTAATTAATATGGTAAATTTAATGACTTAACAGTGCAATGCACGTCCAAAAATAGTTCAAAGCTAGACTTGCATCCTAGTATCGTATGAATCAACAAATATTCAAGGGTGGAGTAACAGTTAATAGTGCTAAAGACTTACAGTGTTTCCTATTAGCACATAATTAGTATCCTTTTCGTCCCACAATCTACTACGTTTTCCAGGTTCATTAGGAGATTCTTGGTAAACAATTTTCCTTCCCATCTCTTGTAACAAGTCATGCATCGACAATTTGTTGTCTTCATCAATTGTTACAAGAGATTTCTTGATGAGAACATCTATTCCAATATCAGGGAAAAAGCCACAACCATCGAGAATTTTGGTTACCATATCTTTGTCTTCTCCTTTGAAGAAGCATGCAATATCCAAAAATATATCTTTCTCCGATTGTTCTAACCCATCAAAGCTTATTTGAAGCCTGTCTAGAATTTCTTTGTTGGACTCCTTTTTAAGTCTTTCAATAGCACTTCTCCATTGAGCTTCATCTGATCTGCCAGACAGAAAAGAACCAAAAACTTCAAGAGCTAACGGAAGGCCATTGGCATATTCCACTACACGTTTAGAAAGCTCAAAAAATTCCATTGCAGGTGTTTCACTTTTGAAAGCTTTCAAACTGAAAAGGCGAAGTGCTTCCTTGGCATTCAATTTCGTCGGATTATACACATCATCCACTCCGTAGATTTGCAGCAGATGCTCGTCTCTTGTTGTTATGATGATCCTGCTTCCTAAACCAAACCAAGCTCGCTTGCCTAATAAACATTTTAAGTGTTGTATGTTATCCACATAATCAATAACAACAAAAATCTTTCTATGAGATAACTTATGACGTATGGTGTCATTCCCATCATGAACATTAAAAAAGTTGAAACCTTCCTGTGGAAAAATTTGGGAAAGAAGTCGTTTCTGCAAACAAACAAGTCCATGTTTCTCTGCAACTTCACGAACATCGGCCAGAAAGCTTTGGCCTTCAAAATGACTTGAAATTTGGGTATAAACAAATCTTGCAAGAGTTGTTTTACCTAACCCGCCCATACCACAAATCCCTATAATCCGAACACTATCATCTTCCTCCCCTATGCCTATTTTGCAATTTAACTCTTCCAAACGTGATTCAATTCCAATCATGTCATTAGGAGCACTTGCAAATGTTTGACATAATTTTGTTGATACCTTTTCAATGATTTCTCCAATAAGTTCTGATTCATGCCTTCAAATACAAAGCAAAGGAAATAGCTTAGTGAAACTTTAAGGGCACAATCCTTAGCTAATGCCTCAAATTTCAAACTTGATGCTGGTAAGATATTATTGAAGTGAAAGAATATGATAGTTACCTGTTACTCAAGTGCCATCCTTTGATGGTAGCTACTTGAGTTAAAGCAGATCGCCACCTTTGTGTATTCTCTTTGTTGTCCTGGAAATTATTTTCATGCTTAAAAAAAGCTTCTAGAACTTTTCCGGTTTGTTTTCTCAAATCAGATGGATCCACATAATAGAAAATAGGGAAGACTTTATGTCCCTTGTCGTTTTTCTGTTGAATAATCTCGGAAAGCTCTTGTAGGTACCAACTCGAAAAACAATACCCTTCCGACAAAACGATTACAGAGCACCATGACTCATGAATTGCTTTGAAGAGCTCAGGTGCTATGGGTTCACCTGTCTCGAGCTTTTCGTCATCCCTAAAAGTGGTTATTCCTCTCCTTTTGAATGCAGCATAAAGATGATCCGTGAAATTCCTGCGGGTATCCTCACCTCTGAAACTCAAGAAAACATCATATTTCCCTCGAGAAACTGAAGAAGATGATTCCAATGATGATGATGAGGAGGAGGAAGAGGAGGATGTCTCATTATCGAATCTAACCATTGGAACTTAGTAGCTAAGTTGAAGAAATCGATAGGATTTACTTGGTACTTGGAGATTTTCAAGATTCTTTTTTGTCGCAGAAAGGCTGGCCAATTAACACACCTCTAAACAAACTGAGAACAAAAGAAGAGCGGTAGTTTCTCAAAACAAACATTAAGAAGTGCTATATTTGGAGGAAAGTTAATGGAGAGTGAGTAGTAGTAACTAGGCTCTTATACTAGAGATTAATGATTAATCTACAATAAACTTGATTATCAATATTATAATGATTGCAAAAGACAAACCAAGTTGAAGGAATAGTAATTCACATGAAATTAACGTTGAAAAGAAAAAGCATTCTACTTGTTTTTGACACATTCAACTTTATTTTCTCTATTTTCATTTGATTCTGTTTCTTTCTTTTTCTTTTCTCACTCAATTATAAGAATCCCACAAATCCAACACATTTTGAATATATTGATTAAGTGCTTCTTACCATACTATTTCACATTATTAGTAATAATTAAACTTAATTACCATTATTCTCATTATTAGTTTGAGCTTTTTTTGTAATTTAAAAAGATATTAAAATTATATTGTTTTAAAAAATAAACTATATATTC
The DNA here is from genome assembly GCA_008044935.1 of Gossypium turneri. Classification (NCBI taxonomy): domain Eukaryota; kingdom Viridiplantae; phylum Streptophyta; class Magnoliopsida; order Malvales; family Malvaceae; genus Gossypium; species Gossypium turneri. Next base: position 54,006,524 of record CP032571.1, read on the forward strand.
TCTAAATAAAACGATATATCAATTACTAAATAAATATTTTAATCATAAAAAGTTGTTCTAGTCTTTGATGACCAAGTGCTACCAAATTGGCTAGTATTAACTTATGTGGTTCCTTAATTATATGTACTGCTTTAACTTTCCCAACATGGTACACATGGTTCCTTTTTCATCATATCTTTAGTTTTTCTTTTTAAAGGTAAATTCATTAATTTATTCAATAAATAGAACCATGTAATTCAGAGAAAAAAATAGCAAACACCTGTCGTAGATGGTGAATGACAAGCTCCATCAACACAACAAAAGCTTTAGCCTCAGCATCAATTGAACATTATGACACGTTGACAATTGACTTTGTCACAACTCAAGCACAACATATCTGGAATGATTGCAAGCACTTAATACGATAAGAAAATCAGCGTCGAATGGTCCAAAACAGCGAGCAAAAATCGACAAAAGAATCGAGCATTCATCAAACTAGAGAGGACGACAACAAAATCATCCTTAAAATCACTTGTAAAACTAAGATTACATGCATAAGCAAGACTAAAAAATGTGCTACAAGAGCATACAAAAACTTCTAAAACTGAATATTTATTAAACAATAAAAAAACGAACAAAAAAAATATAAAACTTAAGATAATACGGATCCTAATTGACACGTGAAGTCATTTATTAATTTAAAATACTCTCAAAACAGAAACATATTAAGAAGTTGATGAAGAGCCACCCATATTCCAATAAAAATTACTGGTGGTTAGTGGGGTTTTAATGAACGACAGTCACCGTCATCTGTCCATCACAACTTATGAAGACAATAAAGATACCCACAAAATAAATCTATAAACTGAAAAGAGAGAAGACATGTATAGTGGATGAGAAGGAGGAAGAAAGAAAGAGTTAATGGGAGAAGAAAATAGATGGGCAATAGCCAGCCCGAAGGCTGACACCACCGTTGAACAAAACAAAAAATAAAAAGCAAACGACTTGGAGAAAAAATATCTACATATCTTTAGTTAAGTTTTTGGTGAATGCTATAATGTTATAATATAATGTTATTAGCAATAGATTATGTAGCATCTATAATGTATAGGGGAAGAAATTATATATAAAAAATATTTGTATATATATATTATTATGCCTTACACATCAACCTTTCTTTTTCACTCAAATCCATCCCACTCTATCTCAATCTACTTAGGAAAATGAAAGGAAGAAAATTTTCAGGAAGAAATTTCTCCTTAACATTATCCTTACTTCCTTCCATAAAAATATCTTTTTATTGATAATACCAACTTAGAAATCTAACTTTACATCCAAAAATTAAATAATCCAACTTCACATTCATAAATGAATTCGGTGAAGATAAAATAAAAACCCTGAAATAAAATAAAATTCAAGAAATGGAGGAAGGAGACAAGCCACAATGGGGATGGAAACCAAAAGAAACAAGCTTACCTGGATTTGGATAATTTAAATAAAGGTACTGCCATGGGGGAAATTTACAGGAACCCTAGAATTCAGTTATGTGAATGGGTTTGTTAATGAGTTTGATCAGGAGGATGTAGATAACGTGTTATTAAATTATATTAGGTACAGAAAATTCTCGAAGTTTCTTTTTCGAAAAAGGTCTCTAGGTTATGATTCAAAGAGCCTTGAAATATATTATGTTGAAGGTGGAAAGATACTAAATACAGGTAATTCCTCTTAACAGCTGCGGATTGTTAAGTAATGTTGATCGAGAGTGACTAGTAACCATGCTGAGTACAGTGTGCAATGCAGACGGGCAGAGTTGATAAATGTTGGAAGCATAGTGAACCCTTAAAATCGAAACAACTTGATTACTCACACAATATCTATAAAACAAGAGCAAATTACAAATATATATATATATATATATATATATTTCAATTACTAGTTGCCGCTAGTTTCTTTTTACTCTTACTCACGCCACTTTCTACTGCACACACAATATTCCTTTTTTTTTTTTTTTTTTTCTATTTCTTTCACTTGTGATGCATACACACTAACATAAGGGCTATTTATAACATAACATAAATAGACTTAAAGGCTGCTGTAATAAGCTTGTAAGCTTCGAGCAAATCCATGGTTATCCAATAAGCTCCACTGTTAATGCTTTGTTTATCGTTATCATTACACAATTTCAATCTTTAAGAAACTTTCAGCAAGCTTTCATGTTGCTGTTTTGCCACTAATTTCATGCCACGTTTTAAACCAATTTGTAAAGCCACTCTTAGCTTCATGCTTTTCCGACTTTGAGAAGTCGCTTTGACTTCTAACACTTCTCCTTAAACCGAGATCTTTATTCCAAGTTTTTCTTTTAAGTTTGTTAAATACGCCCTCTTTCAATTGCTTCGTAAAATGTTTACCAATTGGTCTTTCATTCTATAGTAGATTAGCTTGATGTTTTTATTCTTCACCAACTCTCAAATAAAGTGATACTTTGTATCAATGAGCTTGCTTTGGCTGTAGGACACAAGATTCTTTGCAAGAGATATTGTAGACTTGTTGTCAACATAAATTGTAATGGAACCTTCCTGTGTAAGAGTTAGTTCGCTCAAAATATTCTTCAACCAAATTGCTTGACAAGGGCATACTATAGCAGTGTATTCTACTTCACATGCTGAGAGGGCTACTATTTGATGCTTTTTTGAAGACCTTGGAAATGTTGTAAAGCCAATATGGAATAAATATCCAGACGTGCTATTGTGATAGTCCAAGTCACCACCATAATCATTTTATGACTAACCAACTAATTTTGAACTTTTTGTGTAAAAATAATGATCCATTGTACTTTTAACATATCTCAAAATTCTTTTTGCTATAATTAGATGGTTTTGTTCTGACTTCTTCATGAATCAACTAACTAATCCCATTGCATACATTATGTTTTTCTGCACGATAGTCAGATACTTTAAACTTCAAATGATGCTTTTAAATAATGTTGAATTTATTGGCGCTAGTTGAATTAACACTTAACTTCATACTAGGTTCCGCTGGCGTGGCTACTGGCTTGCAATCTTTCATTTAGAATTTGCTTAAGATTTGCTCCACATACTGCTTTTGAAACACAAATATTTCATCCTCCATTTGCTTCACTTTGCATCTAAGAAAACATGACATCTCATCAATATCTGTCATTTCAATTTCTTTAGTCATAGCTTTCTTAAAGTCATTGAACATACCTGGTCTGTTTCTTGTGAAAATCATATCATTTATGTATAAACATGCGATCATGATGTCACCATTTCCATTTTTCTTCGTATATAAGGCATGCTCATATAGACTTTTCATGAACTCATTCTTCTAAAAGTACTCATCTATTCTTGTGTTCCATGCTCTTGGGGCTTGATTTAAACCATATAAAGCTTTCTTTAAGCGATTTATTTGTCTTATTGTCTTTGTTTTCTACATCCAGGAGGTTGTTCAATGTAAACTTCTTATTTTAAGTAGTTATTAAGGAATGATAACTTCACGTCCATTTGATAAATCTTCCATTGTTTTGTGTTGTAATTGTTGTGAAAAGACTTATAGTGTTGATTTTGGCTACTGGAGCAAACACTTCATCATAATCCACTTCATGTCTAATACGATCACGGTCGGGAACGCCCTTGGTTCAGCTCACCAAGCGAGGCTTGCCATTTTTCACAAGCTGACCTAGCTCAAATTTAGCTCGTTGAGCTTAAATCAGCTCGATTCTAGCTCAATGAACTTGACTCATCACTGAGGCTAGTTCGTATCAATGTCTTTACTTGTAGCCTTTGACAACTAGAATTTCTTTGTACTCTCCATTTTCCCCTATTTGTTGGTTTTTGTCTTATACACCCATTTAACTTCAACTGGGTTGTATCCTTTTAGCAAACTTGTTAACTCTCACGTATCATTTCTTCTTATTGTTGCAATTTCTTCATCCGTTTCCTTCTTTCATTTGATATCTTCAATTGTTTCTTCATATGTTATAGGATCACATTTTGTAATTAAACAAAATAATGAATAATTAAGAGTTGTCTCTATGGGTTCTATAGCGTTATAAATGTTGTGTAGACTGCACATTCTTGTAGACACTTCCTTTGAACTACTACTACTTGGTGATGAAGATGTTGTAGGAGTTGTTGCAACATGACTTGGTGGATGGCTTTGATCATCACCTTCTTTATCTTGATTGATGAAGTCATCATCTTTATCACCACTAAAAAATAGTCCTTGAATTTACTTTTCCTTGTCGCTCCATCTTTAGTAATTTGTTTCATTGGACTCAAAATTTATTGAAATAATAACTTTCTTGGTGAGAGGGTTGTGTAGTTTATATGCTTTGCTTCTTTTTTCATATCCAATAAAGATGCATTTCATGCCTTTTTTATTGAGCTTCACTCTCGTCTAATTAGGAATGTGAGCATATGTGCATCCAAAAAACTTGAGATGTCCAACTCATGGCTTTTGATCGCTCCAAACTTTATTCAGCGTCTTATATTTCACACTTTCTACTAGGCATCGATTAATAGGTAAACTGCACATTGAACAACTTTAGCCCAAAAAGTTCTTGGTAGATGTTTATCTTTTACCATGCTTCTTTCCATATCAAGAATAGTGCGTTTCTTTCTTTCAGCAATTCCATTTTGTTGTAGTGTATATGTAACTATCAATTGGTGAATAATTATGTGCTCTTTACAAAAGCTTTTAAACAGTTTTGATAAATACTTGCCCTCGTTATTAGTTTTGAATATCTTAATATAATGTCCACTTTGTTTTTCCACCATAGTTTTGAACTCCATGAATTTATTAAGTACTTCTAATTTTATTTTAAGAAAATATATCTAACTTTTTCTACTAAAATCATCAATAAAGGTAAGAAAATACATGTTTCCTCCAACTGATGGTATATCAAAATGACCTTCTATGTCAAAGTGTACAATCTTCAGTAGTCTCCAAGCTCTTTGAGATTTACAACTTCAAAACTTTGCTGAGATTTGACACATTCAACTTTATTTTCTCGATTTTCATTTGATTTTGTTTGGCTGTTTCTTTCTTTTCCCCTACATATCCCCTAGGCTTTACCCCAGTAAATGTCCAAGCCCAACCAGAAACATATCCACGAAGTGTACCCGTTACCATAATACCTCAACAATATTAAGTCGGTACCTCAGCACCGGTGAACTACCTAACAGGTTCAGATTCCAATCCCGAGGATAATCCGACCAACCCAGTTTGTTCGATTTGGATGACATGGCTGAAATGGATAGAGCAAGAGTAGAATTGCCAAAACAGCTAGAAGATCAATGCAAGTGGTTGGAGGAGAAATTTAGTGCTATGGAGAATGCTGACTACCTTTGCGGGGTTGATGCTAAGGATTTAAGTTTAGTCCCGGATCTAATACTCCCACTAAAATTCAAGACTCAAGAATTCAAAAAATATAATGAGATTAGTTGTCTTGAAGCCCACATCATAATGTTCTACCGAAGAATCACGGGATACGTCAATAATGACCAATTTTTAATTCACTGCTTCTAAAAGAGTTTGGTTGGGTCGGTTGCCAAGTGGTACAACCAGCTAAATGGTGCCAAAATAAGCTCATGAAAAAATTTGGCATAGACTTTAATGAAACAATACAGTCATGTGACTGAGATGACGCCTGACAGGACTACATTGCAAAACATGGAAAAGAAGCAGAGTGAAAGCTTCAGGTAGTACGCTCAGAGATGGAGAGAGGTGGCAACACTATTCCAACTGCCTCTTCTGGAGAAAGAGACAATAATACTCTTCATAAATACTTTGAAAGCCTCGTTTATTAACCATATGTTGGGAAGCACTACCAAGAGTATCTCAGATATAGTAATGTCTAGTGAGATGATTGAAAACGTAGTAAGGAGCGAGAAAATAGACGTGGGGAAAAACGCCAAAAGATCAACCCCGAGGAATAAGGAAAATGAAGTGAGTAACGCGAGCGTGTATAATAAAGGTTATTTAAGATGGTCACTGTAGTCCAACCAAAGACCGTAACAACCAGCCATCAAGGCCCCTCAAGGCAAGAATCTAACTCAAGACCAAACACAAAAAAACTCCAGTTCACACCTATCACGATGACATATAGGGAGTTATGTCAGAATATGTTCAATGTCCATGTGGTATCCCTATTTTACTTAAAACCCATGTAACTTACATTCCCAAAATGGTACGATATGAATGTTTAACGTGAGTACCAAGCAGGAATAACGGGACACTTAATTAAGAACTGTACTACATTTAAAAAGTTGATTGAGGGGTTCATTAAGATGGGGATCGTTAGGTTCGATGATCCATTAGGACCTAATGTGGTAGGAAATCTGTTACCCAGTCATTCAGATCAAGGGGTAAATGCGATAATTGAAAGTGGAGGAAAGATAACCAAAATTGATGTGGTGGAAGTAAAAATCTCACTAAAATGAGTTTGGAAAAAGATGATAGATGGAGGATAATCATGCAAGATTCAGAGGAGAAACCTAAAGAAGTGAGGAGCTACTGCGAGTTCCCCGCTAAAGAAGGTCATGGAATCTAAGAGTGTGCTAAATTCAAAGCTTTGGTACAAAGTCTAATGGATAACAAAGAGTTGGAATTCTTTGAAGAGGTCAAAGGACTGGAAGGGATGTTGGGAAATCTAAGCATCAATGCCATATCCAAATAAAGAATTAGGGAAGAAAACCTGTCAGACATTTGTCCTTATATCCTCGAAAGTGTTCTGAACAATTAGATTGCGAAAAAGATCCCTGTAATTTTTAGAACTAATTCAGAGTAATGTTCAAAGCACACTTATTGCTCTAAGCCTGTGAGCAATAAGAATCCTTTTGTGAAATAGGCATATGTCCAATAGCTTTATTTTAATAAAATGCATATTTGTGTTTCATTTTGGCAAATATTCTTTTATTTCTTCCATTTCATTCATACTCATACCACACGAATGATTATTCTTAGATTCATTTGTTTTTTGGGTCTTTCTTCATTCATATAACAGGTCTCCAGATATCAATGATATGAGCGACACTGTTACTAACTCAGAATCTCCTTTTGAGTAAGATATGTGTCTAGAGGAACTTCAAGACTTTGAAGATGATCAAAATTGTAACCTATCTCCTAATTTGTTAAGGATGGTAGAACAAGATGAGAAACAAATCCTACCTCACAAAGAATCAGTAGAAATTGTGAGCTTAGGAGAAGAGAAAGAGATGAAGATCGGAGCTTGTATCACCGCAAAGACAAAGTGAAACCCCATTGAGTTGCTCCAAGAATTCAAAAATGTCTTCGCATGGTCGTATCAAGATATGCCTGGGCTAAACACTAATATCGTGGTACATCGGCTCCCTATAAAGGAACAGTGCAAGCCAGTTTAACAGAAGCTCCGAAGGATGAGGCCCGACGTCTTGCTAAAAATAAAAGAAGAGGTTAAGAAGTAATTCGATGCTGGTTTCCCACAAGTGATTAAATACTCATAATGGGTAGCTAATATTGTCCCCGTTCCTAAGAAAGATGGGAAAGTATGAATGTGTGTAGACTATAGGGATTTAAACAAGGCCAACCCAAAAGATAATTTCTTATTGCCTCACATTGACACCTTAGTGGACAACACGGTAGGTTACTCACTGTTCTTCTTCATGGATGGCTTTTCCAGTTACAACTAGATAAAGATGCATCCTTAAGAAGACATGAAAAAGACGACATTCGTAACTATGTGGGGAACATTCTGCTATAAAGTGATACCATTCGGACTGAAAATGTGAGAGCAACGTATCAAAGAGCCATGGTAACCTTGTTTCATGATATGATGCATAAAGAAATTGAGGTTTATGTCGATGATATGATCTCAAAATCCAAAACAAAAAAAGAGCATATGCAAGTCTTGAGGAAATTATTTTTGAGGTTGAGAAAATTCCAGCTAAAGCTCAATTCAGCAAAATGTACCTTCAGGGCTAGGCAGGATAATTGCTAGGGTTTGTAGTTAGTGAAAAAGGAATCAAGATCGACCCATCTAAAGTTAAGGCTATTTATGAGTTGCCTCTGCCTCGCATTCAAAAAGAAGTTCAAGGTTTCCTAGGAAAACTAAATTATATCGTCCGGTTTATTTCACAACTAACTGAGAAATGCAACCCCATATTCCATCTCCTTATGCAACACAATCCAGGCGTATAGGATGAGGAGTTCCAGAAGACTTTCGACAAGGTCAAACATTACTTGTCTAAATCCCTAGTGCTGATGCCACATTACCCAGAAAAGCCGCTAATATTGTACTTGGCAATATTTGGAAATTCCATGGGATGCGTACTTGGCCAACATGATGAGTCAGGGACAAAAGAGCGATATATTACCTTAGTAAGAAGTTTAATGAATGGGAGACAAGATATTCGCCAATTGAGAAGTTGTATTGCGCCTTAATCTGGACAACCCTGAGACTAAGACAATACATGTTATACCATACAACATGGGTAATCTAAATAATGGACCCTCTAAAGTATGTGATGGAGTCGATTGCTCTGAATGGAAGAATGACTCGATGGCAAATTCTATTTTCCAAATTTGATATAGCCTATGTGAACCAGAAAGCAATAAAAGAGAGTCCAATAGCAGATTTTCTAGCCAGTAGAGCTCTAAAAGATTATGAGCCTTTGAATTTCGATTTCTCAAATAAAAATCTGATGTATGTTGCGACTACTAAAGAAGGTGCTTAAGAAGAACATCCCTGGAAACTAAACTTTGATGGGGCCTCCAACACTATGGGTAACGAAATCGGGGCAGTCTTAGTATCCCCAAACGAAGATCACTATCCCTTTACTAGTAAATTAGATTTTAATTGGACGAACAATATGGCAGAATACAGGGCATGCATCATGGGTATCTATGTAGCTATAGAACTCAATATCAAAATACTAGAGGTATATGGGGATTTTACATTAGTAATCTATCAACTCAAAGGTGAATAGGAGACAGGGGATCCTAAGTTGATCGAGTATGAAGGCTAGTCCTGGAGTTAATTAAAGAGTTTAATTATTGGTCGCCCAAAGATAGCATTGTACTCTATGGGATGGTTTAGAACAAAGAACTAGACATGCTCCGAAGTTGTGTGCTCGTCATCCCCCAAGGTGATAGGTAAAGTGGTCGAGCCTTTTACCTCAATAGGATGGTTTGCAAAACCATACAGTGGGCTAGCTTTGGACAATGCTTGCTCCTTTAGCCCCATCTTCTGATATGCTTCCCAAGATAACATTTCTACTACACTACCACTGTCTACAAGTATCCTTTTAAACTTAAAACCTACTATTGTTGTAGACACAACCATAAGATCATTACCCTCTTCGTCAAATACCAACTCCTCATCATCATTATCAAATTCAACGCTCTATTCTCCCTGCTAATATGACCTTTTAGAGGTGCTAATAGACATCACACTTCTTATCTGCGCATTTTTTTTGCACTAAAACCTACCCACTTTTATCTATTCCTATAATTACATGGATGGTACCTTTAACCTTCTGTTTACCCTTGGGATCACCATATGAAGTCTGACCTTACTGGGAAACACCTTGATCTACAAACTTGGCAAGCTCGTCATTTCTCACTGCTTCTTCAATTGCATCCTTTAGAGTGAAACAATCCTTATTTTAGTGTCCAACATCATTGTAGAAGGCACATCTGTCTCTCAAGTTGGACCTCATTGTACTATACCTCATTGGAGATGGCTTGGGCAGGATACCAATACATTTTACCTGGTTCAGAATGTAAGAATGGGTAGCATTAAAATGAGTGTAAACTTCAAACACACATTAGGGAATGTACTTCCTAGTATGCTCTAGTTGAAACCTCTAGAGAGCCCTAAGAGAATCACCTTGCATCTGATTTCTTTGCTAGCTATCACCTCTTGCTCGTAATGATTGGCTAAGAGGGCCTTGTTTACTGCGAGTTGCCTCTCAGTTTCTAAACTAATTGTCTTCTATCTGAACAGTGCTATGCGATACCGTTTTAATCTCCTCTGCCTCTACAAACTTGTAGGCTCGCTCGTAAAGATCTGCCAAACTCCGTGGCCTGTTATTGGTAAAGGAGTATTGTACATGATCATTTTCTTCCCCCATGATGAAAGCATCGATAGCCTACTGATCCTTTAAATTCTTCGTGTTCAAATTCGTCGCATGAAATCGCTTCACATAATCTTGGAGAGACTCTCATTCCCTCTGTTTCATTGACATTAACCCCGTAGGCGTGCTCATGGTTGCCTTGTGGAGCCTGAATCTTCCCAAGAACATTTGGCCTAATTGAAAAAAACTTTGAACTGAGTCTTGAGAAAAGGAAAAGTACTAATCTTTCGCACTCCCTTTCAGTGTCGTGAAAAAAGCTTTGCACTTTTCCGAATCCAATGCTCTCAGCTATAATAATTGTATTGCATTAAATGGGCTCGCAGGTCTTTTCTCCTCTCAAACATGTCCTTTGGGACTTTAAAATCACGCGACAAGTTCACCGTTGCTATCTTAGAGGCCAATGGATTGTTATAACGTTCTCACGTCCCGTTGCAACTCATCCATCTCGTTTCGCTATTCTCTTGCATGCATACCTAAAGCTTTGTCCTGTGCACTCACATTGTCATAAAAATTAGAAGTGTCAGAGCTTACCTTCCTTCTTAATTCTTTATTCTATTTCAATAACTCTTGCAGAAAAGTCTATTGTTGCTCGAACCATTCCTCTTGCGCAACCATTTGATCTTTCATTAACTTTATCTGCTCCTAGAGAACAAGGAACTAATGTGACGGTGCTTATTGGTTGTGAGGGAGTGGCAACCCACAACCAGTGGATATGTTCAAGTCCAATGGACCGAAAACTCCCTGATAGGCAGCATTGTCGAAGTTCTCTGGTTGATCGGTAAACAAATCTACTTCATTAGGTTAACTGCTAAAACTCGAGGCTCTAACCTGTCTCGATGAAAGATTGAAAGGGAAATTCTTATTTGGGTGAACCATCTTCACTTCTGGTAATTTTTCTCAAACCTGAAAGAAATCTGTCGGTTGGAAATTTGTCCACGATCACCGCACCAATTGTTAAGTAAATTTTCATTGTGTCTCATTAGAGGGGACAATAGAATATTTATATACATAGCTTCTGCTCATAGAATTGACGTTCCTAGCAAACTCTATGCATGCCGAAAACATGTATTGTTTTGGGTTGCCTACTGGAAACTCCTTGGGCATCGACGAGTTGAGATCGCGACCCTTACGAACACCCTCTATCATGAGTGAGCAGGATCCGCGAGCTCCTCTTGCAAACACTCCTTGTGAGCTTCATACTGTAAGGCTTGCCCGTATCCATCTAGTGAGCCCTATTCAGGTCTCGGGTAGGAGACCCGAGCTTTATCTGGTTTTCGGGTTGGTGATTATAAGAGTGTAATGATTATAAAAATAAAAACTTTTAAGAAATAGAAACTCGGCTTGCAACCTTGACCAATCTGTCAAGAACATGTTAGGCTTAATCTATCAATGAGATTCAAACTATAAATCATTAGCTTGCAATGCAAAAATTTGTTGGCTCCTAATTAAACTTTAATTTCAAATTTTCTGTTTTGTACCTTGAACTGTGGTTCTATACACTTCTCAATATGTTACCTTAGACTCTTCATTTTTCATGAAGTATATGTATCCTAAAATTGTTGTATATAGTGGTTTAGGGATGGACTAATACAACCATGTAGAATAATGCTAAAAGAATAAGTAATGAGAAAGGCTATAGGCAAGACACTTCCAAGAAGCTTTCTTAATTTAGTTTCTGTACTGTGGCAGAACTGGTCTGAAAATGTTGTCCTTAGAATACAATGGTTACTCAAAAGAAGGAAATGATTACGCTTCAATTTCTTCTTGAACGCACATCTCAAAATGTTATCCAAGGATAGAATGACTATGCTGTTATCCAATGTTTCAAAATTTCTATTATTAATTAAACCCAATATAGAATAGTCTTGATTAACTTTGAAGTTTATTTCATCATTCAAAAATAATAAAATTTATTAAGTAACCTAAATAGAAATAAGAATTAATGTTTATATCGAAAAATTATATTCTAACTAAAATTATTAAACTATATATAAATTTGTTTAATATTAACTGAGCAATTAAGATAATATATCAACATTTAACAAGTATTTTATGTATGGGACCACAAGTCGTTTGGAAAACGAACTTAAAATTGAAAGTTCTCTTTGGTTTTTCTTCCTCACTTGGCTAAATTCACTCTGCTTTCTCTTTATTTCAATGACTAGTCAGTAAGTTAAGAAAAATTCGATAACAAAGCCGATAGAGAAAACTCTACTGAATTAGCTAATTAAATGAGTTTAACCAATTGTATTTTCCGTCTATAACAAAATTGAAACACAAGTTGTACGAAAAAGATAAATCTATATGAAAGAAAATGGATAAAACAATATAAAGCTAGGAGAGTAGCCGATGGTTTACAACATATGATTGACAGAATCGACAAAATAGAGTTTTGTTCCGCTGATCACCTGCTTTCGCATTCAACCTGGAAAAGCACGAAGATATGAAGTAAATTAGCCTTATAAAACAGGAGTCAACAGCATATATCAATCACTGTAAATAAGTGAAGGCTTAACCATTTTCTCTTGACAAGAGCGCCATATTATTCCCGTTTGATCCACTGTTTGAATGCATATCATCAAAATTTGAAGAAGTTGACCTGCTATGTTCATGTATGGTTTGGTCCATCTCTTCCAAATCTTCATCATACACTATTCGGGCCCCGTATTGTTGAAGCCGTGGCCTGTACTGCAACAAAGAACCAACAGCAACAAATTGGTCAAAAGACCAACAGCAGCAAATTGTACAAATTAAGCTGCTATACTGTTTTGATGAAGAGAAATGAAGTTGGTTCAGTGATAGAATTATTTTTTGAATGTTTTGTTCCTATGGAACTTAGTCTATATCCTTGTAATGAGTTAGCTAAGTTAGTAGGAAGTTTGACTGATGTAATGGCTGGAATGATAGCCTTCTTTTGTATGCAAGTTGCTATATTTTAGTATATGTTAAGTAAGAGCAGTTAAGTTAGTAGGTAACTGTCAAACATTTCTTGTAACCTTCTTATATTCAAATTTGAATGAAAAATTATGATGACTTTCAGTTACATTTTTTGCTGAGTTTTTGTTCTTTCAAGTTTCTTTTCTTTTGCTTCATTCGTTTTTCATTTTCTGCTTGCTAAAAATCTAACAAATGGTATCGAGAGCTTTCAGTCTTTGAGGGCCTTGGTTGTACACTGTCATGAAGCAAGCTGTGCTTGAAACAAAAGAAGCAAAGGTTGTTTTTGGTTGCTGAAAATGAGTTTTACACCTCCTCCTCCTCCTGTCTTTGCTGGAGAAAATTACAACATCTGGGCAGTGAAAATGAGAACATACCTGCAGGCACATGACCTATGGAATGTTGTTCTCAATGATGCTGAGCCACCACCACTAAGAGCTAACCCGACTATAGCTCAGATTAGGCAGCATAGTGAAGACTGTGCCAAGAAATACAAGGCTATGTCGTGCCTTCAAAGTGGAGTCTCTGATGTTATTTTCACCAGGATAATGGCATGTGACACACCAAAACAGGCCTGGGAAAAACTCAAGGAGGAGTTTCAGGGGTCTGACAAGACCAGGCAACAGCAGCTGATCAACTTGAGAAAAGACTTTGAGAACCTGAAGATGAAGGACTCAGAAACTATTAAGCAGTATGCTGACAGAATTATGGCTACTGTCAACAATATAAGGCTGCTTGGGGAAGAATTTAGTGACCAAAGAGTGGTTGAAAAGGTCATAACAACCTTGCCAGAGAAGTATGAAGCAAAAATTTCCTCTCTGGAAGATTCAAGGGACTTGTCAACCATCCCTTTGACAGAGCTTATAAATGCTCTTTATGCTCAAGAGCAGAGAAGGGCAAATAGGCAGGAGGACCACTATGAAGGAGCCTTTCAGGCTAGAGGTAGAGAAAGCTCAAGTTCAAACTTGAATTCCAAAGGCAAAAAGCCCTGGACTGAGAAGAAGAAGAAGGAGCCAGCCAGGAAGAAGTTTCCACCTTGTGCACATTGCAAGAAGAGTACTCACCTGGAGAAATACTGCTGGTATAGACCAGATATTCAATGTAGAGCCTGCAAGCAATTTGGCCACATTGAAAAGGTCTGTAAAAACAAACCAAAAGCACAACAACAGTATAAAAACCAAGCTCAAACTGCAGAAGACGTTGAAACACAAGAAGAACATGTTTTTTCAGCATCATGCTTTACTAGCTCGAGCAAGGTTAGCAAAATTTGGTTAATTGACAGTGGATGTACCCACCATATGGCTTCTGAAAAGAGCATATTCAAAGAGCTTGACACCACCTTCAAGTCCAAAGTCAGAATTGGCAATGGTAAGCTGCTGGAGGCAAAAGGTAAAGGCAAGGCTTTGATAAGCACTAAGTCAGGTATTAAAACCATTTCAGAGGTTCTCTTATTAGAGTATGCCCAAAGATCAATCATGAGATGGTTGTAATAACATACTTGATTTATCATGTTTATTAATATAAGGCGTTACCATTATTATTTCAGTTTCTTTTCTGTGTGTATAAATAAACTGTTTTCTAATAATGTCCTAAGAATAATATGATTATTCTTAAAAGATCCTTAGTCAAGTATTATTGTTGGATAGGACAACGATAATGCATTAAGACTAACATGTAGTTGATTGATGATAAAGAGTTATCATTGATATGGAATGTCAGAATCGATGCATGAATATGTGTGTTAGAGAACAACATATTGGACTGACCCATTATGAGTATGTTTCTTGGATTATTATGTAATTGTCACGACATTACTCATAGTGATTAATACGTATATGATCCTCAGACTTGAGATCATCATAATCCCAACATCGTGAGTAGTATATTTTGATACAGTCAAACGTACACTGTAACTGGTTGTTCTATAAAGGCTGGTGTTGGATATACCACAATCGATGTAGAGGGATATGGTTGGTCAATATAGAATAAGTCCCTCCTACATAATGGGAGTAATATCGTAGGCCACTTGATTAAGTGAGACTAGAAATGCATGGCCATGCTCAAATAAGTTGATATGAGATGTCATACTTATTTGTATATCGTAGTCTGCTTAAAATATTAAGGAACATGGAATGGACTATACAAGTGTGACTATTCCATGACTTGTGTCCAATCCAGAGATAAAGGACTTAAGGATTATTGCATAAAAGGTTAATCATAAAAGGTTATATCGAATCATGATCTCTTGTGACTTAGGTAGCAATGATGCATTGCTAGATGCCACTCATTGTTTGTAACATTAGAATCGTTCTAGTATTACTGCTAACGTTACAAGAACCTACAAGGTCACACCCTATAGTTGAAATGAACGGAATAAACCATAGTTGGTATTATTTTTGGGTTTCGCTTGAATTAAATTAATTATAGAATTAATTTAATTCGGTAATCAAATTTCCAACACATTATGTACAAGTTAGTTGTACGCATAATGAGGACATGAATTTGGTTAGCATATGAATTCAAATAAATATATGGTTTACCGAAATTATATTATAATTATTGTAATTATAATTTTCGGTTTAAAATATTATTATATTTATTTAATTCCTAAAAAAACCCTAAAATAATAGGATATAAGAATCCCGTTTTTCTTTATTTTTGGTCTAGCAGCCGTCAAAAGAAAAATCACTCTCAAAAACGTTTTGGAGATTTCTTCCGTTCGTAGTCAACTGGGTGGATTACATAGAGGTCGGAGTCTCGATAGATTGCGGCTTGATTCGACTGTAGATCAGACTACACATTGTTGAGAAGTTGCTGTCTACTCAGAACGAACATTAGGTAATTTCGTAACCCTTTTCACCCCGATTCGTTCCTCACACATGGATCCATGGTTAGGGTCGCCGATTATTAAATTTTTCCGTTGCGCCGTAGGGGTGTCGGCGATCCAACAGTGGTATCAGAGCCACTTGTGTGACACGGACTCGGGTTTAAATACTTGGGTGATGCAATTGTATGAGATACATGCTTCAATTTTATTAAATTTCTGACTGTTTAAATCATTTAACAGTAACCTGATAATCGTTCCTTTTGACAATGGATTAATTGTTAATCATGGTTTTATGGCCTAATCGGTTTTATGTTATTACTGTTAAGTGTTAATAGGTTTATGATGGTGCGACGGTGGTGTTGACAGTTTCCAGTAAGAGTTTACTGGTTAGCGGAACAAGGGTTATTCCGGCATGAAACCTCAGGGATTAAAATCCCGAAAACATGATTTTGTCGGTAACAGTTATCGAATCGTGAGGTTTGAATAGGGTATGCGGTTCGTGCCGCCTCAGCCTCCATCTTCTTAAATTATGTTTTTTTTAAATAAATAAAACTTGATGGGCCATAAAAGTTGAAAGGATATGTTTTAATACACCTTAACAAAAAGTGTTTATTTATGTATGCTATTTTTGACATGCACGGTGTTTGAAATGCATAGTTATAGCCCGACAGCCCATTTGATAAAAGGTTGTAATTTTATAAATACGGCCTGTAACACCCCTTACTCGTATTCCAGCTCGGAACAGAGTATGAGGTATTACTAAGTTTTTTTAAAAAAATTCGACAGCATTTCTGCTTAATTTTGCTTAAACCTCCTGCAAATTTACAACACAATCCAATATACCAACCAAATTCATTTGTAATAACACATACAATTTAACCATTAATAAACACTACATTTAAAACAAGCCATAAACATATATTTACATGATGATTTCATATTTCATAGGTCGTCTATACATGCCATAAAATTTCCGGAACGCTAGTAGTAAAATACCCCAAATGTGGAGGATAGTGTAGATGATAGTCTGACTCCGTTCCAAATTCCGAGCTGTTGAAAGTCACTATAATCAAGGGAAAATAAAATCGAGTAAGCATATAGCTTAGTAAGTAAACACATGTTAAATAATTAATTACTCACATAACTACACCATAATATAAACATATTCACAAATAATTTCATTATTTGGGTAATTTACAGCAAGCTGTTTTTCTGCATCATAGTCGCTAATTTATTTTTATACGGAGCTTCAGAGCTCCAAATTGAGTTCCGTAAATTTTCCCTGAAACTAGACTCATATACCTTTTCACCATAAAAATTTCAGAATTTTTGACCCAGCCAATTAGTACAGTTTATTCCCTAAACCTTCCCCTGTTTCACTGCCCCACAGTTCTGACCTTCCCTTACAAAAATTCACATAACTCTCTGTACAAAATTTGAAAAATGGTTTCGTTTGTTTAATTTAAAAATAGATTCAATAAGGATTACAGGGGTATAAATTTCAATCCCTAATTATTTTTTTAAAATTTATGGTGATTTTCCAAAGTTAGAACAGGGGACTTCGAAACCAATCCAGCCCTGCTTCAGTAAAATTCAGATATCTCCAAAAATACAACTCTTTTGCTTATTCTATTTCTTTCATATGAAAATAGACACATTCAGCTTCAATTTCATATATTGTCCAGCTTCCCATTCATTTCCCACCATTTATGGTGATTTTTCAAAGTTACCCAACTGCAGTTGTTCAACACAGTTTTATATTTAAATCGTTCCTTTTGCGTTTTTGACATTTTCTCCCATCTCATACATGGGTCGATTTAGTATCCAACTCAATATTTACCCCTTAAAATTATCCACCATATAGCAATATTCACCTTCCACATTTTCTCGTTGAACACTCGGAATGTTAACCGTTATCGGTGGATCCCGCACTTAGCACCACCACTGAATCGGGGAATCAGCACTTAGCAACCCCTCGGGGGAATCAGCACATAGCAACCCCCTTTTTCATTTCAAAGGTACGGTGGATATCGCACACAGCACCACCAAAGAATCGGCCCTCGGGGGAATCAGCACATAGCAACCCCCTTTCACATTTCAAAGATACGGTGGATATCGCACATAGCACCACCAATGAATCGACCCTCGGGGGAATCAGCACATAGCAACCCCCTTTCACATTTCAAAGATACGGTGGATATCGCACATAGCACCACCAATGAATCGGGGAATCAGCACACAGCAACCCCTTTATATACAACATACTCCGGCTTATTCCGAGTGTTCAACCCAAAGACCATTTATTGCAATCCTTTACCACCTTTCCCGATTTAATAACATTTTTAGGATATTGCCAAACATTTATTTTAATTCCAAATAAATCTCAACATATATCAAATAATATCAAAATAATACATTAAGTCACGTGTTTACTTACCTCGGTGCAAAATATCGTAATTTTGCACTTTACTCCACTATCTTTTCTTTTCCTCGTTTGGTATACTCTTCACGTCTTTCTTGATCTATAATAGCAAATTTAACTCGTTTAAAGTCCACATTTATTAAAATAATCCACCACCTAACTTTTTGAAAAATTACAATTTTGCCCCCAAACTTTTGCATAATTACATTTTTGTCCCCAAGCTTGGAAATTTAATTTCACACCTTATTCTTATGTTTTACAGCATGCTGAACACTTTTCCCTTCTATGGAAACATCAAATTCTCACTCTAACATACACTTATGAACAATAACTATTTTTACCGATTATGTCAATTTACCCGTTTTCACTTAAAATCGCTTACCAAAAGTTGTTTAACATAATTTCTAGCTTCATATTCCACCATAAAACAGCAAAATAAACACATTTCACCTATGGGTATTTTTCCAAATATAAACCCTAACACGAATTAATGGTAGAATAAGCAAAACCAAGTTACCGGGACTCTAAAAACGTAAAGAACATTAAAAACGGGGCTTGGAATCACTTACTATGGAGCTTGAAAGCTTAAAAACCCTAAATATGGCTTCCCCCTTGCTGATTTCGTTCACCATGAAGAAGATGAGCATATTTTGCCATCTTTTTCCCATTTAATTCTATTTAATAACCAAATGACTAAAATGCCCTTACTTAAAAAAAAAAATCTATTTCACTAATTCTATACCCATTTTTGTCCATCAACTAACTAATGGTCTAATTACCACATAAAGACCTCCAATTTAAAATTTCATAACAATTAGACACCTCTAAGATGTAGAACTCAACTTTTGCACTTTTGACAATTTAGTCCTTTTGACTAAATTGAGTGCCCAAACGTCGAAATTTTTGAACGAAATTTTTACGAAATTTTTCCGTAAAATTGTAGACCATAAAAATATAATAATAACCCTATTTTCCCTCGTCGGATTTGTGGTCCCGAAACCACTATTCCGACTAGGCCCAAAATCGGGCTGTTACAACTCTCCCCCCCTTAAGGATTTTCGTCCCCGAAAATCTTACCAGAAAAGAGGTTTGGGTACTGTTTCCTCATAATTTCCTCCGGTTCCCACGTAGCCTCTTCCATTCCATGTTTTTGCCACAACACTTTCACTAAGGATACACTTTTATTCCTTAACTGCTTGACTTCCCGAGCCAAAATCTTTATTGGTTCTTCCTCATAAGTCATATCTGGTCTGACCTCAATCTCTGTAGGGGAAACTATGTGTGAAGGATCCGAACGATAACGTCGCAACATCGACACATGAAATACATTATGTATCTTTTCCAACTCCGGCGGTAAAGCTAACCGATAAGCTACAGGGCCAACTCTCTCGGTAACTTCATATGGTCCAATAAAACGTGGACTTAATTTGCCTTTACGGCCAAATCTCAGAGTCTTCTTCCATGGAGACACTTTCAAGAACACTTTATCACCCACTTGAAATTCAATTTCTTTCCTCTTTAAATCTGCATACGACTTTTGCCGATCTGAGGCAGCCTTTAAGCAGTCACGGATTATTTTCACCTTTTCTTCAGTTTCTTTCACCAGGTCGACTCCATGAATCCGATCCTCACTGAGCTCAGTCCAATATAAGGGAGTTCTACACTTACGCCCATATAATGGTTCATACGGTGCCATTTGTATACTTGACTGATAGCTATTGTTATAAGTAAATTCAACCAGTGGTAGATATTTCTCCCAACTGCGTTTCATTTCTAAAATACAACACCGGAGCATGTCTTCAAGAACTTGAATCACCCTTTCTGATTGCCCATCAGTTTGCGGATGAAACGCAGTACTGAAATTCAATTTCGTACCCCAAGCTTCCTGCAACTTTATCCAAAACCTCGAAGTAAATCTCGGATCTCTATCCGATATAATAGATTTAGGCACCCCATGTAATCTCACTATTTCAGCAACATATAATTCCGCCAGCCTGTCAAGTGAGTAATCAATACATATCGGAATAAAATGGGCTGACTTTGTCAATCTATCAACAATTACCCAAATAGCATCTTTCTTCTTTGGAGTTAAAGGCAATCCTGTCACAAAATCCATCGTAATACTGTCCCACTTCCACTCTGGAATCGTTATCGGTTGAAGTAAACCCGATGGTACTTGATGCTCAGCCTTCACTTGTTGACAGATTAAACACTTTGTTACAAATTCCGAGATATCCTTTTTCATGCCCGGCCACCAATACAATTTCTTCAAATCATTATACATTTTCACACTACCTGGATGGACTGATAAATCACCACTGTGTGCCTCACATAAAATGGTCCGAATTAACTCATCATTTTTCGGTACACATATCCTGTCCCGGAACATCAGACAATCATCTGAGCTAATTCGAAAATCTGAGTCAACACCTGCTTCGCACTGAGCTCTCCTGGCTTGCAATTTACTATCATTCTTTTGAGCTTCCCGAATCTGCTGAAGAAATAGCGGTCTAACTCTCAATTCAGCTAAAATTGAACCATCATTAGATAAAGTTAATCTCGTACTCATAGCTCTCAAAGCAAATAAAGATTTTCTGCTCAAGGCATCAGCAACCACATTAGCTTTTCCGGGGTGATAATCAATCACTAGCTCATAGTCTTTAATTAACTCGAGCCATCTTCGTTGCCGCAGATTCAAGTCTTTTTGGCTCATCAAATACTTCAAACTCTTATGATCAGTGAAGATTTGGCACTTTTCACCATACAAATAATGACGCCAAATTTTTAAAGCAAAAACAATAGCAGCCAATTCTAAATCATGCGTCGGGTAATTCTTCTCATGCGGTTTCAACTGTCTTGAAGCATAAGCTATTACTTTGCCCTCTTGCATTAACACACACCCAAGACCATTCAACGATGCATCACTGTAAATTACAAACTCCTTTCCGGACTCAGGTTGCACCAACACTGGCGCCTCAGTCAATAATGCCTTCAACTTCTCAAAACTCTGTTGACATTTATTGGTCCATTCGAACTTGACATTCTTCTGCAGTAACTTAGTCATAGGAGAAGCAATCATCGAGAATCCCTTGACAAACCGTCTGTAATACCCAGCTAAGCCCAGAAAGCTTCTAACCTCAGTCACATTCTTTGGTGGCTCCCAATCAACAATTGCTGAAATTTTGCTTGGATCAACCCGAATACCTTCACTTGAAACTATATGTCCCAAGAATCCAACCTCACGAAGCCAAAACTCACTTTTGCTGAATTTAGCATACAATTTCTTTTCTCTCAGAATCTGCAACACAATTCTCAAATGTTCTGCATGCTCCGATTCATTCCGAGAATAGATTAAAATATCATCTATGAACACCACCACGAACTTATCCAAGTACGGCCGAAAAATTCGGTTCATCAAGTCCATAAAAATAGCCGGAGCATTTGTTAACCCAAAAGGCATTACCAGAAATTCATAGTGTCCATACCTCGTTCTAAAGGCAGTTTTCGGCACATCAGACTCTTTAACTCTCAACTGATAGTAACCAGACCTCAGATCGATCTTGGAGAACACTGTTGCCCCTTTTAATTGATCAAACAAATCATCAATTCTCGGTAAAGGATACTTGTTCTTTATGGTCACCTTATTAAGCTGGCGATAGTCAATACAAAGTCTCATAGAGCCGTCCTTCTTTTTCACAAATAACACAGGAGCACCCCAAGGAGAAAAACTCGGTCTCACAAATCCTTTATCTGTCAACTCTTGTAACTGAGCTTTTAATTCCTTCAACTCAGTTGGAGCCATTCGATACGGTGCAATAGAAATCGGTGCAGTACCAGGTAACAAATCAATAGAAAACTCAACTTCTCTAATCGGAGGTAATCCAGGCAACTCCTCTGGAAATACATCTGGAAATTCACAGACTACCGGCACTGATTCAAGCTTCGACCCAGTTATATCCGTGTTCAGCACATAAGCAAGATAAACTTCACATCCCTTTCTCAAGTATTTCTGAGCAGATATGTGTGAAATCACCATAGGCAACTTATTCGGCCCCTCTGTTTCAATCCGGAGAATTTCACCGTTTTCACACTTTAATTCAAGGATTTTCTGTCTACAATTCACCTTGGCATCATGCAGTATCAACCAATCCATCCCCAAAATAACATCAAACTCATCAAATGGTAACAACATCAAATTAGCCAGGAAACAGTGACCTTGAATCATCAGGGGACAATTCTTGCAAACCTTATCGACTAAGACATATTTACCTAAAGGATTTGATACTTTAACTACAAATTCAGTGTTTTCAACAGGCAATTTCTTACTAGACACCAAATTCATGCATACATATGAATGAGTAGAGCCGGGATCAATCAAAGCAATAACATCAATATCATGAAGAGAAAATGTACCAGTAATCACATCGGGAGATGAGGCATCCTCTCGAGCGCGTATGGCATAAGTCCTGGCAGGCGCTCTAGTTTCTGATCCTCCAGCTGCATCTTTCATCACACTTTTACCACTGGCTTTGCTTCCCACATTTCTCGGTGGTCTCCCTCTACTGACAATATCACCCGATCTAGCTCTTGGCAATTTTTCTTCCTCTATTCTCTCAGGGCAATCTCTTACATAATGCTCTTGGGAACCACACCTGAAACAAGCTCGTTTAAATCCCCAACACTCACCAGTATGTCGCCTACCACACTGTTGACATTCAGGCCGGGTGTTTCCTACATTGCCCACACTTGCCACAGAGGTAGCTCGAGTTGTAGCTCCAGAATATGACCTCCCTCGGTCTCTACGTACATACCCAACTGAACCAGTCGGTCGTGGATCCATCCCTTTAAACTTCTTCGGGTGAGATTGAAATGTCCTGCCTATTGACCTCTTCCGTACATCTCGAGCTTCCATCTCTGCCCTTCTCTTTTCTCTACTCAGTTCTTCAGCTTTATAGGCCCGATCAACTAACACCACAAATTCTTTTAACTCTAAAATTCCAACATGCAATCTGATGTCTTCATTTAGCCTCTCTTCAAATCTTTTACACATAATAGCCTCCGTAGGCACACATTCCTGGGCATATTTACTAAGCCGAACAAACTCCCGTTCATATTCTGCTACTGACATTCGGCCCTGTTTTAATCCGAGAAACTCTTTACGCTTCTGATCAATAAACCGCTGGCTTACATATTTCTTCCTGAATTCTTCCTGAAAGAAGTTCCAAGTAACTCTTTCTTTTGGAACCACCGATATCAATGTTTT
Organism: Gossypium turneri; assembly: GCA_008044935.1. Lineage (NCBI taxonomy): Eukaryota > Viridiplantae > Streptophyta > Magnoliopsida > Malvales > Malvaceae > Gossypium > Gossypium turneri. The sequence goes on from CP032571.1 coordinate 54,030,082, forward strand.
CCACCAACGGTATGCCGAATCCTTCAATAAAGACACAGCACATTTCAAACATTCCTCGGGAGTACAAGATAATTCATCAAATACCCGAATAGTATTTTCAAGCCAAAACTCAGCTTTTTCCGGATCATCATCAACATTGGCCCTGAAATCTTCAGCCCCATGCTTTCGAATTCTATCAACGGGTGGTTTACTTGATCTCACCAATTCAGCACTTCGTGGAGCTACGGGGATCGGCTGAGGAATAGGAGGGGGTGGAGGAGGTGGAACATTCGGATTTACACGAACATATTCTGTATACCAATCACTCATCATCCGGAGGAAGGCTTCCCGAGCCTCATCCTGTCCATGTGTCTCATGTCTACTCTCTTCATGCGCAGTCCCTTGTCCGGGAGCCGGCGCGTTACTTTCGACATCATCTGCCATACTTCGGTCAGGATCCATTTACTATATAAAACAAAATTTTAAATTGTCAGAAATCATCACACTATCACAATATATTTATGGCATGTATAGACTGACTTTCACACATATTTTATTGGTCCGAGAACCGAGTAAACCGTAGCTCTGATACCACTAAAATGTAACACCCCTTACTCGTATTCCAGCTCGGAACAGAGTATGAGGTATTACTAAGTTTTTTTAAAAAAATTCGACAGCATTTCTGCTTAATTTTGCTTAAACCTCCTGCAAATTTACAACACAATCCAATATACCAACCAAATTCATTTGTAATAACACATACAATTTAACCATTAATAAACACTACATTTAAAACGAGCCATAAACATATATTTACATGATGATTTCATATTTCATAGGTCGTCTATACATGCCATAAAATTTCCGGAACGCTAGTAGTAAAATACCCCAAATGTGGAGGATAGTGTAGATGATAGTCTGACTCCGTTCCAAATTCCGAGCTGTTGAAAGTCACTATAATCAAGGAAAATAAAATCGAGTAAGCATATAGCTTAGTAAGTAAACACATGATAAATAATTAATTACTCACATAACTACACCATAATATAAACATATTCACAAATAATTTCATTATTTGGGTAATTTACAGCAAGCTGTTTTTCTGCGTCATAGTCGCTAATTTATTTTTATACGGAGCTACAGGGATCCAAATTGAGTTCCGTAAATTTTCCCTGAAACTAGACTCATATACCTCTTCACCATAAAAATTTCAGAATTTTTGACCCAGCCAATTAGTACAGTTTATTCCTTAAACCTTCCCCTGTTTCACTGCCCCACAGTTCTGACCTTCCCTTACAAAAATTCACATAACTCTCTGTAAAAAATTTGAAAAATGGTTTCGTTTATTTCATTTAAAAATAGATTCAATAAGGATTCCAGGGGTATAAATTTCAAGCCCTAATTATTTTTTTAAAATTTATGGTGATTTTCCAAAGTTAGAACAGGGGACTTCGAAACCAATCCAGCCCTGCTTCAGTAAAATTCAGATATCTCCAAAAATACAACTCTTTTGCTTATTCTATTTCTTTCATATGAAAATAGACACATTCATCTTCAATTTCATATATTGTCCAGCTTGCCATTCATTTCCCACCATTTATGGTGATTTTTCAAAGTTACCCAACTGCAGTTGTTCAACACAGTTTTATATTTAAATCGTTCCTTTTGCGTTTTTGACATTTTCTCCCATCTCATACGTGGGTCGATTTAGTATCCAACTCAATATTTACCCCTTAAAATTATCCACCATATAGCAATATTCACCTTCCACATTTTCTCGTTGAACACTCGGAATGTTAACCGTTATCGGTGGATCCCGCACTTAGCACCACCACTGAATCGGGGAATCAGCACTTAGCAACCCCTCGGGGGAATCAGCACATAGCAACCCCCTTTTTCATTTCAAAGGTATGGTGGATATCGCACACAGCACCACCAATGAATCGGCCCTCGGGGGAATCAGCACATAGCAACCCCCTTTCACATTTCAAAGATACGGTGGATATCGCACATAGCACCACCAATGAATCGGGGAATCAGCACACAGCAACCCCTTTATATACAACATACTCCGGCTTATTCCGAGTGTTCAACCCAAAGACCATATATTGCAATCCTTTACCACCTTTCCCGATTTAATAACATTTTTAGGATATTGCCAAACATTTATTTTAATTCCAAATAAATCTCAACATATATCAAATAATAACAAATTAATACATTAAGTCACGTGTTTACTTACCTCGGTGCAAAATATCGTAATTTTGCACTTTACTCCACTATCTTTTCTTTTCCTCGTTTGGTATACTCTTCACGTCTTTCTTGATCTATAATAGCAAATTTAACTCGTTTAAAGTCCACATTTATTAAAATAATCCACCACCTAACTTTTTGAAAAATTACAATTTTGCCCCCAAACTTTTGCATAATTACATTTTTGTCCCCAAGCTCGGAAATTTAATTTCACACCTTATTCTTATGTTTTACAGCATGCTGAACACTTTTCCCTTCTATGGAAACATCAAATTCTCACTCTAACATACACTTATGAACAATAACTATTTTTACCGATTATGTCAATTTACCCGTTTTCACTTAAAATCGCTTACCAAAAGTTGTTTAACATAATTTCTAGCTTCATATTCCACCATAAAACAGCAAAATAAACACATTTCACCTATGGGTATTTTTCCAAATATAAACCCTAACACGAATTAATGGTAGAATAAGCAAAACCAAGTTACCGGGACTCTAAAAACGTAAAGAACATTAAAAACGGGGCTTGGAATCACTTACTATGGAGCTTGAAAGCTTAAAAACCCTAAATATGGCTTCCCCCTTGCTGATTTCGTTCACCATGAAGAAGATGCGCATATTTTGCCATCTTTTTCCCATTTAATTCTATTTAATAACCAAATGACTAAAATGCCCTTACTTAAAAAAATCTATTTCACTAATTCTATACCCATTTTTGTCCATCAACTAACTAATGGTCTAATTACCACATAAAGACCTCCAATTTAAAATTTCATAACAATTAGACACCTCTAAGATGTAGAACTCAACTTTTGCACTTTTGACAATTTAGTCCTTTTGACTAAATTGAGTGCCCAAACGTCGAAATTTTTGAACGAAATTTTTACGAAATTTTTCCGTAAAATTGTAGACCATAAAAATATAATAATAACCCTATTTTCCCTCGTCGAATTTGTGGTCCCGAAACCACTATTCCGACTAGGCCCAAAATCGGGCTGTTACACGGCCTGCGTGTCGTGCCTTACTACTATTCTCTTGTATTTCTCTTCTCATCTTACTCCCTCGTATGTAAAACGAGTTTCTACATATTGTAATCTGCAAAAGTTACTGTGGGCTAGCTGAGAAGGAAGATGGGCCAACAAGTGTGGACTGATAGCTTGAAAACCGGCTTACACCTTTAGGTTTCCTTTTGGTTCACCCATTGGCTTGGGTTGTGCCACCTTAGTTTATGGGCTATAACTATCGCATTTATTTATTGCTTTATTCATGTATGAGATGCTATGGATGTCAAAAGTATGCCAAATTTTAAGCATGTTAAAATTTGATAATATTGAACCACATTAATTGATGAGATCAATTAAATGGCTAAATGGACTAAAGTAAACCATAATTGGAAAGATGGAATGATCTTATGAAATCCCTCTATTAAAATATTAAGTCAACATAGCCTTCCAATTTTGCCCTCGTTAAGGCCTCGATCAATACTGTGTAGGTTCTGCTAAAGCGAAGTACTAGTATTTATCTTGGTTAAACGCGAAGAATAAACAAGTGATATTTGCTGTTTAAAATTGGTTAATGACTTAACTAGGTTATTCTAATAGGATTAGAAACCTAGAGGCGAGTAATTTGGATAAATCATAAGATGATTAGAACAAGGGTTGTTTACCAAATTTTAGGAATTACATATGATGTAATTAGCAAAGTGTTGCTTACCTAGATAACCGTAATCTTGAGAGTAAAGCCAAAGCTGACTTAAGAGGAGGTGAAATATGGATCCTTAACCCACTTGAAATACTTTTCGAGAAAGTCTTTCCGAAACTAATCTATGAGGGTATTAGTTTTGTAATAAAATAGTGGGAACATCATTTAATAAAGTCCTTTTAATGATTGATATAAATTTGATAAATTTTTACACGCATAATTTCATTGTTGTAGATATATTATGGCTGCAAACACAAATACACTATCATTACGATCGGTCCTTGAGAAGGACAAGTTGAATGGTTTAAATTTTCTTGACTGGTTCCGTAACTTGAGGATTGTCCTCAAACAAGAACGAAAATTATATGTCATTGAACAACCAGTTCCTAACGAACCACCCGCTAATTCCTCGAGGGCTGATAGAGATGCTTACAAGAAGCATCTCGATGACATGGTAGACGTTGGATGTCTTATGCTTGCCACTATGAATCCTGAGCTTCAGAAGCAACATGAGGACATGGTTGCTTATGAAATGATTAAGCACCTGAAAGAACTTTATCAGGGGCAAGCACGGCAAGAGAGGTTCGATATCTCTAAGGCCCTATTCCAATGTAAGCTAGCTGAAGGAAGCCCAGTAGGACCTCATGTCCTTAAGATGATTGGCTATATTGAAAGCCTATCTAAGCTTGGTTTTCCATTGAGCCAAGAGTTGGCCACTGATGTTATTCTGCAATCGTTGCCGGATAGCTACAGCCAGTTTGTCCTCAATTTCAATATGAATGAAATTGATAAGACTCTGCCACAGTTGCTCAGTATGTTACGAACTGCTGAAGGCAACATGAAAAAGGTTGGACCCAAGCCTATGCTGATGGTCCGTAATAATAAGGGCAAGGGAAAGGCCAAAGTTCAAACAAAACCCAAGGGTAAAGGTAGGCCCAAGCCTGGAAAAGTAAAGGCTGCATTGAAACCTAAAGGAGGGGTGGCTAAGGAAGGAAACTGTTTTCATTGTGGTGTGACTAGACATTGGAAGCGGAACTGCCCTATCTATCTTGAGGAAGTCAAGAAGGCCAAAATAAGCGGAACGTCTGCTTCAGGTATTTATGTCATTGATATTAATTTATCAACTACTACTTCATGGGTATTAGATACTGGTTGTGGTTCTCACATTTGTACTTCTGTACAGGGACTGCAAAGGAGTAGGACTTTGGCTAGAGGAGATGTGGACCTACGAGTTGGAAATGGAGCAAAAGTTGCTGCATTAGCTGTAGGAACATATAATTTATCTTTGCCTAGTGGACTTGGTTTATGTTTAGAGGATTGTTATTATGTGCCCAGTTTGACTAAAAACATTATTTCAATTTCTTATTTAGACAAAATTGGTTTTGAGATAATTATTAAGAATAATTGTTGTTCCTTTTATCTCAATAATGTTTTCTATGGTTCGGCATAATTGATTAATGGCCTCTATATTTTAGATCAAACAAATCCCATCTACAACATAAATACTAAAAGATAAAAAATAAATGACTCAAATCAAACTTGTCTATGGCATTGTCGTTTGGGCCACATAAGTGAGGAACGCATATCCAAGCTCCATAAAGATGGTCTCTTGTATTCATTTGTTTTTGAACAATTTGAAGTATGTGAATCTTGCTTATTGGGAAAAATGACTAAATCTCCTTTTACGGGTAAAAGTGAACGAGCTAGTGATTTATTGGGCTTAATACATTCTGATGTATGTGGGCCAATAAATACACAGGCTAGAGGAGGATTTCACTACTTCATTACTTTTACTGATGATTTCAGTAGATATGGGTATGTCTATCTCATGCGCCATAAGTCTGAATCCCTTGAAAAGTTCAAGGAATTCAAAAATGAAGTACAAAATCAACTAGGAAAAACTATCAAGACACTTCGATCTGATCGAGGTGGAGAGTATATGAGCTTAGAGTTTGATGATCTTTTGAAGCAATGTGGGATTGTCTCACAACTTACTCCTCCTGGTACTCCTCAATGGAATGGAGTTTCTGAAAGAAGAAATCGAACTTTGTTAGACATGGTTCGATCCATGATGAGTCATGCTGATCTGCCGACTTCCTTTTGGGGACATGCACTTGAAACAGCTGCTTTCACACTAAATCGTGTTCCATCTAAATCGGTTCAAAAGACACCATATGAGATGTGGACTGGGAAACGTCCTAGTATTTCTTTTATGAAAATTTAGGGTTGCGAAGCTTATGTTAAACGTCAGACGTCTACTAAGCTTGAACCCAAATCTGAAAAATGTGTTTTTGTGGGGTATCCAAAAGAAACCAAAGGATATTATTTCTTTAATCCCACTGAGAACAAAATACTTGTTGCTCGGACTGGTGTCTTCCTAGAGAGAGAATTTGTTTCTAGAAAAGGAAGTGGGAAAAAGATTGAACTTGATGAAGTTCAAGAATCGCAAAATACCACTGAACCAGAGATAGAACAACAGCAAGTTCCACAAGGGATTGAGGAACAAGTAATTGCTGTAGAAACACAAGCACCGCGTAGATCTTTAAGAGAACACCAAGCACCCGAGAGATATGGATTTCTCATTACAACGCATGGTGACGTTCTACTTATAGATCAAGATGAGCCTAGGACTTATCAAGAAGCGGTGATGAGCCCAGACTCTAAGAAATGGCTTGAAGCCATGAGATCTAAGATGGATTCCATGTATGAAAACCAAGTATGGACTTTGGTTGACCCACCCGAAGGGGTTAAGCCCATAGGGTGCAAGTGGGTTTTAAAAAAGAAAACAGACATGGATGGTAATGTACAAACATACAAGGGGCGATTAGTCGCTAAAGGGTTTCGCCAAGTTCATGGTGTTGACTACGATGAAACCTTTTCTCCTGTAGCTATGTTTAAATCCATCAGGATCTTACTTGCTATAGCTGCATTTCATGACTATGAAATCTGGCAGATGGATGTCAAAACAGCTTTCCTTAATGGGAAACTTGAAGAGGATGTGTACATGACACAACCTGAAGGTTTTGTCAATCCAAAGGATACTGGAAAGGTATGTAAGCTACAAAGATCCATTTATGGATTAAAGCAAGCTTCTCGAAGTTGGAATCTTCGTTTTAATGATGCAATCAAAGAGTTTGGTTTTATTAAAAATGAAGATGAGCCATGTGTTTACAAGAAAGTTAGTGGGAGCACTATAACATTCTTGGTACTGTATGTGGATGACATACTTATCATAGGAAATGACATACCTACCCTGCAGTCTATTAAGACTTGGTTAGGAAGTTGTTTTTCCATGAAGGACTTGGGCGAAGCCACTTACATCTTAGGAGTAAAGATCTATAGAGATAGATCAAGACGACTATTAGGTCTAAGCCAAAGTACATACATAGATAAAGTACTGAAAAGGTTCAGTATGGAAGAATCTAAGAGAGGATTTCTACCTATGAGACATGGTATTTCATTCTCGAAGGAAATGTGTCCTTCAACTCCACAAGAGAGAGAACGCATGAGTAAAATTCCATATGCTTCTGCTATTGGATCTATCATGTATGCCATGTTATGTACCCATCCAGATGTCTCATATGCCTTAAGCATGACGAGCAGATACCAAGTAGATCCCGGTGAATGTCACTGGACCACAGTCAAGAATATCCTTAAGTACTTGAGAAGGACTAAGGATACTTTCCTAATATATGGAGGTGAGGAAGAGTTAAGTGTAAAAGGTTACACTGATGCCAGCTTCCAAACCGATAAGGACGATTCTCGATCACAATCAGGTTTTGTGTTTTGCCTTAATAGTGGTGCTGTGAGCTGGAAGAGTTCAAAGCAAAGTACAGTAGCTGATTCTACAACAGAGGCCGAGTATATTGCAGCCAGTGAGGCAGCAAAAGAAGCAGTTTGGATCAAAAAGTTTATTACTGAACTAGGGGTTGTGCCTAGCATATCGGATGCTATAGAACTCCGATGTGATAACAATGGAGCCATTGCACAAGCTAAAGAACCTAGATCTCACCAGCGATCCAAACATATACTTAGGCACTATCATCTTATTCGAGAGATTATCGATCGAGGGGATGTAGAGATATGCAGAGTATCTACAGATGATAACATTGCTGATCCCTTGACCAAGCCTCTGACACAGCAGAAGCATGATCGTCACACTAAGTCACTTGGTATTAGATATATAAGTGATTGGTCTTAGTGCTAGTGGGATATTGTTAGAGTATGCCCAAAGATCAATCATGAGATGGTTGTAATAACATACTTGATTTATCATGTTTATTAATATAAGGCGTTACCATTATTATTTCAGTTTCTTTTCTGTGTGTATAAATAAACTGTTTTCTAATAATGTCCTAAGAATAATATGATTATTCTTAAAAGATCCTTAGTCAAGTATTATTGTTGGATAGGACAACGATAATGCATTAAGACTAACATGTAGTTGATTGATGATAAAGAGTTATCATTGATATGGAATGTCAGAATCGATGCATGAATATGTGTGCTAGAGAACAACATATTGGACTGACCCATTATGAGTATGTTTCTTGGATTATTATGTAATTGTCACGACATTACTCATAGTGATTAATATGTATATGATCCTCAGACTTGAGATCATCATAATCCCAACATCGTGAGTAGTATATTTTGATACAGTCAAACGTACACTGTAACTGGTTGTTCTATAAAGGCTGGTGTTGGATATACCACAATCGATGTAGAGGGATATGGTTGGTCAATATAGAATAAGTCCCTCCTACATAATGGGAGTAATATCTTAGGCCACTTGATTAAGTAAGACTAGAAATGCATGGCCATGCTCAAATAAGTTGATATGAGATGTCATACTTATTTGTATATCGTAGTCTGCTTAAAATATCAAGGAACATGGAATGGACTATACAAGTGTGACTATTCCATGGCTTGTGTCCAATCCAGAGATAAAGGACTTAAGGATTATTGCATAAAAGGTTAATCATAAAAGGTTATATCGAATCATGATCTCTTGTGACTTAGGTAGCAATGATGCATTGCTAGATGCCACTCATTGTTTGTAACATTAGAATCGTTCTAGTATTACTGCTAACGTTACAAGAACCTACAAGGTCACACCCTATAGTTGAAATGAACGGAATAAACCATAGTTGGTATTATTTTTGGGTTTCGCTTGAATTAAATTAATTATAGAATTAATTTAATTCGGTAATCAAATTTCCAACACATTATGTACAAGTTAGTTGTACGCATAATGAGGACATGAATTTGGTTAGCATATGAATTTAAATAAATATATGGTTTACCAAAATTATATTATAATTATTGTAATTATAATTTTCGGTTTAAAATATTATTTTATTTATTTAATTCCTAAAAAAACCCTAAAATAATAGGATATAAGAATCCCGTTTTTCTTTATTTTTGGTCTAGCAGCTGTCAAAAGAAAAATCACTCTCAAAAACGGTTTGGAGATTTCTTCCATTCGTAGTCAACTGGGTGGATTACGTAGAGGTCAGAGTCTCGATAGATTGCGGCTTGATTTGACTGTAGATCAGACTACACATTGTTGAGAAGTTGCTGTCTACTCAGAACGAACATTAGGTAATTTCGTAACCCTTTTCACCCCGATTCGTTCCTCACACATGGATCCATGGTTAGGGTCACCGATTATTAAATTTTTCCGTTGCACCGTAGGGGTGTCGGCGATCCAATATCTCTATGTACCTGACATTGAGCAAAACTTGCTAAGTGTTGGCCAACTATTGGAGAAGGGCTACTCTCTGATTTTTGAAGGCAAGAACTATTTGATCAAAAATGCTGCTAGTGAAGTGCTGACTACAGTGGCTATGCAAAACAGAACCTTCATTGTGGATGTGAATAAACTGCAGGCAAAGGTATATGCATCTCAGTCTGATGAAACAGACTTGTGGCATAGGAGAATGGGGCATGTGAACTGCAATTCTCTGAGTATGATGCAAAAGATGGATTTGGTCAGTGACATGTCTAAAATTGAGCCAAAAGAAGCTATGTGTGAGGTCTGTCAACTAGGCAAACGGACCAGATTACCTTTTCCAGTCAACAAAGCATGGAGAGCACAAGGGAAGCTTCAGCTTGTCCATACAGACATCTGTGGACCAATGAAAACTACCTCCTTAAATGGCAGCAGGTACTTTGTACTTTTCATTGATGATTATTCTAGGTTCTGTTGGGTGAATTTTTTAAAGCATAAGTCAGATGTTTATGACTCCTTATGCAAATTTAAAGCTTTGGTTGAAAACCAAGCAAACTGCAAATTGAAATGTTTGAGGTCTGACAACGGTTCTGAGTATGTATCCCAGAAGTTTCAAAAATTGTGTGATGATGCTGGAATCCAACACCAATTGACTACTGTGTACACACCACAGCAAAATGGTGTCTGTGAAAGAAAAAATAGAACAGTCCTTGACATGGCTAGTGTCTATTATTTGAGGCTAAAATGCCTAACATTTTTTGGGCTGAAGCTGTGAATACAGCTGTTTACTTGTTGAATAGGTTGCCAACTAATGCAGTCAAGGGTAAAACACCCTTTGAAGCCTGGTTTGGACAGAAACCATCTGTCTTTCATGTGAAAGTATTTGGCTGCCTATGTTATGTGTTGGTACCTGAGGAGAAAAGAACTAAGTTGGACAGGAGGTCCATGCCAGGGGTGTTTGTTGGCTACAGCAATGTGAAGAAAGGATACAGAGTCTTTGATCCACTGACCAAGAAGATTGTAGTGAGCAGAGATGTGAAATTCAGTGAAGCAAGTAGCTGGAAATGGGATGGAATTGAAGCAAATTTGCCCGAGACAGATCAGATTGATGTTGATTTGCAGCAAGCTGAAAATGAAGAAATAACTAAAGATGGCTATGATGATGAACCTGTTCGAGGGACCAGGACATTAGCAAACATCTATGAAAGATGTGCAGTAACCCTGATAGAGCCTTCATGTTTTGAAGAGGCTGCAAGAGATAGATGCTGGCAGGATGCTATGGAAGCTAAATTTAGAATGATTCAGAAGAATGATACTTGGGAGCTTGTCAACAGACCTGAAAACAGGAAAATCATAGGTGTGAAGTGGGTCTATAGAGTTAAGAACAATGCAGATGGCTCTCTTAATAGACATAAAGCCAGGCTGGTTGTTAAAGGTTATAGTCAGCAGCAAGGGGTTGATTTTTCTGAAACCTTTGCACCTGTTGCAAGGTTGGATACTATCAGATTACTGTTTGCTTTGGCAGCTCAAAAGCATTGGATAGTGCATCATTTAGATGTTAAGTCAGCCTTCTTAAATGGCTTTCTTAATGAAGAAATATTCATTGAGCAACCTGAGGGTTTTGAGGTCCTTGGTGAAAAACAGAAGGTTTACAAATTGAAAAAAGCCTTATATGGCCTAAAACAGGCTCCAAGAGCCTGGTATGGGAGGATTGATGGCTACTTAGCAAGTCTCGGGTTCACAAAGTGTGTTAGTGAACCTACACTCTATGTCAAGAAAAATCAGAAGGAAACTTTGCTAATTGTTTCCTTGTATATTGATGATCTACTGGTCATTGGCTGCAAAGATGAACTTATAAGAGACTTTAAGAAGTAGATGCAACATGTCTTTGAGATGACTGACCTTGGTCTGATGACCTATTTTCTTGGTATAGAAATCAGACAAGGAAGTGATGGTATTTTCATAAGTCAGCAGACATTTGCTTCCAAGGTGCTGGAGAAATTTTGCATGCTAAAATGTAAATCAGTTACTACACCTGTTGCATTGGGAGAGAAGTTATCAAGTACCAGTGAGCATGATCGAGTAGATGAAAAAGCTTATAGAAGCTTAATTGGTTGCTTGCTTTATTTGACAGCAACTAGACCAGATATTGTCTATGCTATTAGTCTTCTTTCAAGGTTTATGCATTGCTGCAATATGGCTCATTTAAAGGCAGCAAAAAGGGTGTTGAGGTATCTCAAAGGAACCATCGATGCTGGTGTGAAGTTTTGGAGAACAAAGGAGCTGAAACTCGTTGGCTACTCTGATAGTGATTGGGTAGGGTCAGTAGATGACATGAGAAGCACTTCAGGTTACTTCTTTACCCTAGGCTCGAGTGTTTTCAGCTGGAGTTCAAAGAAGCATCAAACTATTGCACAATCCACAGCAGAGGCAGAGTATATTTCAGCTGCAGCAGCAGTTAATCAAGCTATTTGGCTTAGAAAGATTTTAGATGATTTGAATGAAAGTCAAGCTCAGCCTACTGAAATCATGATGGATAATCAATCAGCTGTGGCCATAGCCAAGAATCCAGTCTTCCATGGTAAAACTAAACACTTCAAAATCAAATTCCATTTTGTTAGAGAAGCTGAGCAATCGAGGGAGGTTAGCTTAGTTCATTGCAGCTCAGAAATTCAATTAGCTGATATTTTAACTAAACCATTGGGAGCCAACTGATTTAATGCTTTGAAGGAAAGGATTGGTGTTTGTTGCATACAGTCCAAGGAGGAGTGCTGAAGCCGTGGCCTGCACTGCAACAAAGAACCAACAGCAACAAATTGGTCAAAAGACCAACAGCAGCAAATTGTATAAATTAAGCTGCTATACTGTTTTGATGAAGAGAAATGAAGTTGGTTCAGTTATAGAATTATTTTTTGAATGTTTTGTTCCTATGGAACTTAGTCTATATCCTTGTAATGAGTTAGCTAAGTTAGTAGGAAGTTTGACTGATGTAATGGCTGGAATGATAGCCTTCTTTTGTATGCAAGTTGCTATATTTTAGTATATGTTAAGTAAGAGCAGTTAAGTTAGTAGGTAACTGTCAAACATTTCTTGTAACTTTCATATATTCAAATTTGAATGAAAAATTGTGATGACTTTCAGCTACATTTTTTGCTGAGTTTTTATTCTTCCAAGTTTCTTTTCTTTTGCTTCATTCGTTTTTCATTTTCTGCTTGCTAAAAATCCAACACGCATTTCTTCACCATGGAATTGATGCCCCAGATTTCGAATGCAACCTCAATTTCAAATCTTTCCTTCAACATATCTGGGCTAGATCCAGAAACTTCAGTTTCTTTGCATTCTAATTCCACCAGGGATGACAAATTAATGCCATTACGAGGCAAATATTGTATCCAAAGGTAGTCTTTGGTCACTCTCGTGGATTTACCGTCTAAATGAAAATAGACTGTTTTAAATTCTCCGGAGAAATTTCTACCATGGATAACAAATGTATACCAAATATGCTCCCCCCTTCGAGGTTTATTATTGAAGTCAGAGAAGAAAATACAGCTGAAAGCGAATCCTAAGAACGGTGTATCATTCAGAAAATTGGGAGGCAATTGCATCTTTATTATAGATTTTGAAGAGTTATCCGTTTGACTGCTAAACCATTTTGGGATTTCACTTCCCGGTATGACAATGTTATAACATTCTGTTCTTGCATTTGCTACTAGCTGCAAACAAAGACACATTTGCTGAAACTAGTACCATAAATCAATGGGAGCGATAATAGAAAAAAATAAAGGTACTAACCTTCAGCCGTGTCTTCAGCATTGCTACAGCATCGTTACCCTCTGCCAATTTGAAGCAGTTAAAAGCACAAATATATCCACCACCCCGTGAATTGAAAGCTGTAGTCAAATTTGCAACCGCTTCCAATGAACCACAACCGTCTAACCATAATTTTATGCTTGCTGGTAGCTCGGGCAATGATTTAAGCCTTTTGCAGTCAGTCAGTACTAGAGTAGTAAGCTTGGAAAGTCCACCAAGGGTTGTAGGCAAGGTCCTGAAATTGTTATCAGAAAGTAGTAGTGCTTCTAATGAGGACAACCTGATAATGTCATCAGGAATAGCCCCATCATTAAGGTTGCAGTCATCTAAATTCAGCTCCTTCAAAGAACTCAAACCAGACAAAATAACAGGTAGCTTCAAGGTCATAGAGTTCGTACTAAGTCTTGGTGTGGGCCTAGAAATAAAATGCCAATGTGATCGTACTCTATATGGTGGTCCCTTGCATCCTTGGAAAGAAAGAAACTTGAGATTTTTCATATGAAAAATGAAGGATGGTGGTGTCGTTATGGCAGTCTCACTTAGGTTAAGCTCCTCCAAAGATTCTAGTTGTCGCAAACTCTCTGGAAAATTTTTAAGTTTAGAGCAGCCAGAGAGAAGAAGAGTTTTAAGGAATTCACACCCACCTATGCTGCTTGGGAGACTCTCAAGCTTACTGAAATCTTTCAAATTTAGCAACATAAGACTCCTGAGATGTCCAATTGAAGAGGGAAGTTCTTTAATACCAGTCCCATCCAAACAAAGCTCTTTCAGACATTCCATTTCCCCCACAATCTCTGGAATCCTGTCTATGTTTGAGCAACCTGAAAGAATTAATGTTTGTAGAGATCCATTCCCAATTTTGGATGGGAAAATCCTAAGTCTCTTGCAGTTTCTTAAATTCAAAAGCTTCAGCGTCCTTAGAAACTTGACGGTAGGATCAAAATCTACTATTCCAGTACCTTCCAGAATCAAACTTTCAAGATTTGGGGCCATACTGAAGTCTGGTGTTTTCATAAGGTTTTTAGAGCCTTTGAGGTCGACCAATTTTAACTTATACAAAGGCTGCAAAAGAAAACAATGAAAAAGAAAACCAGAGATGAAATGCCATTTTATTTTTTGTATTTTGTGTTTATGTTATCTTGGTCAAAATTAATTGATCAAACAAAGTAACTCTTACCATGTTTGGCTTCCACAACTTTTCAATGCGGCTATAAGGCAGAAGAAGTGCAACAAGGTTCTCTGGTTGGAAGCTTGAAGGGAAGGATTTGAAAGGATATCCATGCCATTCTAAAAGCCTTAACTCGTTACTAAGATATTTGAAATCACGAGAATTTGGGACATTGAAGACTCTGAGCAGTCTTAGCCTGTTCATCGTCCAAAAGGCATCAGCATTCAAAGTCCAAGTGCTCTATTTCCTGATAACCACCAAAGGAAAAAGAGGAATGAGCTTTACAATATACAGAGTAATCAACTACACATACACAGATAGGTGTATGAATTTACACCTGATAGAATCGATGACTAGACCTTGAACAGCTTCCGTTGCCTGAAAATCAGAGCAATCAACTAATTAATATGGTAAATTTAATGAATTAACAGTGCAATGCACGTCCAAAAATAGTTCAAAGCTAGACTTGCATCCTAGTATCGTATGAATCAACAAATATTCAAGGGTGGAGTAACAGTTAATAGCGCTAAAGACTTACAGTGTTTTCTATTAGCACATAATCAGTATCCTTTTCCTCCCATAATCTACTACGTTTTACAGGTTCATTAGGAGATTTTTGGTAAACAATTTTCCTTCCCATCTCTTGTAACAAGTCATGCATCGACAATTTATTGTCTTCATCAATTGTTACAAGAGATTTCTTGATGAGAACATCTATTCCAATATCCGGGAAAAAGCCACAACCATCGAGAATTTTGGTTACCATATCTTTGTCTTCTCCTTTAAAGAAGCATGCAATATCTAAAAATATATCTTTCTCCGATTGTTCTAACCCATCAAAGCTTATTTGAAGCCTATCTAGAATTTCTTTGTTGAACTCCTTTTTAACTCTTTTAATAGCACTTCTCCATTGAGCTTCATCTGATCTGCCAGACAGAAAAGAACAAAAAACTTCAAGAGCTAACGGAAGGCCATTGGCATATTCCACTACACGTTTAGAAAGCTCAAAAAATTCCATTGCAGGTGTTTCACTTTTGAAAGCTTTCAAACTGAAAAGGCGAAGTGCTTCCTTGGCATTCAATTTCGTCGGATTATACACATCATCCACTCCGTAGATTTGCAGCAGATGCTCGTCTCTTGTTGTTATGATGATCCTGCTTCCTCAACCAAACCAAGCTCGCCTGCCTATCAAACATTTTAGGTATTGTATGTTATCCACATCATCAATAACAACAAAAATCTTTTTATGAGATAACATACGACTTATGATGTCATTCCCATCATGAACATTAAAAAAGTTGAAACTTTCCTCTGGAAAAATTTGGGAAAGAAGTTGTTTCTGCAAATAAACAAGTCCATGTTTCTCTACAACTTCACGAACATCGGCCAGAAAGCTTTTGCCTTCAAAAGGACTTGAAATTTGGGCATAAACAAATCTGGCAAGAGTTGTTTTACCAAACCCGTCCATTCCACAAATCCCTATAATCTGAACACTATCATCTTCCTCCCCTATGCCTATTTTGCAATGCAACTCTTCCAAACGTGATTCAATTCCAATCATGTCAGTAGGAGCACTTGCAAATGTTTGACATAATTTTGTTGATACCTTTTCAATGATTTCTCCAATAAGTTTTGATTCATGCCTTCAAATACAAAGCAAAGGAAATAGCTTAGTGAAACTTTAAGGGCACAATCCTTAGCTAATGCCTCAAATTTCAAACTTGATGCTGGTAAGATATTATTGAAGTGAAAGAGTATGATAGTTACCTGTTACTCAAGTGCCATCTTTTGATGTTAGCTACCTGAGTTAAAGCAGATCGCCACCTTTGTGTCTTCTCTTTGTTGTCCTGGAAATTATTTTCATGCTTAAGAAAAGCTTCTAGAACATTTTCGGTTTGTTTTCTCAAATCAGATGGATCTACATCATAGAAAATAGGGAAGACATTATGTCATTTGTCGTTTTTCTATTGAATAATCTCGGAAAGCTCTACTAGGCACCATGTGAAAAATATAATGTCGGTAATGACAATATATCGCAAATAAAATAGAAATAGAAAAATAAAGAACACACAGATTTTACGTGGAAACCCTTTCGGGAAAAAAACCACAGGCAGAGGAGAAGAAAATTCACTATGTCGAAAAAAAAATTAATTATAAGAGGAGTAGACTATGCCTATTTATAGGCTTGTAAACCTTACTCTAATAGGAGTGAAACTCCTTATTCAAATAATATCAAATAGATGGAGTTTAATAAGGTTTAAAAAACCTTATTCTAAAATAAAATAAAAGAAGTATAATTCTATAGGGATTTTACTTTTATTTTATTTTACCACAGTATTTTATTTAAATAAGGATTTGGGTCACTTAATTCTAACAATCTCCACCTTGACACGATTTCTTAATGAACAAGTTCTTCATCGCGAACTCTCAACGAACAAGTTTCTCCACCTCTTCCATAAAACCCCTTAAGGGTTTATTTTCAACAATGAACTCTAACCAAGTCTAAGCAATGCTCAAACTTGGTTATAGGAAGTGACTTAGTCATCATATCTGCATGATTTTCATGAGTACTAATTTTGCTCACAACAATATCACCACGAGCAATAATATCATGAGCAAAATGATACCGAACATCAATGTGTTTTGTTCTTTCATGAAACATTTGATCTTTTGTAAGGAAGATGGCACTCTGACTGTCACAAAATACTGTATTGATTTGAAGGTCTTCATTGAGTTCACTAAAGAGTCCCTTCAACCATATAGCTTCTTTACAAGCCTCAGTAATCGCCATGTACTCAGCTTCAGTGGTAGACAAAGCGACTATAGTTTGCAAAGTGGCTTTCCAACTGATTGCACAACCTCTGATTGTAAAGATATAACCGGTGAGAAATCTTCTTCTATCGAGGTCCCCAGCAAAATCAGCATCAACATACCCAATGACTCCATCTCTAGTTCTTCCAAACTGTAAGCAAACATCGGTAGTACCTCGTAAGTATCTTAAAACCCACTGAACTACTTTCCAATGTTCTTTACCAGGATTCGCCATGTATCTGCTAACTGCACTAACTGCATATGATAAATCTGGACGTGAACAAACCATGGCATACATGAGAGATCCCACTGCACTAGAGTATGGAACATGTGACATGTACTCAATCTCATCATCTGATTGTGGAGATAAAGCCGATGAAAGTCTGAAATGGGCTACTAAAGGAGTATTAACAGGTTTAGCATTCTGCATATTGAATCTGGAAAGAACTTTCTCAATGTACCCTTTCTGACTTAGATACAATTTACTTGCTTTTCTATCCCTGAGAATCTCCATACCAAGTATCTTCTTTGCTGGTCCCAAGTCTTTCATCTCAAATTCTTCACTTAGTTGGGCTTTGACCTTTCTTATCTCTCCTTTATCTTTCGCTGCTATCAGGATGTCATCAACATAAAGGAGTAGATACATAAAAGAACCATCACTGTTTTTCTTAAAGTAAACACAACTGTCAAAGCTACTTCTTTTAAAATCATGAGAAGTCATAAAGGAATCAAACCTCTTATACCACTGTCTTGGTGACTGTTTCAAACCGTAAAGGGACTTTTTCAGCAAGCAAACATAGTCCTCTTTTTCTGAAACTGTAAAACCCTCTGGTTGTTGCATGTAAATATCCTCCTCAAGTTCTCCATGCAAAAATGCAGTTTTTACATCCAACTACTCAAGCTCCAAATCATGCATGGCCACAATACCAAGCAAAGCTCGAATCGAACTATGCTTCACAACTGGAGAGAACACATCTGTGAAGTCCACTCTTGGAATTTGACTGTAACCCTTTGCAACAAGTCTGGCTTTATATCTGGGTTCTTCAACTCTTGGAGTCCCCTCTTTCTTTTTAAACACTCATTTACAACGAACAACCTTTTTACCTTTAGGAAGTTTCACAAGATCCCAGGTTTGATTTTTGTGTAGTGATTCCATCTCCTCTTGCATAGCAAACATCCACTTTTCTGAGTCTTCACAACTAACCGCCTCAGAATAATTAGATGGCTCTTGGTTTGCATCTATATCTTCAGCCACATTTAAAGCATAAGCAACTAGATCAGCCTCGGCATACTTCTTTAGAGGTTTAATTTCTCTTCTAGTTCTGTTTTTGGCGATAGAGTATTGTGGTGAAGAAGCAACTCTATTTTGAATTTTTGTACTGCCTTTAGTAGTCGACTCTGTTGTAGATTCTAGATTAATCTGATGCTCCACCTGCTTTTGATTTTCTTTATTGGAAGAGTCTTTAAGAAATAAGTTAGATAGCATAGCTGTTTCATCAAAAACAACATCTCTGCTAATCACAACTTTTCTATTTTCAGGACACCATAACTTATACCCTTTTACACCAGCTTTATAACCAAGAAAAACACATTTAATAGATCTCAGTTCCAATTTTTCATTATCAACCTGAGCATATGCAGGACAACCAAAGATCTTTAAATCAGAATAGTCAGCAGGATTACCAGACCATACCTCTTGTGGAGTCTTTTTCTCAATGGCAACGGATGGAGATCAGTTGATCAAAAAACATGCAGTAGAGGCTGCTTCTGCGCAAAATGACTTTGATAAGTTAGCATTTGACAACATACATCGAACCTTCTCCATGATCATTCTGTTCATTCGTTCTGCAATGCTGTTTTGCTGTGGAGTATGACGAACTGTCAAGTGTCTCATGATCCCTTCTGACTTGCACAGTTTATTAAATTCATCAGAACAGAACTCTAAGCTATTGTCTGTGCGGAGATATTTTATTTGCTTTCCCGTCTGTTTTTCAGTCATGGTTTTCCAAGACTTAAATGAGAAAAACACATCGCTTTTCTGCTTCATGAAGAACGCCCACACTTTTCTGGAAAAATCATCAATAAAAGTTAGCATATAACTAGCTCTACCTCTCGAAGGCACTTTGGATGGCCCCCATAGATCAGAATGAATATACTCTAATGTTCCCTTCGTGTTATGGATTCCTCTGGTGAATCGAAATCTCTTTTGCTTCCCAAAAATGCAGTGTTCACAGAACTTCAGTTTGCAAATTCCTTGCCCATCAAGAAGTCCTCTTTTGCTCAATTCTGCCATGCCATTCTCACTCATATGCCCTAGGCGCATATGCCAAAGTTTAGTAATATCATCATCTGACAAGGAAGAGGATGACACAGCTACATCACCAGTAACAGTAGAACCCTGCAAAACATATAACTTGGCAGTCTTTCTCTGCCCTTTCATCACAATGAGGGAACCTTTGGAAATCTTCAAAACCCCACTTTCAGCTGTGTATTTGTACCCTTTTGAATCAATGGTACTCAATGAAATTAAATTTCTCTTTAATTCTGGAACAGGTCATACGTCACTGAGTGTTCTGACAACTCCATCAAACATTTTAACTCTAATTGTTCCAACACCTGCAATTCTACATGAAGCATTATTTCCCATCAACACAATACCTTCAGACACTGTTTTGTAAGTTGTAAACCAATCTCGATTGGGACTTATGTGGAAGGTGCAACCCAAATCAAGAATCCACTCCTCGCTCACTTTGGAATCGTTGACAGAAGCGACTAGAAGTTCACCATCACTGTAATCTTCTACAACATCAGCTTTACCAGAATTTTCTAGTTGTTTTCCATTTTGGTTCGCAGTCTCCCTTTTGATCTTGTTCTATAGCTTATAGCACTCAGATTTAGTGTGCCCTTTCTTCTTGCAAAAGTTACAAGTTTTACCTCTGTTTGAAGACTTCGATCTACCCTTAGATTTACTGCGAGGATTCTGTTCTTGTGTCCTTCCACGATCATCATCTGCATTTTGATCTTGTCTCCCACGAATAATAAGACCCTCTCCTTGAGAGTCAGTTTTAACCACAAGATGCTTCATCTTATCATACGAGGTTAAAGAATCATAAACCTCATCAACTGTGAGAGACTCGCGACTATATAAAATCGCATCTCTAAAGGTTGAATAAGACGGGGGCAACAAACAAAGTAGAATCAACCCTAGATCTTTCTTATCATACTGAACCTCCATTGCCTCCAAGTTTGAGAGAATTTCTTTGAACACTGTTAAGTGTTCGTGCACAGATGCACCTTCCTCCAAACGATGAGCATAAAGACGCTGCTTCATATGTAACTTGATAGTTAGAGTTTTCGACATACATATCTATTCCAACCTCTTACATAATCCAGCGGCAGTCTTTTCCTTCATCACATCCTGTAAAATTTTGTTAGACAAATGCAGATGTAACTGTGTTAATGCCTTTTGATCCTTGCGCTTCTTCTCTTCTTCCGTCAAAGTTGAAGGCATCTTATCTACCCCTAGTAGGCTTCCTCTAAGTCCATCTGTGCAAGAACTACTTGCATCTTTATCTGCCACAATGCAAATTTGGTGTTGCAATCCAACAGCAGAATTTCATACTTCACAGACATCATTACTGTGATTGAGATGAACAACCCGAAAGCTCTGATACCAATTTGTGAAAAATATAATGTCGGTAATGGCAATATATCGCAAATAAAATAGAAATAGAAAAATAAAGAACACACAGATTTTACGTAGAAACCCTTTCGGGAAAAAAAAACCACGGCAGAGGAGAAGAAAATTCACTATGTCGAAAAAAATTAATTGCAAGAGGAGTAGACTATGCATATTTATAGGCTTGTAAACCTTACTCTAATAGGAGTGAAACTCTTTATTCAAATAATATCAAATAAATGGAGTTTAATAAGGTTTAAAAAACCTTACTCTAAAATAAAATAAAAGAAGTATAATTCTATAGGGATTTTACTTTTATTTTATTTAACCACAGTATTTTATTTAAATAAGGATTTGGGTCACTTAATTCTAACACACCAACTCGAAGAACAATACCCTTCCGACAAAACGATTACAGAGCACCATGACTGATGAATTGCTTTGAAGAGCTCAGGTTCTATGGGTTCACCTATCTCGAGCTTTTCATCAACCTTAAAAGTAGTGACTCCTCTCCTTTTGAATGCAGCATAAAGATGATCCGTGAAATTCCTGCGGGTATCCTCACCTCTGAAACTCAAGAAAACATCATATTTCCCTCGAGAAACTGAAGAAGATGATTCCAATAATGATGAGGAGGAGGAAGAGGAGGATGTCTCATTATCGAATTTAACCATTGGAACTTAGTAGCTAAGTTGAAGAAATCGATGGGATTTACTTGGTACTTGGAGATTTTCAAGATTCTTTTTTGTCGCAGAAAGGCTGGCCAATTAACACACCTCTAAACAAACTGAGAACAAAAGAAGAGAGGTAGTTTCTCAAAACAAACATTAAGAAGTGCTATATTTGGAGGAAAGTTGATGGAGAGTGAGTAGAAGTAACTAGGCTCTTATACTAGAGATTAATGATTAATCTATAATAAAATATTGTAATGATTGCAAAAGACAAACCAAGTTGAAGGAATAGTAATTCACATGAAATTGACGATGAAAAGAAAAAGCATTCTACTTGTTTTTGACACATTCAACTTTATTTTCTCGATTTTCAGTTGATTCTGTTTCTTTCTTTGTCTTTTCTCACTCAATTTTAAGAATCCGACAAATCCAACACATTTTCCCTTTCCACACAAGTATAACTCTCATTTTATCGAGTATGAGCAATAAAGAACTGGGGCTCAATTACTCTTGCTAATTTCTCATCCATATTTGAATATATTGATTAAGTGCTTCTTACGATAGTATTTCACATTATTAGTAATAATTAAACTTAATTACCATTATTCTCATTATTAGTTTGAGCCTTTTTTGTAATTTAAAAAGATATTAAAATTATATAGTTTTAAAAAAATACTATATATTCTCTAAATAAAACGATATATCAATTACTAAATAAATATTTTAATCATAAAAAGTTGTTCTAGTCTTTGATGACCAAGTGCTACCAAATTGGCTAGTATTAACTTATGTGGTTCCTTAATTATATGTACTGCTTTAACTTTCCCTGGTACACATGGTTCCTTTTTCATCATATCTTTAGTTTTTCTTTTTAAAGGTAAATTCATTAATTTATTCAATAAATGGAACCATGCAATTCAGAGAAAAAAAAATAGCAAACACTCGTCGTAGATGGTGAATGACAAGCTCCATCAACACAACGAAAGCTTTAGCCTCAGCATCAATTGAACATTATGACACGTTGACAATTGACTTTGTCACAACTCAAGCACAATATATCTAGAATGATTGCAAGCACTTAATACGATAAGAAAATTAGCGTCGAATGGTCCAAAATACTGAGCAAAAATCGACAAAAGAATCGAGCATTCATCAAACTAGAGAGGACGACAACAAAATCATCCTTAAAATCACTTGTAAAACTAAGATTACATGCATAAGCAAGACTAAAAAATGTGCTACAAGAGCAGACAAAAACTTCTAAAACTGAATATTTATTAAACAATAAAAAAAGAACAAAAAAATATAAAACTTAAGATAATACGGATCCAAATTGACACGTGAAGTCATTTATTAATTTAAAATACTCTCAAAACAGAAACATATTAAGAAGTTGACGAAGGGCCACCCACATTCTAATAAAAATTACTAGTGGTTAGTGGGGTTTTAATGAACTACAGTCACCGTCATCTGTCCATCACAACTTGTGAAGACAATAAAGATACCCACAAAATAAATCTATAAACTGAAAAGAGAGAAGACATGTATAGTGGATGAGAAGAAGGAAGAAAGAAAGGGTTAATGGGAGAAGAAATAGATAGGCAATAGCCAGCCCGAAGGCTGACACCACCGTTGAACAAAACAAAAAATAAAAAGCAAACGGCTTGGAGAAAAAATATCTTCATATCTTTAGTTAAGTTTTTGGTGAATGCTATAATGTTGTAATATAATGTTATTAGCAATAGATTATGTAGCATCTATAATTTATAGGGGAAGAAATTATATATAAAAAATATTTGTATATATATATTATTATGCCTTACACATCAACCTTTCTTTTTCACTCAAATCCATCCCACTCTATCTCAATCTACTTAGAAAAATGAAAGGAAGAAAATTTTCATGAAGAAATTTCTCCTTAACATTATCCTTACTTCCTTCCATAAAAATATCTTTTGATTGATAATACCAACTTAGAAATCTAACTTTACATCCAAAAATTAAATAATCCAACTTCACATTCATAAATGAATTCGGTGAAGATAAAATAAAAACCCTGAAATAAAATAAAATTCAAGAAATAAAATTTTATTTTACAAAAGAAATAGAAACTCTTGAATAACTTAAAAAAAAAAAAGAAACAGTTAAAAACCTTTATCTTTTAGAGCCCCTTCAAGATAAGGTAACCAAGAAAACTTTTGGGGTTTGCTTTCAACATGACATCATTGTCATGACTCTTTTTCATTTTATTAAAAAATTATTTGATTGAGAAAAAAATAGCCAAGAAAGAAAAACAATAATTTTTTATATAAAAAATTGATAAGTGTTTGAAAAAGTTTGGAACAACGTTGATGATGGCTAGAACTTAGAAATGGAGGAAGGAGACAAGCCACAATGGGGATGGAAACCAAAAGAAAAAAAGCTTACCTGGATTTGGATAATTTAAATAAAGGTACTGCCATGGGGGAAATTTACAGGAACCCTAGAATTCAGTTATGTGAATGGGTTTGTTAATGAGTTTGATCAGGAGGATGTAGATAACGTGTTATTAAATTCTATTAGGTACAGAAAATTCTCGAAGTTTCTTTTTCGAAAAAGGTCTCTAGGTTATGATTCAAAGAGCCTTGAAATATATTATGTTGAAGGTGGAAAGATACTAAATACAGGTAATTCCTCTTAACAGCTGCGGATTGTTAAGTAATGTTGATCGAGAGTGACTAGTAACCATGCTGAGTACAGTGTGCAATGCAGACGGGCAGAGTTGATAAATGTTGGAAGCATAGTGAACCCTTAAAATCGAAACAACTTGATTACTCACACAATATCTATAAAACAAGAGCAAATTACAAATATATATATATATATATATATATATTTCAATTACTAGTTGCCGCTAGTTTTCTTTTTACTCTTACTCACGCCACTTTCTACTGCACACACAATATTCCTTTTTTTTTTTTTTTCTATTTCTTTCACTTGTGATGCATACACACTAACATAAGGGCTATTTATAAAATAACATAAATAGACTTAAAGGCTGCTGTAATAAGCTTGTAAGCTTCGAGCAAATCCATGGTTATCCAATAAGCTCCACTGTTAATGCTTTGTTTATCGTTATCATTACACAATTTCAATCTTTAAGAAACTTTCAGCAAGCTTTCATGTTGCTGTTTGGCCACTAATTTCATGCCACGTTTTAAACCAATTAGTAAAGCCACTCTTAGCTTCATGCTTTTCCGACTTTGAGAAGTCGGTTTGACTTCTAACACTTCTCCTTAAACCGAGATCTTTATTCCAAGTTTTTCTTTTAAGTTTGTTAAATACGCCCTCTTTCAATTGCTTCGTAAAATGTTTACCAATTGGTCTTTCATTCTGTAGTAGATTAGCTTGATGTTCTTATTCTTCACCAACTCTCAAATAAAGTGATATTTTGTATCAATGAGCTTGCTTTGGCTATGGGACACAAGATTCTTTGCAAGAGATATTGTAGACTTGTTGTCAACATAAATTGTAATGGAACCTTCCTGTGTAAGAGTTAGTTCGCTCAAAATATTTTCAACCAAATTTCTTGACAAGGGCACACTATAGCGGTGTATTCTGCTTCACATGCTGAGAGGGCTACTATTTGATGCTTTTTTGATGACCCTGGAAATGTTGTAGAGCCAATATGGAATAAATATCCAAACATGCTTTTGTGATAGTCCAAGTCACCACCATAATCATTTTTTGACTAACCAAGCAATTCTGAACTTTGTGTGTATAAACAATGATCCATTGTACCTTTAACATATCTCAAAATTCTTTTTCCTACAATTAACACTTAACTTCATACCAGGTTCCACTAGCGTGGCTATTGGCTTGCAATCTTTCATTTAGAATTTGCTTAAGATTTGTTCCACATACTTCTTTTGATACAAAAATATTTCATCTTCCATTTGCTTCACTTTGCATCCAAGAAAACATGACATCTCATTAATATCTGTCATTTCAAATTCTTTAGTCACAGCTTCTTAAAGTCATTGAACATACCTGGTTTGTTTCTTGTGAAAATCATATCATCTACGTATAAACACGCGATCATGATGTCACCATTTCCATTTTTCTTCGTATATAAGGCATGCTCGTATAGACTTTTCATGAACTCATTCTTCTGAAAGTACTCATCTATTCTTGTGTTCCATGCTCTTGGGGATTGATTTAAACCATATAAAGCTTTCTTTAAGCGATATATTTGTCTTCTTATCTTTGTTTTCTATATCCAGGTGGTTGTTCAATGTAAACTTCTTATTTTAAGTAGTCATTAATGAATGCTAACTTCACGTCCATTTGATAAATCTTCCATTGTTTTGTGTTGTAATTTTTGTGAAAAGACTTATAGTGTCAATTCTGGCTACTAGAGCAAACACTTCATCATAATCCACTCCATGTCTTTACTTGTAGCCTTTGACAACTAGAATTTCTTTGTACTTCTCCATTTTCCCATATTTGTTGGTCTTTGTCTTGTACACCCATTTAACTTCAATTGGGTTGTGTCCTTTTGGAAAACTTGTTAACTCTCACATATCATTTCTTCTTATTGTTGCAATTTCTTCATCCATTGCCTTCTTTCATTTGATATCTTCAATTGCTTCTTCATACGTTATAGGATCACATTTTGTAATTAAACAAAATAAGGAATAATCAAGAGTTGTCTCTATGGGTTCTATAGCATCATAAATGTTGTGTAGACTGCACATTCTTGTAGACACTTCCATTAAACTACTACTACTTGGTGATGACGATTTTGTAGGAGTTGTTGCAACATGATTTGGTGGAGGGCTTTGATCATCACCTTATTCATCTTAATTGATGAAGTCATTATCTTTATCATCACTAAAAAATAGTCCTTCAATTTATTTTTCTTTTTCGCTCCATCTTTAGTAATTTGCTTCATTGAACTCAACATTTATTGAAATAACAACTTTCTTGGTTAGAGGGTTGTGCTTCTTTTTTCATATCCAATAAAGATATATTTCATGCCTTTTTTTATTGAGCTTCACTCTCGTCTAATCAGGAACGTGAGCATATGCGATGCATCCAAAAAATTTGAGATGTCCAACTCATGGCTTTTGATCGCTCCAAACTTCATTCGGCGTCTTATATTTCACACTTTCTACTAGGCATCGATTAATAGGTAAATTGCACATTGAATAACTTTAGCCCAAAAAGTTCTTGGTAGATGTTTACATTTTACCATGCTTCTTTCCATATCAAGAATAGTGTGTTTCTTTCTTTCAGCAATTCCATTTTGTTGTGGTGTATATGCAACTATCAATTGGTGAATAATTATGTACTCTTTACAAAAGCTTTTAAACAGTTTTGATATATACTTGCCCTCTTTATCAGATTTGAATATCTTAATATAATGTCCACTCTATTTTTCCACCATAGTTTTGAACTCCATGAATTTATTAAGTACTTCTAATTTTATTTTAAGAAAATATATCTAATTTTTTCTACTAAAATCATCAATAAAGGTAAGAAAATACATGTTTCCTCTAACTGATGGTATATCAAAAGGACCTACTATGCCAAAGTGTACAATCTCAGTAGTCTCCAAGCTCTTTGAGACTTTTCAACTTCAAAACTTTGCTTATGCAAACTGAAAAAAACTTTCTCTACAACTTTTTTGTTTGTCATCTCCTCTCCAAGTAATCTAAGCTTATTCATGGTCTTTATAGAGTCTGTATAAAGTTTTAAACTATTTAATTTTCAAGATTTCAAATTCTCTTTTGAGGTTGAACACTTGCATTTGTCTAGTCCTATCACACCTTGCAACTCTTCTTTGAGCATCTCCCAAGCTTGCTTTGCAATCTTACATGCAGTGTACCATGAAAATTTCGTCAGAAATGGATGACACAATACAACTCTTTTCTTTCTTTAACTGGGTTACAGTTGGATTGGCCGAAAGTTAGGATGATTCTTTATTATCTTCAACCGCATCCCAAAGATCAAAAGGACTTAGACATGTCTTCATTTTGACAACCTACATCTAATAATTTTCACTCGAAAAGAAAGGTGGTGAACACAAAGAACAAATATTTAAAGTCATTTGGTGTTGAAAAATGCTAGCTAACTCTTATCACAACTCTTAAATATTTGTAGCCCCTGTAAGATTAAAAGTTTCTGATACAAAGTTCTTGAAAGAGAGAGAAGAAACAAGAAGGAAACTTTGGGAGGAAAACTTAAAGAAAGAGAGAAATCTAAGAACATTTTTTTTTTGTTTCTTACTTGAATGCTTAAATTAAAGATGTTACACATATTTATAGTAAAAAAAAACTTTATCTAAACTATATTCTAAGCACTAATCATTTGTGTTCATATCATCATTCTTATCCAAAACACAATCCTTATCCAAATCTTAGTCATCATCCTTATCCTAAAACTTATCCAAAATTTTCAACAAGGACTTTGATTGGTCATTAAAAGATAACAATAAATCTAGTTAAAATAAAATAATATTAAAAATATTTTAAACGTTAAAAATAACATTATCTTTAACATAAATTCCTTCTCATCCCCTATGGAATTATTTAGGATATTCACAACAATATAAATCTCACTAAAGTGTTCCTTTAAATATAGGTTCCTTTACCCAACTTTTTCTTAAATTGATTTGTAAATCATAAATATTCCTTGAGGGTTTGAGAGTCATGTAATCTTAAAAACAACTAAAATTTTGCATCATTTTCCTTTTTCATCTTGTTCATTTTTTATAGGTAACATGCTGCAATTATTGCCATAACCAAATAGACATGAACCTAGAACTATACCTGCATATAAATCATTCCAATCAAGAACAATCATTGGCCTAACAATAACAATAATCGTAGCAATTTTCCAACAGTCAGAAATGAAAATGATTATCACGTTTAAACAGTAGCAAAAAAGTCGCTTCTAAATTATTAGAAATATATTACTGCAAACAAAACCGTTAGCACTGACAGGAAACTAAACCAAGTGTAAATGAATAAAGCAATCATTGTGCTGTGGAAGAACCACTGCCTTAGAAGTGATTTCGCCCTGATTGGTGTAATCGAAAATAGACGTCGCTCCCAAGGTTAACACAATACTTCCAAATTCGTACACCCGAATGAGAAATATGGAACTCAAAAAGATTGCTTTTTTCATAAAAGTCGGGAAATAAACTGGAAGAAACTAGTAAACCACACTAGGTTCAATGCCCAAGAAAGATTGGAGGGGTCATAGACGGTCACGCTTAAAATCCAATCTCCTAAACAGAATATTGCACTAATGTAATTTAGTAAAATACCAAAATTTTAGAGAGCAAGAATGGGAGAGAAAAGAGAGAACTGAGTTTTCTTTTTTTTTTTTATGTTGTGAAAAATGAGTAGAATAGTCTGATATTTATATTGTTTCCAGAAAGAGCAAAATGATAAAATAGCAGTGTTAGTTTCCAAAAATAATAGAGGATTTTCCTCAATAGAAAATATTCTGTAACAGTCAAGGGATTTTTCTTAACCGAAAATTATTATACAATAGAAAATATTTTGAAAAAATATTTCTGATTTTGCATTACCAACATTCCCTCGTTAATGCAAAAGAATTGGAAAATTTGTAAATATGAGAAAAAGGTAAAACGTAAGAAGAGTAATAGCGAAATTAGCCACTTAAGCACTAGTATCTTGTGGATTTGAACTAGTACGTAGTGAAATTAGTGATTCTTCTCTTTAACAAGTGAATGGATCTTGAACTTGTTATGATAAGACTAAACTCAGGACACACGACTAATCTCAAGTCCAATTGAGTTCCACAATAGATAAACAATTTAGCTAATATACCTCAGGATGTTGATAAGTACTCTAAAAAATGACCAAACGGCTTTCACAAAATGTGGCTAATACTTCACACTTACGTAGGTGATTTCATCAAGTTTATCTTAGTATAGAATGCCCGGACCAGGACTATGGAATCATTAAGAGCATTTAATAAGCTTAACCTCTCAGTTTTATAATTCAGTGAATTCATCAAGTCCGTCTCAACAGAACCACCTAAACTATTGGATATGAATTCATTAAGAGTAAGAAACTCAACTTCACATGCCGGTGAATTCATCAAGTTTATCTTACTAGGACCACCCAAACTCTGGGCTATGAACTCATTAAGAATAAGGAGTTCATCCTTGTGCATGTACGTTATGTGCCATAGGGATAGGTAAAGATGTACATTATAAGTCTTTCCATGGTTTTGTTTGATCACATTGAACTTAGAAGACTAGGTTGGGTATCTACCATGAATTCTTTAACCAGTGGGATTAAGTCTCATCCCTCTTAACAAATCAAGAACCATTTTCCTACATAACTCTTTGGTTAGTGGATCATCTATGTTCCTCTTAGATTTTACGTACTCTATGGCGAGTACTCCATTTTTTATTATGCGTCTCTCATATTCATATCTTATTCATATATGACTTTTCTTGTCATTGTAAGCTTGGTTTTGATCAAAACAAATGGCGGCTTGTGAATCATATAATAAGGACACATAGGAGGTGTAGGCTTCTCCTCATAAAGTAATCTCTGCAAGCAGATTCCTAAATTGCTCGACCTTTTTCCCAACTCAGTCAAGATTTATAAAGTCAGATTACATCATGGAGTGAGCAATACACGTCTATTTAGTAGACTTTTAAGAAATAGTTGCTCCATCTAAAATAAAGACATACCCACTTGCAGAGCTAACTTTATCAGTTACCCAATTTGCACCACAATATCTCTTTAGGACTACAAGGTACCCGAAAAATTCCAACTTCCAAGTTATTATACTTTAATTTCACTCAAAATCATTTGGGGAAGTTTAACCTTGATAACATAGTAACTTGCGAACCATGACTCTTCCCCCCACTTACTATGTCGATACCCTCATCGACATAAAGCCACTTTAGTAACCTTGTTGCATCCAGTTGACATTTTAGTCTCAAGGTCATCTTGGGCCTTCAAGGCCTAAGATTATGATTTATTCAATGCACATCGGACATAGACTTGAACTTGGTTTCATCTCAATCGTTGGTGTAGTCTTGTCTATGCCCATTCCTCCACCAAACACTTGGATTCAATGCCACAACATATAATCATCAGGTTATAGCCTTGAGGAACCCGTAATGGTTTGATCCATTGCCAACTGAATATTACTATGACTTTGATACTTAAAAATGTATTTCTCTAGTTGTGACACCAATCACACTCTTGCGACATCCCACTAGATACGTCCCTCTGAACGTGGTTTATGCCAACCGCCCATTGCGACTCCAACACTAAAGTTCTCAACATGGGAAGTATAGACACATTGTTCATCCCCAACTTAGGCCCTCTCGGTCCCTCCATGGTCACCCCATTGGGTGTGGCCATCTTGGCCAATCGCAACATATGTGGCACCACTGAACTAGGTTGATTTCAATATCATTTTTGGACTTTAATGCTTATTCACACAAACTCTATCAAGTTGCTTCTTTCTCCGCACAATCCCATAGGTTGACTGAACAAGACATCCCTCACTAGTTCTCTTGTTCAAGATCTCAGACTCGATAATCCTCTAATCTACATTGGTTAAAAATTTTGTAACGCTTGAACTAGCTCCACAAATCTCCAGTGATCTGCTCATGGTCCTTTGACCAACTCAAACTTGAAGGTCCTCTGACCTAATCAAACTTCAGCTCGTTAGGTCTTCCAAGCCCATCTTGACTGCAATGGCCCACTAGCCAGCATAGATGGAGTTTGCAATTGCTCCGGTGCTACTTAGACACACTTTTGCACTACTCAGGTGCCTTCCAATCGATTGCTTCAATATCACACCAACATATTTATAAATCCAATTTTTCCTTCATTGTCTATTCTTCCCTCTGAGATTCGAACCTTAAGACCCTTTAGGATTTCACAATGCTTAGAGTGTACAATCAAGTCTCATAGGCTCAACTCTCAACTTGGAATGGGCAAACCAGAATTAAACCACTCGAGATCTGAATCAACAAAGCCAAACCCATGTTCCAACACCTTAAAGCCCCCCACTCAGGTTACAAGCTTGCATTACCTAGCTTGGCTTCTAAATTACCTGTAGGAGCCTTCATTGGTTCCAACAGCCGGAAATGAAAATGATTCTCACGTTTAAACAATAGCAAAGAAGTCGCTTCTAAATTGTTGAAAATATACAACTACAAACAAAACTATTAGCACTAACTAGAAACCAAACTAGGTGTAAATAAATAAAACAATCACTATGCTGTGGAAGAACCACTGCCTTAGAAGTGATTTCGTCCTGATTGGTGTGATCGGAAATAGACGTCACCCCCAAGGTTAACGTGGTACTTCCAAATTCGTACACTTGAATGAGAAAGATGGAACTCAAAAGGATTGCTCTTCTCGTGAAAGTCGGGAAATAAACTGAAAGAAACTCGGGTAAACCACACTAGGTTCAATTTCCAGGAAATATTAGAGGGGTCACAGACAGTCCCGCTTAAAACCCAATCTCCTAAACAAAATATCGCACTAATGTAATTTAGTAAAATATCGAAATTTTAGAGAGCAAGAACAGGAGAGAAAAAAGAGAATTAAGTTTTCTTGTTTTTTCTATGTTGTGAAAAATGAGTAGAAGAGTCTGCTATTTATATTGTTTTTAAAAAGGGTAAAATGGTAAAATAACAGTGTCAATTTCCAAAAATAGTAGAAGATTTTCCTCAATAGAAAATATTTTGCAGCAGTTAGAGGATTTTCCTCAACCGAAAAATATTCTATAATAAAAATAATTTTTAAAAAATATTTCTTATTTTGCATTACCAATAACTATATCATTCATTGACTTGAAAATTGATGCAAATGTTTAAGTTTATGTTTATGTATTATTGAAAGAGGTGGTGATGATTATAGAAATTTAAATCTCGTTAACCTGATTTGTAAATTTGAGGGTGAAACTTTCCATCCATTCTTAAACATTTTCTAAGCCTCTTCTCTCTCTTTGGAAGAACAATCTTTTTACCATATTTTGTTTTTTTTTTTATCAAAAAAAAATGTGAAGCAAAATTAAAAAGAACTAAAATAAGCAAAATGTTTTGGAAACTTGAATTATTATTTTTAATTATATTATCTATACTAAATTGAGGGCTAAATTTAGAATTAGAACTAAATTGGTAAATTTTGTAAATGTTGAGGGTTAAATTTATTGAATTTTTGAGAATTTGAATTAAAATGAAAAATTTTATAAACATTAAGGGCTAAACTTGTTGAATAATTTATATTTAGGATCAAATTGATAGAACAAAATATTAGAGGGCTAAATTTGTTATTAGACTAATAAAAAAAAGCTTACGTAAGCTTGTTGTGACTCATCTAATGACAACTAACGGAAGAATGACCAAAATATTTGATTTCATAAAGTTTAGTGACTAAATAAAAAAAATTAATAGGTTAGTAACCAGAATAAAATGAAGTTAATAATTTGTTGGCTCCTAATTCAACTTTAATTTCAATTTTCCTGTTTTGTACCTTGAACTCTAGTTCTATGCATCTCTCAATCTATGTTACCTTAGACTTTTCATTTTTCATGAAGTATATGTATCCTACAATTGTGTATGACACATTTGGATATGATCCATGATATAATCCTCCAAATACATAAGAAAACTTAAAACAAGAATTGAGTATATCTATAATAGCCTGATTTTAGGCCTAGTCGGAACAGTGGTTTCGGGACCACAAATCGGATGAGGAAAAATTTATTTTTATGGTCTAAAATTTCACAGAATGATTTCGTGAAAATTTCGTTCAAAAATTTCGACGTTTGGGCACTCAATTTAGCCAAAAGGACTAAATTGTAAAAAGTGTAAAAGTTGAGTTTTACATGTTAAAAGTGTCCAATTGTTATGAAATTTTAAATTGGAGGTCCTCAAATGGTAATTAGAACATTGGTTAAATTGTGGACAAAAATGGACATGAGATAAGTGACATAGGAAATTTTTAAGTTAGGGGCATTTTGGTAATTTGGTAATTAAAATGTATTAAAAAGACAAAATAGGCCAAAAATCATCATCTTCAACCTCATGGTCGAAATTAGCAAGGGGGAAGCTATGGTTAGGGTTTTCAAGCTTCCAAGCTCGATTGTAAGTCCGTTCTAACCCCGTTTTTAATGTTCTTTACGTTTTTGGAGTCCCGGTAACTTGATTTAGCTTATTCTGGCAATAATTTAACCTAGGGTTTATATTTGGAAAAATACCCATAGTTGAAATGTGTTTATTTTGATGTTTTATGGTATAATATAAAGATAGAAATTATGTTAAACAACTTTTGCTAAGCGATTTTAAGTGAAAACGAGTAAAACGACATAATCGATAAAAATACCTAATGTTCATAAGTAAGTGTTAGAGTGGGAATTTGATGTTTCCATAGAAGGGAAAAATGTTCAGCATGTCATAAAACATAAGAATAAGAGATGAAGTTTAATTTCCGAGCTTTGGGGCAAAAGTGTAAAAATGCAAAAGTTTAGGGGTAAATCGTAATTTTTCCAAAGTTAGATTCAAGGACTGTTTTGATGAATGTGAGTGTTAAATAAGTTAAATGTGTTATTATAAGTTGAGAAAGATGAGAATTTGACCATGATTAGTGAAAAAAAAGGTGAGAAAAAAAAATTGAGAGTTTCCGGTTGAACCCTCAGAATAAAACAAGTATCTATGATTATAACGGTGGTTACTGTGTGCTGATTCCACCAGATATTCTTGATTATCAAAGAGGTTGCTAAGTGATTATCAAAGGGGTTGCTAAGTGATTATCAAAGGGGTTGCTAAGTGCTGATTCCTCGTATTCTTGATTATCAAAGGGATTGCTAAGTGTTGATTCCCCATATTCTTGATTATCAAAGGGGTTGCTAAGTGCTGATTCCCCGTATCCTTGAAAATAAAGGTGGTTGCTAAGTGCTGATTCCACCATGTAACTGTTATTATCCCGAGGTGTTCATCGGGGAAACTGGTTAACTGAAAATACATGTGAATCGAATAAGACTATGTGATGAACAATGGGCTCAATATTTAATTGACCCTTGAGTAAGATGAAAAAATAATGAAATTATGAAAAAGTAGAATTAGCAACAAAATAGTTTTGGACAGTAACAATAGTGTGAATTTGAAAAATCACCAAAAATGATATAAATTGAATTAGAGAGTTAATAAGATATGAAATTAAAGCTTAATGAGTCTATTTTTACATAAAAGAAACAGAGCAAGTAAAAGAGTTATATATTTTGAGATATTTGAATTTTAATAAGGCAGGGTCGGATTGATTTTGGAATCTCCTATTCTGATTTTTGAAAAATAATTCAAAATTGTACAAAAATAATTATGAGTTATAATTTATATACTTAGAATCCTTAATGAGTCTATTTTTAAAGGAAACAAACAAAAACATCATTCGAATTCTGTACAATGAGATAATTCATTTTTAGTGAAGAGTGGTCGGAACTATTAGACAGCGAAATAGGAGAATTTTTAAAGAATAAAATGTACTATTTAGACAGGCCAAAATTTATGAAAATTTTATGGTAATAAGATATGTGAATCTAGTTTCGAGGAAAACTAACGGTTCTTAATTTGGAGTTATGTAGCTCCAGATAAAAATAATTTAGTGATCCTAACTCAGATAGACAACTTTGAATATAAGTGAATAATGAAACTATAGAAAATGTTATTTCTAAGAGTGTTAAGTGCACTAATGGTGTGGAATGGAGAGGAGGAGGAAAATTATATATATATATATATATATATATATATATATATATGAATGATTTGTGTATAATTGGTTATATGATCGATTATAATCGATAAACGTGGAAATAGAAATGATGCTTACATTTATATATTATTGATCATGATTTAAGCTCATATGGGAAAATAAAGTTTCTTAATATGTATGTATGGTATATTTGGTATATGATTTGGTATGAGGTAAGGCCATGAATGGTTTATGGATTAACTCATGTTGGTAAGTTTGATACATGAATAAATGTTGAGCTCAGCCATACTTATAATGCTTACGCTATATGTTTATTTGGCTAATATGTGTGGTGTACACACTTAGGCTTTGGCCAAGTTGTGGCTGAATTATGCCATGTTAAATTTATAAGTTATGCATTGAAATGGTAAGTGCTTAGATGGGAATATGCTGATCATGAAAGGGTGGTAAGGTTTAGATTATGTAATTTTTATTGAAATGGTTTATCATGTGGTTAATTTCAAAAAAGAATTATGTTTAAATGCACTAGTTTGCGATTATGGTTGAATGATATGTTATTGTTTTGTGTGATATTCATAGGAAATGGGTGTGGAAATGAAATGAAATACTAAGTTCATACTTGAAGAGTAAAATGACGAAAAAGGGGATGATGAGTTGATTCGATGTTGTTATTTAAGCTTAAGTGATGTTTTCATTACAATACTAAGAATTTTATAAATGTGTTAATGAATGGTATAATCGATAAATGTTGAGTTAAATGGTGAATACGTATTAGTATTGAACTTAACGATATTGAATTGTACGTGAATTAAATGGAAGTTTCTAGTGATATGATTTGAATTAAAAGAATTATTGTGGTACTGAAATGCATATTGGATTGAGAAATTGATTTGAATTGTGAACATGAGAAATTGTGAATTGAATGAAATGGAAATGAAGCATTGAATTACACGTGTAAGTATCGGGTCTCGTAGGCCCTATTTGTTATAATTATAGTATTTTGAAGTTATAATGTGAAGATTTATAAAAGCATGTTAATAATTTGGAAAACTTTAATTTGAATGAAATTTTGTAACTCAGTTTAATACGTGCAAATGTATGTGTTTTAGTAACGCCTCCTACCCTATTCCGGCATCGAATACGGGTAAGGGGTGTTACAATGTGACATCGCCAGATTCGGTCATAACGTTTAGACCGGGTTTGGGGTGTTACAATATCAACATTAAACACATATCTTTATCCGACATTCACCCAAAATCCATGTAGTATAGTGACCATCATCTAGATGCTAGTATTTTATGGAAGCAAATGTTTAGATCTTCATGTAGTACATATACAACTTTCAAAAGGCTGCTTGCAAGAGTAAATCTTCATGCTTATATCTCTTGTAGTTAAGATGTTTGAACAAGTTTGTCCACTTTATAAACATATGGACATGGTTTGATTACAATAGTAGCCATTGTAATACGCTATATTATCCTAAAATTGTCGTATATAGTGGTTTTGGGATGGACTAATACAACCAAGTAGAATAATGCTAGAAAGAAAAATAGAATACGTAATGAGAAAGGTTATAGGCAAGACACTTCCAAGAAGCTTTCTGTATGATATAGTTTCTTTACTGTGGCACAAATGGTCTGAAAATGTCATCCCTAGAATACAATGGTTACTCAAAACAAGGAAATGATTGCGCTTGAATTTCTTCTTGAACGCACATGTCAAAATGTTATCCTAGGATAGAATGACTGCTATTATCTACTGCTTTAAATTTTCTATTATAATTAGTTAAACCCGACTTAAGATAGACTAGTCCATTTTATTATTAAAAAATAATAAAATTTATTAAGTAGTAATTCGATTGGAGTTAGCCTAAATAGAAATAAGAATTAATGTCTTGATATCAAAAAACTATACTGTTAACTAAAATAATTAAATTATGTATAAATTTGTTTAATATTAAGTAAGCAATTAAGATAATATATCAAATTTTAAGAGCCCACCAGGCTCAGTCCGACTTGTGATGGGCTTCAACAATAATTTTATGTATGGGATCACAAGCTGCTTGAAAATATTTTTGAAATTGACTCAATCTAGGGGTGTTCAAATGGTTAATTAATCAGATAATCGAATCGAATTAGTATTAATTGAATTAATTAAACTTTTTAATTTTTTAATTATTAACCGAATCAAAATTGTTTCAAAAAAAAATTAACCAAACCGAAATAATTCGGTTAATTCGGTTGGTTAACTGAATTAACCGAAATTGATATGTTTTTGTTTTTTTGGTTAAAACAAGTATAAAACATATAAAAAAAAATTGATAATGTTCATTTGACTGCATTAAAACTACATATAATTTGTATTATTAATTATTAAGTTCGATTAATTCAATTAATTACTTGATTTCGAACCGAATTAACTGATAACCGAACTTCTAAAAAACCATTAATCTACCTCCGACCGAATTAGATTATCGATTTACCAAATTAGATCGATTCGGTAAATTAATTCGATTTTAACCAAAATTTGAACACCCCTAACTCAACACATGTACATATCTAGGCATGACTATTGCCAACTCCTCTTGATCATGCTTCTGCTTTTCTCTATATCTCCACTTTTCATAGGAATTATTCATCTCGTCCTTTAGTCTTCAACAAAATGATAGATGGCTCTATGATTATAAACCTTTGTGAAGCTTTCAAAGCTTTATAAATCATTTAAGCCAAATGTTTGGTTATGTCATTCATACCGTGCCGACATTTGATCACAATCAATGATACAATCGAAGGGGTTTTAGCTGATTTTGATTCATATAACATTACGTATACTTTAAACAAGACCAAGAAGTGGAAATCTTTTCTTTCATGGTTAGAATCTCAAATTTATTAAATATTCTCTTTTTAAATTCCATAATTGCACAAAATTCTCTCTTTGTTTTTTCTTCCTCACTCTGCTTTTTCTCTTTATTTCAATGACTAGTCAGTAAGTTAAGAAAAATTCGATAACAAAGCCGATAGAGAAAACTCTACTGAATTAGCTAATTAAATTATTTTAACCAATTGTATTTTCCGTCTATAACAAAATTGAAACACAAGTTGTCCGAAAAAGATAAATCTATATGAAAGAAAATGGATAAAACAATGTAAAGCTAGGAGAGTAGTCTATGGTTTACAACATATGATTGACAGATTCGACAAAATAGAGTTTTGTTCCGCTGATCGCCTGCTTTCGCATTCAACATGGAAAAGCACGAAGATATGAAGTAAATTAGCCTTATAAAACAGGAGTCAACAGCATATATCAATCACTGTAAATAAGTGAAGGCTTAACCATTTTCTGTTGACAAGAGCGCCATTATTGTTCCCGTTTGATCCACTGTTTGAATGCATATCATCAAAATTTGAAGAAGCTGACCCGCTATGTTCATGTATGGTTTGGTCCATCTCTTCCAAATCTTCCTCATAAACTATTCGAGCCCCGCATTTCTTCACCATGGAATTGATGCCCCAGATTTCGAATGCAACCTCAATTTCAAATCTTTCCTTCAACATATCTGTGCTGGATCCAGAAACCTCAGTTTCTTTGCATTCTAATTCCACCAGGGATGACAAATCAATGCCATTACGAGGCAAATAATGTATCAAAAGGTGGTCTTTGGTCACTCTCGTAGACTTACCTTCTAAATGAAAATAGACTGTTTTAAATTCTCCGGAGAAATTTCTACCATGGATAACAAATGTATACGAAATATGCTCCCCCCTTCGAGGTTTATTATTGAAGTCAGAGAAGAAAATACAGCTGAAAGCGAATCCTAAGAACTGTGTATCATTCAGAAAATTGGGAGGCAATTGCATCTTTATTATAGATTTTGAAGAGTCATCCGTTTGACTGCTAAACCATTTTGGGATTTCACTTCCCGGAATGACAATGTAACAACTTTCTGTTCTTGTATTTGCTACTAGCTGCAAACAAAGGCACATTTTCTTAAACTAGCACCATAATTCAATGGGAGCAATAATAGAAAAAAAATAAAGGTACTAACCTTCAGCCGTGTCTTCAGCATTGTTACTGCATCGTTACCCTCTGCCAATTTGAAGCAGTTAAAAGCACAAATGTATCCATTAACCCTTGAAGGGAAAGCTGTAGTCGAATTTGCAACCGCTTCCAATGAAGCACAACCGTCTATCCATAATTTTATGCTTGCTGGTAGCTCGGGCAATGATTTAAGCCTTTTACAGTCAGTCAGTACTAGACTAGTAAGCTTGGAAAGTCGACTAAGAGTTGCAGGTAGGGTGATGAAATTGTTATCACTAAGCTGTAGAATTTCCAACGAGGACAAGCTGCAAATATCATTAGGAATAGCCCCATCATTAAGGTTGCAGTCATCTAAATTCAACTCCTTCAAAGAACTCAAACCAGACAAAATAACAGGTAGCTTCAAGGTCATAGAGTTCGTACTAAGTCTTGGTGTGGGCCTAGAAATAAAACGCCAATGCGATCGTACTCTATATGGTGGTCCCTTGCATCCTTGGAAAGAAAGAAACTTGAGATTTTTCAAATGAAAGATGAAGGATGGTGGTGTCGTTATGGCAGTCTCACTCAGGTTAAGCTCCTCCAAAGATTCTAGTTGTCGCAAACTCTCTGGAAAATTTTTAAGTTTAGAGCAGCCAGAGAGAAGAAGAGTTTTAAGGAATTCACACCCACCTATGCTGCTTGGGAGACTCTCAAGCTTACTGCAATCTTTCAAATTTAGCAACATAAGACTCCTGAGATGTCCAATTGAAGAGGGAAGTTCTTTAATACCAGTCCCATCCAAACAAAGCTCTTTCAGACAGTCCATTTCCCCCACAATCTCTGGAATCCTGTCTATATTTGAGCAGCCTGAAAGAATTAATGTTTGTAGAGATCCATTCCCAATTTTGGATGGGAAAATCCTAAGTCTCTTGCAGTTTCTTAAATTCAAAAGCTTCAGCCTCCTTAGAAACTTGACGGTAGGATCAATATCTACTATTGCAGTACCTTCCAGAATCAAACTTTCAAGATTTGGGGCCATACTGAAGTCTGGTGTTTTCACAAGGTTTTTAGAACCTTTGAGGTCGACCAATTTTAACTTAAATAAAGGCTGTAAAAGGAAACAATGAAAAAGAAAACCAAAGATGAAATGCCATTTTATTTTTGGTATTTTGTGTTTATGTTACCTTGGTCAAAATTAATTGATCAAACAAAGTAACTCTTACCATGTTTGGCTTCCACAACTTTTCAATGCGGCTATAAGGCAGAAGAAGTGCAACAAGGTTCTCTGGTTGGAAGCTTGAAGGGAAGGATTTGAAAGGATATCCATGCCATTCTAAAAGCCTTAACTCGTTACTAA
This sequence comes from Gossypium turneri, assembly GCA_008044935.1. Taxonomy (NCBI): domain Eukaryota; kingdom Viridiplantae; phylum Streptophyta; class Magnoliopsida; order Malvales; family Malvaceae; genus Gossypium; species Gossypium turneri. Next base: position 54,071,028 of record CP032571.1, read on the forward strand.
GATATTTGAAATCACGAGAATTTGGAACATTGAAGACTCTGAGCAGTCTTAGCCTCTTCATTGTCAAAAAGGCATCAGCACTCAAAGTCCAAGTGTTCTGTTTCCTGATAACCACCAAAGGAAAAAGAGGAATGAGCTTTACAATATACAGAGTAATCAACTACATATACACAGATAGGTGTATGAATTTACACCTGATAGAATCGATGACTAGACCTTGAACAACTTCCGTTGCCTGAAAATCAGAGCAATCAACTAATTAATATGGTAAATTTAATGACTTAACAGTGCAATGCACGTCCAAAAATAGTTCAAAGCTAGACTTGCATCCTAGTATCGTATGAATCAACAAATATTCAAGGGTGGAGTAACAGTTAATAGTGCTAAAGACTTACAGTGTTTCCTATTAGCACATAATTAGTATCCTTTTCGTCCCACAATCTACTACGTTTTCCAGGTTCATTAGGAGATTCTTGGTAAACAATTTTCCTTCCCATCTCTTGTAACAAGTCATGCATCGACAATTTGTTGTCTTCATCAATTGTTACAAGAGATTTCTTGATGAGAACATCTATTCCAATATCAGGGAAAAAGCCACAACCATCGAGAATTTTGGTTACCATATCTTTGTCTTCTCCTTTGAAGAAGCACGCAATATCCAAAAATATATCTTTCTCCGATTGTTCTAACCCATCAAAGCTTATTTGAAGCCTGTCTAGAATTTCTTTCTTGGACTCCTTTTTAAGTCTTTCAATAGCACTTCTCCATTGAGCTTCATCTGATCTGCCAGACAGAAAAGAACCAAAAACTTCAAGAGCTAACGGAAGGCCATTGGCATATTCCACTACACGTTTAGAAAGCTCAAAAAATTCCATTGCAGGTGTTTCACTTTTGAAAGCTTTCAAACTGAAAAGGCGAAGTGCTTCCTTGGCATTCAATTTCGTCGGATTATACACATCATCCACTCCGTAGATTTGCAGCAGATGCTCGTCTCTTGTTGTTATGATGATCCTGCTTCCTAAACCAAACCAAGCTCGCTTGCCTAATAAACATTTTAAGTGTTGTATGTTATCCACATAATCAATAACAACAAAAATCTTTCTATGAGATAACTTATGACGTATGGTGTCATTCCCATCATGAACATTAAAAAAGTTGAAACCTTCCTGTGGAAAAATTTGGGAAAGAAGTCGTTTCTGCAAACAAACAAGTCCATGTTTCTCTGCAACTTCACGAACATCGGCCAGAAAGCTTTGGCCTTCAAAATGACTTGAAATTTGGGTATAAACAAATCTTGCAAGAGTTGTTTTACCTAACCCCCCCATACCACAAATCCCTATAATCCGAACACTATCATCTTCCTCCCCTATGCCTATTTTGCAATTTAACTCTTCCAAACGTGATTCAATTCCAATCATGTCATTAGGAGCACTTGCAAATGTTTGACATAATTTTGTTGATACCTTTTCAATGATTTCTCCAATAAGTTCTGATTCATGCCTTCAAATACAAAGCAAAGGAAATAGCTTAGTGAAACTTTAAGGGCACAATCCTTAGCTAATGCCTCAAATTTCAAACTTGATGCTGGTAAGATATTATTGAAGTGAAAGAATATGATAGTTACCTGTTACTCAAGTGCCATCCTTTGATGTTAGCTACTTGAGTTAAAGCAGATCGCCACCTTTGTGTATTCTCTTTGTTGTCCTGGAAATTATTTTCATGCTTAAAAAAAGCTTCTAGAACTTTTCCGGTTTGTTTTCTCAAATCAGATGGATCCACATAATAGAAAATAGGGAAGACTTTATGTCCCTTGTCGTTTTTCTGTTGAATAATCTCGGAAAGCTCTTGTAGGTACCAACTCGAAAAACAATACCCTTCCGACAAAACGATTACAGAGCACCATGACTCATGAATTGCTTTGAAGAGCTCAGGTGCTATGGGTTCACCTGTCTCGAGCTTTTCGTCATCCCTAAAAGTGGTTATTCCTCTCCTTTTGAATGCAGCATAAAGATGATCCGTGAAATTCCTGCGGGTATCCTCACCTCTGAAACTCAAGAAAACATCATATTTCCCTCGAGAAACTGAAGAAGATGATTCCAATGATGATGATGAGGAGGAGGAAGAGGAGGATGTCTCATTATCGAATCTAACCATTGGAACTTAGTAGCTAAGTTGAAGAAATCGATGGGATTTACTTGGTACTTGGAGATTTTCAAGATTCTTTTTTGTCGCAGAAAGGCTGGCCAATTAACACACCTCTAAACAAACTGAGAACAAAAGAAGAGCGGTAGTTTCTCAAAACAAACATTAAGAAGTGCTATATTTGGAGGAAAGTTGATGGAGAGTGAGTAGTAGTAACTAGGCTCTTATACTAGAGATTAATGATTAATCTACAATAAACTTGATTATCAATATTGTAATGATTGCAAAAGACAAACCAAGTTGAAGGAATAGTAATTCACATGAAATTAACGTTGAAAAGAAAAAGCATTCTACTTGTTTTTGACACATTCAACTTTATTTTCTCTATTTTCATTTGATTCTGTTTCTTTCTTTTTCTTTTCTCACTCAATTATAAGAATCCCACAAATCCAACACATTTTGAATATATTGATTAAGTGCTTCTTACCATACTATTTCACATTATTAGTAATAATTAAACTTAATTACCATTATTCTCATTATTAGTTTGAGCTTTTTTTTGTAATTTAAAAAGATATTAAAATTATATTGTTTTAAAAAATAAACTATATATTCTCTAAATAAAACGATATATCAATTACTAAATAAATATTTTAATCATAAAAAGTTGTTCTAGTCTTTGATGACCAAGTGCTACCAAATTGGCTAGTATTAACTTATGTGGTTCCTTAATTATATGTACTGCTTTAACTTTCCCAACATGGTACACATGGTTCCTTTTTCATCATATCTTTAGTTTTTCTTTTTAAAGGTAAATTCATTAATTTATTCAATAAATAGAACCATGTAATTCAGAGAAAAAAATAGCAAACACCTGTCGTAGATGGTGAATGACAAGCTCCATCAACACAACAAAAGCTTTAGCCTCAGCATCAATTGAACATTATGACACGTTGACAATTGACTTTGTCACAACTCAAGCACAACATATCTGGAATGATTGCAAGCACTTAATACGATAAGAAAATCAGCGTCGAATGGTCCAAAACAGCGAGCAAAAATCGACAAAAGAATCGAGCATTCATCAAACTAGAGAGGACGACAACAAAATCATCCTTAAAATCACTTGTAAAACTAAGATTACATGCATAAGCAAGACTAAAAAATGTGCTACAAGAGCATACAAAAACTTCTAAAACTGAATATTTATTAAACAATAAAAAAACGAACAAAAAAAAATATAAAACTTAAGATAATACGGATCCTAATTGACACGTGAAGTCATTTATTAATTTAAAATACTCTCAAAACAGAAACATATTAAGAAGTTGATGAAGAGCCACCCATATTCCAATAAAAATTACTGGTGGTTAGTGGGGTTTTAATGAACGACAGTCACCGTCATCTGTCCATCACAACTTATGAAGACAATAAAGATACCCACAAAATAAATCTATAAACTGAAAAGAGAGAAGACATGTATAGTGGATGAGAAGAAGGAAGAAAGAAAGAGTTAATGGGAGAAGAAATAGATGGGCAATAGCCAGCCCGAAGGCTGACACCACCGTTGAACAAAATAAAAAATAAAAAGCAAACGGCTTGGAGAAAAAATATCTTCATATCTTTAGTTAAGTTTTTGGTGAATGCTATAATGTTGTAATATAATGTTATTAGCAATAGATTATGTAGCATCTATAATGTATAGGGGAAGAAATTATATATAAAAAATATTTGTATATATATATTATTATGCCTTACACATCAACCTTTCTTTTTCACTCAAATCCATCCCACTCTATCTCAATCTAATTAGGAAAATGAAAGGAAGAAAATTTTCAGGAAGAAATTTCTCCTTAACATTATCCTTACTTCCTTCCATAAAAATATCTTTTTATTGATAATACCAACTTAGAAATCTAACTTTACATCCAAAAATTAAATAATCCAACTTCACATTCATAAATGAATTTGGTGAAGATAAAATAAAAACCCTGAAATAAAATAAAATTCAAGAAATAAAATTTTATTTTACAAAAGAAATTGAAACTCTTGAATAACTTTCAAAAAAAAAAAAAAACAGTTAAAAACCTTTATCTTTTAGAGTCCCTTCAAGATAAGGTAACGAAGAAAACTTTTGGGGTTTGCTTTCAACATGACATCATTGTCATGACTCTTTTTCATTTTATTAAAAAATTATTTGATTGAGAAAAAAATAATTTTTTATATAAAAAATTGATAAGTGTTTGAAAAAGTTTGGAACAACGTTGATGATGGTTAGAACTTAGAAATGGAGGAAGGAGACAAGCCACAATGGGGATGGAAACCAAAAGAAACAAGCTTACCTGGATTTGGATAATTTAAATAAAGGTACTGCCATGGGGGAAATTTACAGGAACCCTAGAATTCAGTTAAGTGAATGGGTTTGTTAATGAGTTTGATCAGGAGGATGTAGATAACGTGTTATTAAATTCTATTAGGTACAGAAAATTCTCGAAGTTTCTTTTTCGAAAAAGGTCTCTAGGTTATGATTCAAAGAGCCTTGAAATATATTATGTTGAAGGTGGAAAGATACTAAATACAGGTAATTCCTCTTAACAGCTGCGGATTGTTAAGTAATGTTGATCGAGAGTGACTAGTAACCATGCTGAGTACAGTGTGCAATGCATACGGGCAGAGTTGATAAATGTTGGAAGCGTAGTTAACCCTTACAATCGAAACATCTTTATTACTCGCACAATAGCAAATTACAAATATATATATATATTTCTCAATTACTAGTTGCCGCTAGTTTCTTTTTACTCTAACTCACGCCACTTTCTACTGCACACACAATATTCCTTTTTTTTTTTTTTTTTCCTATTTCTTTCACTTGTGATGCACACACACTAGCATAAGGGCTATTTATAACATAACATAAATAGACTTAAAGGCTGCTGTAATAAGCTTGTAAAGCTTCGAGCAAATCCATGGTTATCCAATAAGCTCCACTTTTGATGCTTTGTTTATCCTTATATTATCATTACACAATTTCAATCTTTAAGAAACTTTCAGCAAGCTTTCATGTTGCTGTTTTGCCACTAATTTCATGCCACGTTTTAAACCAATTTGTAAAGCCACTCTTAGCTTCATGCTTTTCCGACTTTGAGAAGTCGTTTTGACTTCTAACACTTCTCCTTAAACCGAGATCTTTATTCCAAGTTTTTCTTTTAAGTTTGTTAAATACGCCCTCTTTCAATTGCTTCGTAAAATGTTTACCAATTGGTCTTTCATTCTGTAGTAGATTAGCTTGATGTTTTTATTCTTCACCAACTCTCAAATTAAGTGATACTTTGTATCAATGAGCTTGCTTTGGCTATGGGACACAAGATTCTTTGCAAGAGATATTGTAGACTTGTTGTCAACATAAATTGTAATGGAACCTTCCTGTGTAAGAGTTAGTTCGCTCAAAATATTCTTCAACCAAATTGCTTGACAAGGGCATACTATAGCGGTGTATTCTGCTTCACATGCTGAGAGGGCTACTATTTGATGCTTTTTTGATGACCCTGGAAATGTTGTAGAGCCAATATGGAATAAATATCCAGACGTGCTTTTGTGATAGTCCAAGTCACCACCATAATCATTTTATGACTAACCAACCAATTTTGAACTTTGTGTGTAAAAACAATGATCCATTGTACTTTTAACATATCTCAAAATTCTTTTTGCTACAATTAGATGGTCTTGTTCTGACTTCTTCATGAATCAACTAACTAATCCCCTTGCATACATATGTTTTTCTGCACGATAGTCAGATACTTTAAACTTCCAATGATGCTTTTAAATAATGTTGAATTTACCGGCTCTAGTTGAATTAACACTTAACTTCATACTAGGTTCCACTGGCGTGGCTACTGGCTTGCAATCTTTCATTTAGAATTTGCTTAAGATTTGTTCCACATACTGCTTTTGATACACAAATATTTCATCTTCCATTTGCTTCACTTTGCATCCAAGAAAACATGACATCTCATCAATATCTGTCATTTTAAATTCTTTAGTCATATTTTTCTTAAAGTCATTGAACATACCTGGTCTATTTCTTGTGAAAATCATATCATCTATGTATAAACATGCGATCATGATGTCACCATCTCCATTTTTCTTCGTATAAAAGGCATGCTCGTATAGACTTTTCATGAACTCATTCTTCTGAAAGTACTCATCTATTCTTGTGTCCCATGCTCTTGGGGCTTGATTTAAACCATATAAAGCTTTCTTTAAGCGATATATTTGTCTTATTGTCTTTGTGTTCTACATCCAAGTGGTTGTTCAATGTAAACTTCTTATTTTAAGTAGTTATTAAGAAATGCTAACTTCACGTTCATTTGATAAATCTTCCATTGTTTTGTGTTGTAATTGTTGTGAAAAGACTTATAGTGTCGTTTCTGGCTACTAGAGCAAACACTTCATCATAATCCACTCCATGTCTGATACGATCACGGTCGGAAACGCCCTTGGTTCAGCTCACCAAGCGAGGCTTGCCATTTTTCGCAAGCTGACCTAGCTCAAATTTAGCTCTTTGAGCTTAAATCAGCTTGATTCCAGCTCAATGAACTTGACTCATCACCGAGGCGAGTTCGTATCAATGTCTTTACTTGTAGCCTTTGACAACTAGAATTTCTTTGTACTCTCCATTTTCCCCTATTTGTAGGTCTTTGTCTTGTACACCTATTTAACTTCAACTGGGTTGTGTCCTTTTAGCAAACTTGTTAACTCTCACGTATCATTTCTTCTTATTGTTGCAATTTCTTCATCCATTTCCTTATTTCATTTGATATCTTCAATTGCTTCTTCATATGTTATAGGATCACATTTTGTAATTAAACAAAATAAGGAATAATCAAGAGTTGTTTCTGTGGGTTCTGCAACATTATAAATGTTGTGTAGACTACACATTCTTGTAAACACTTCCTTTGAACTACTACTACTTTGTGATGACGATGTTGTAGGAGTTGTTGCAACATGACTTGGTGGAGGGCTTTGATCATCACCTTCTTTATCTTGATTGATGAAGTCATCATCTTTATCATCACTAAAAAATAGTCCTTCAATTTACTTTTCTTTTTCGCTCCATCGTTAGTAATTTGTTTCATTGGACTCAACATTTATTGAAATAACAACGTTCTTGGTGAGAGGGTTGTGCATTTTATATGCTTTGCTTCTTTTTTCATATCCAATAAAGATGCATTTCATGCATTTTTTATTGAGCTTCACTCTCGTCTAATCAGAAATGTGAGCATATGCGATGCATCCAAAAAACCTGAGATGTCCAACTTATGGCTTTTGATCGCTCCAAACTTCATTCAACGTCTTATATTTCACACTTTTTACTAGGCATCGATTAATAGGTAAACTACACATTGAACAACTTTAGCCCAAAAAGTTCTAGGTAGATGTTTACCTTTTACCATGCTTCTTTCCATATCAAGAATAGTGTGTTTCTTTCTTTCAGTAATTCCATTTTGTTGTGGAGTATATGTAACTATCAATTGGTGAATAATTATATGCTCTTTACAAAAGCTTTTAAACAGTTTTGATATATACTTGCCCTCGTTATCAGATTTGAATATCTTAATATAATCTCCACTTTGTTTTTCCACCATAGTTTTGAACTCCATGAATTTATTAAGTACTTCTAATTTTATTTTAAGAAAATATATCTAACTTTTTCTCCTAAAGTCATCAATAAAGGTAAGAAAATACATGTTTCCTCCAACTGATGGTATATCAAAAGGGCCTACTATGTCAAAGTGTACAATTGCCAGTAGTCTCCAAGCTCTTTGAGATTTTACAACTTCAAAACTTTACTTATGTAAACTGAAAAGAACTTTCTCCACAACTTTTTTTTGTCTGTCATCTCCTCTCCAAGTAATCTGAGCTTATTCATGGTCTTTATAGAGTCTGTCTTTGTACTCCTTTAGAGTTTTAAACTTGATAACACTCTAGAATAACGTATTTTTATGTATTAATTATGTATTTATTCTGAGCATGATCCTGCTAATTTGAGCTATTTATTTTATCTCATAGGAACTAAATTTGAGGCAAAAGCAAAATTAAGGGCCAAAAGCGTGAATTTAGAGATAAAATGGGCCAATGTGCAACATAAGGAAAAGTTGGTGCCAAAAGTGTAAGCATGGAGGACACAAGGGTTGAAATGCAAAAAGAAGAGATTTTATTCTATCAAACTCTATTTTAATTATATTAGGATAATTAATATTAAGATAATAATTAAGGATTATTTAATTTTAGGATTTTATTTTATTTATCTTTATTTATCTTCAATTAAATGTATTTATCTTTTGGGAATTGAAGTAGGATTAGACTATCTCCCCTAGCACTATAAATAGGGGGTGAAATGATTCAAAAGAGATCCATCTTTTTCTATAAACACTCTCTCCCCAAAAATCTAGGCTTTTGCTTTTCTCATATTTCCTTCCAATAAAATCTCTATTTTTATTTTATTTTATTTATGTTCTTTTCCACCATAACCATGAGCCACTAAACCTATCTAGCTGAAGGTTGTCGATATTCCCTAAAAAGGGTTCTTGAGGCTTAGAGTCCGTACTTAGCCCCCTCTCTGAGTATTCATCGTTTCTTCGCACTATGGGGCTGACGCTTCCGTTTATGTCCCTTAAGAAGTAAGCTTTTCAATGTATGCAAAGGCGACCACTTTGTATGTTTTGGGAAGGTTACACAGTCGGTTCGTTAGCTTACTACGTTAGAGGTTGGCGAGCTTAAGAGACAAAATGGCGTGGGATTCGCCATTGAGAAGTGCTGATCTAGCATAAAACGATCCCACAGAAGCGATTGTTGGCTAGAGTCAGGTTTCACTAAATCGTAAGTCTAAATCCTTGGAGCTGATGGTCGTAGGCGTCCTCTTCCACTATGGCTTATTCGGTTTGGGAAGGATCATTTAAAAGCCGAAGATTGAACCTAAGGCGGAACGAGACAATTGGAGACTGGAATCTCCCATAAGAATTTCCTTTCTCTCAACTCTATTTTTAATTTCTCGAATTTTCGATTCAATATTCTTAATTTTGTTTTTATTTTATTTTTCGTTTCTAGATCCAAACCTTTAATTCTGTTTTTTTTTCAGGAACGCATGTTTTCTTGGGCAAGATTCTGCCTGGGATTTCACGAAATAAGACATTGTGCAAATCTAGTCCTTAAGGATTTGACCCTACTTCCCTTTTACTATTCTTTTTCATTATTTATTAGGGATAGGATATTTTTGGTGCTTTCAACGACCGCATCAAAACTATTTCATTTTCAAGATTTCAAATTCTCTTTTGAGGTTGAACACTTGCATTTGTCTAATCCTATCATGCCTTGCAACTCCTCTTTTAGCATCTCCCAAGCTTGCTTTGCAATCTCACATGCAATGTGCCATAAAAATTTCGTCAGAAACGGATGACTCAATACAACTCTTTTCTTTCTTTAACTGGGTTACAGTTGGATTGGCCGAAAGTTAGGGTGATTCTTTATCATTTTCAACCACATCCCAAAGATCAAAAGCACTTAGATATGTTTTCATTTTGACAGCCTACATCTAATAATTTTCACTCGAAAAGAAAGGTCGTGAACACAAAGAACAAATATTTGAAGTCATTTGGTGTTGACAAATGCTAGCTAACTCTTATCATAACTCTCAAATATTTGTAGCCCTTGTAAGATTAAAAGTTTCTGATACCAAGTTCTTGGAAGAGAGAGAAGAAACAAGAAAGAAACTTTGAGAGGAAAACTTAAAGAAAGAGAGAAATCTAAGAACAAAATATTTTTTTTATTTTTTTTGTTTCTTACTTGAATGCTTAAATTAAGTAATTTTTTTATCTAAACTATATTCTAAGCACCAATCATTTGTGTTCATACCATCATTCTTATCCAAAACACAATCCTTAACCAAAATCTTAGTCATCATCCTTATCCTAAAACTTATCCAAAATTTTCAACAAGGACTATGATTGGTTATTAAAAGATAACAACAAATCTAGTTAAAATAAAATAATATTAAAAATATTTTAAACGTTAAAAAAAAATTATCTTCAGCATAAATTCCTTCTCATCCCCTATGGAATTATTTAAGATATTCACAACAATATAGATCTCATTAAAGTGTTCCTTTAAATATAGGTTCCTTTACCCAACTTTTTCTTAAATTGATTTGTAAATCATAAATATTCCTTGAAGATTTGAGAGTCATGTAATCTAAAAAACAACTCAAATTTTGCATCATTTTCCTTTTTCATCTTGTTCATTTTTTATAGGTAACATGCTGTAATTATTGCCATAACCAAATAGTCATGAACCTAGAACTATACTTGCATATAAATCATTCCAATCAAGAACAATAATTGGCCTAACAATAACAGTAATCGTAGCAATTTCCAACAGTCAAAAATGAAAACAATTCTCACGTTTAAACAGTGGCAAAGAAGTCACTTTTAAATTATTGGAAGTATACTACTGCAAACAAAACAGTTAGCACTAACAGGAAACTAGACCAAATGTAAATGAATTAAGCAATCATTGTGTTATGGAAGAACCACTGCCTTAGAATGATTTCGCCCTGATTGGTGTAATCGAAAATGGATATCGCCCCCAAGGTTAACATAGTACTTCCAAATTCGTACACCCCAATGAGAAATATGAAACTCAAAAGGATTGCTCTTTTCGTAAAAGTCAAGAAATAAACTGGAAGAAATTAGTAAACCACACTAGGTTCAATGCCTAGGAAAGACTGGAGGGGTCATAGACGGTCTCGCGTAAAATCTAATCTCCTAAACAGAATATTGCACTAACGTAATTTAGTAAAATACCAAAATTTTAGAGAGCAAGAATGGGAGAGAAAAGAGAGAATTGTTTTCTTTTTTTTTTTTTTATGTTGTGAAAAATGAGTAGAATAGTCTGATATTTATATTGTTTCCAGAATGAGTAAAATGATAAAATAGCAGTTTCAGTTTCCAAAAATAATAGACGATTTTCCTCAATAGAAAATATTTTGCAATAGTCAAAGGATATTTCTTAACCGAAAAATATTCTACAACATAAAATATTTTGGAAAAATATTTCTGATTTTGCATTACCAACATTCCCTTGCTAATGCAAAAGAACTGGAAAGTTTTGTAAATATGAGAAAAAGGTAAAACGTGAGAAGAGTAATAGCAAAATTAGCCACTTAAGCACTAGTATCTTGTGGATTTGAACTAGTACGTAGTGAAATTAGTGATTCTTCTCTTTAACAAGTGAATGAATCTTGAACTTGTTATGATAAGACTTAACTCATGACACACGACTAATCTCATGTCCAATTGAGTTCCATAATAGATAAACAATTTAACTAATATACATCGGGATGTTGATAATTACTCTAAAAAAACAACCCAACGTCTTTCATAAAAGGTGGCTAATACTTCACACTTACGTAGGTGATTTCATCAAGTTTTTCTTAGTATAGACCACCCGGACTAGGACTATGAAATCATTAAGAGCATTTAATAAGCTTAACCTCTCAGTTTTATAATTTCGCGAATTCATCAAGTACGTCTCAACAGAACTACCCAAACTATAGGATATGAATTCATTAAGAGTAAGAAACTCAACTTCACACGTCGGTGAATTCTTCAAGTTTATCTTAGAACCACCCAAACTCTAGGCTATTGTGCATGTACATTATGTGCCATAGGGATAGGTAAAGATGTACATTATAAGTCTTTCATGGTTTCGTTTGATCACATTGAACTTAAAAGACTAAGTTGGGTATCCACCATGAATTCTTTAACCAGTGGGCTTAAGTCTCACCCCTCTTGATGAATCAAGAACCATTTTCCTACATAACCCTTTGGTTAGTGGATCATCTAGGTTCCTCTTAGATTTTAATTACTCTATGGTGAGTACTCCATTTTTTATTATGCATATCTCATATTCATGTCTTATTCGTATATGTCTTTTCTTGTCATTGTAAGCTTGGTTTTGAGCAAAACAATTGGCGGCTTGTGAATCATCTAATAAGGACAACAGGAGGTGTATGTTTCTCCCCATAAAGAAATCTCTGCAAGCAGATTCCTGAGCCGCTCGAACTTTTTCCCAACTCAGTCAAGAGTTATAAAGTCTGATTACATCATGGAGTGAGCAATACACGTCTGTTTAGCAGACTTCTAAGAAATAGTTGCTCCATCTAAAATAAAGACATACCCACTTACAGAGCTAACTTTATTAGTTACCCAGTTTGCATCACAATATCTCTTTAGGACTGCAGGGTATCCAAAAAATTCCAACTTCCAAGTTATTATACTTTAATTTCACTCAAAATCATTTGGGGAAGTTTAACCTTGATAACATAGTAACTTGTGAACCATAACTCTTTCCCCCACTTACTATGTCGATGCCCTCATAGATATAAAGCCAGTTTAGTAACCTTGTTGCATCTAGTTGACATTTTAGTCTCAAGTTCATCTTGGGCCTTCAAGGCCTAAGATTATGATTCATTCAATGCACATCAGACATAGACTCGAACTTGGTTTCATCTCAATCGTTGGTGTAGTCTTGTCTATGCCCATTCCTCCACCAAACACTTGGGCTCAATACCACAACATATAATCATCAGGTTACAGCCTTGAGGAACCTTTAATGGTTTGATCCATTGCCAACTGAATATTACTATGACTTTGATGCTTAAAAATGCATTCCTCTAGATGTGACACCAATTACACTCTTGCGACATCCCGTTAGATGCGTCCCTCTGAACGTGGTTTATGCCAACCACCCATGCGACCCTAACACTAAAGTTCTCAACATGGGAAATATAGACACATTGGTCATCCCCAACGTAGGCCCTCTCGGTCCCTCTATGGTCACCCCATTGGGTGTGGTCATCTTGGCCAATCACAACATATGTGGCATTACTAAACTAGGTTATCTCAATATCATTTTTGGACTTTAATGTTCATTCACACAAACTTTATCACGTTGCTTCTTTCTCCGCACAATCTCATTGGTTGACTAAACAAGACATCCCCCACTACTTTGGTTAAAAATTTTGTGATGCTTGAACTAGCTCCACAAATCTCCAGTGATCCACTCATGATCCTTTGACCAACTCAAACTTAAAGGTCCTTCGACCCACTCAAACTCCAGCTCGTTAGGTCTTCCAAGCCCATCTTGATTGCAATGGCCAACTAGCCAGCATGGATGGAGCTTGCAATTGCTCCGATGATACTTAGACACACTTTTGCACTACTTAGGTGCCTTCAAACCGATTGCCTTAATATCACATCAACTTATTTATAAATCCAATTTTCCCTTCATTGTCTATTTTTTTCCTCCGAGATTCAAACCTTAAGACCTTTTAAGATTTCACTGTACTTAGAGTGTACAATCAAGTCCCATAGGTTCAACTCTCAACTTGGAATGGGCAAGCCAGAATTAAACCACTCGAGATTTGAATCAACAAAGCCAAACCCGTGTTCCAACACCTTAAAGCCCCCCACTCAGGTTATAAGCTCGCATTATCAAGCTCAACTTCTAAATTACCTGTAGGAGCCTTCATTGGTTCCAACAGCCAAAAAAGAAAATGATTTTCACGTTTAAGCAATAGCAAAGAAGTCGCTTCTAAATTGTTGAAAATATACTACTGCAAACAAAACTATTAGCACTAACAGGAAACCAAATTAAGTGTAAATAAATAAAACAATCACTATGTTGTGGAAGAACCACTGCCTTAGAAGTGATTTCGCCTTGATTGGTGTAATCGAAAATGGACGTCGCCCCTAAGGTTAACACGGTACTTTCAAATTCGTACACTCGAATGAGAAAGATAGAACTCAAAAGGATTGCTCTTCTCGTAAAAGTCGGGAAATAAACTGAAAGAAACTAGGGTAAACCACACTAGGTTCAATTCCCAGGAAATATTGGAAGGGTCATAGACAGTCCCACTTAAAACCCAATCTCCTAAACAAAATATCGTACTAATGTAATTTAGTAAAATATCAAAATTTTAGAAAGCAATAACATGAGAGAAAAAAGAGAATTGAGTTTTCTTGTTTTTTTCTGTGTTGTGAAAAATGAGTAGAATAATCTGCTATTTATATTGTTTTTAGAAAGGGCAAAATAGTAAAATAACAGTGTCAGTTTTCAAAAATAGTAGAAAATTTTCCTCAATAGAAAATATTTTGTAGCAGTTAGAGGATTTTCCTCAACTGAAAAATATTCTATAATAAAAGTAATTTTAAAAAATATTTCTTATTTTGCATTACCAATAACTATATCACTTGAAAATTGATGCCCATGTTTAAGTTTAAGTTTAAGTTTAAGTTTAAGTTTATGTATTATTGAAAGAGGCGGTGATGATTATAGAAATTTAAATCTCGTTAACCTGATTTGTAAATTTGAGGATGAAACTTTCCATCCATTTTAAACATTTTTTGAGCCTCTTCTCTCTCTTTGCAAGAACAATCTTTTTACCAGATTTTGTTTATTTTTATTTTATCAACCAAAAAAAAGTGAAGCAAAATTAAAAAGAACTAAAATAAGCAAAATGTTTTGGAAACTTGAATTATTATTTTTAATTATATCATCCATACTAAATTGAGGGCTAAATTTAGAATTAGAACTAAATTGACAAATTTTATAAACATTAAGGGTTAAACTTGATGAATAATTTATATTTAGGATCAAATTAATAGAATATCAAAATATTAGAGGGCTAAATTTGTTATTAAACTAACAAAAAAAGCTTACATAAGCTTGTTGTGACTCATCTAATGACAACCAACGGGAGAGTGACCAAAATATTTGATTTCATAAAGTTTAGTGACTAATTAAATAAAAAAATTAATAGGTTAGTAACCAAAATAAAACGAAGTTAATAATTTGTTGGCTCCTAATTCAACTTTAATTTCAATTTTCCTGTTTTGTACCTTGAACTCTAGTTCTATGCATCTCTTAATCTATGTTACCTTAGACTCTTCATTTTTCATGAAGTATATGTATGCTACAATTGTGTATGACACATTTGGATATGGATCAACGATATAATCCTCCAAATACCTAAGAAAACTTAAAACAAGAATTGAGTATATCAACATTAAACACATACCTTTATCCGACATTCACCCAAGATCCATGTAGTATAGTGACCATCATCTAGATGCTAGTATTTTATGGAAGCAAATGTTTAGATCTTCATGTAGTACATATACAACTTTCAAAAGGCTGCTTTCAAGAGTAAATCTTCATGCTTATATCTCTTGTAGTTAAGATGTTTGAACAAGTTTATCCACTAATTTATAAACATATGGACATGGTTTGATTACAATAGTAGCCATTGTAATACACTATATTATCCTAAAATTGTTGTATATAGTGGTTTTGGGATGGACTAATACAACCAAGTAGAATAATGCTAGAAAAAAAAAATAAAGAATAAGTAATGAGAAAGGGTATAGGCAAGACACTTCCAAGAAGCTTTCTGTATGATATGGATTCTTTACTATGGCACAAATGGTCTGAAAACCTTATCCCTAGAGTACATGCACATGTCAAAACAAGTAGAATAATGGTAAAAGAATAAAAGAATGAGACAATTCCAAGAAGCTTTCTGAATGATATAGTTTCTTTACTGTGGCACAAATGGTCTGAAAATGTCATCCCTAGAAGACAATGGTTACTCAAAACAAGGAAATGATTGCGCTTGAATTTCTTCTTGATCGCACATGTCAAAATGTTGTCTTAGGATAGAATGACCGCTATTATCTAATGCTTTAAATTTTCTATTATTAGTTAAACGCGACTTAAGATAGACTCGATTAACTTGTAGTCCATTTTATTATTAAAAAATAATAAAATTTATTAAGTAGTAATTCGATTGGATTTAGCCTAAATAGAAATAAGAATTAATGTCTTGATATCAAAAAATTATACTGTTAACTAAAATAATTAAATTATGTATACATTTGTTTAATATTAAGTAAGCAATTAAGATAAATATCAAATTTTAAAAGCCAACCAGGCTCAGCCCGACTTGTGATGGGCTTCAACAAGAATTTTATGTATGAGATCACAAGCTGCTTGAAAATATTTTTGAAATTGACTCAATCGTGTTCAAATGGGTAATTGATCGGATAATCGAATCGAATTAGTATTAATTGAATTAATTAAACTTTTTAATTTTTTAATTGTTAACCGAATCAAAATTGTTTCAAAAAAAATAACCAAACCGAAATAATTCGGTTAATTCGGTCGGTTAACTGAATTGACCGAAATTGACATGTTTTTGTTTTCTTGGTTAAAAAAGTATAAAACATATAAAAAAATTTGATAATGTTCATTTGACTACATTAAAACTACATATAATTTGTATTATTAATTATTAAGTTCGATTAATTCAACTAATTCAATTAATTACTTGATTTCGAACCGAATTAACTGATAACCAAACTTCCAAAAAACCATTAACCTACCTCCAACCGAATTAGATTATCGATTTACCAAATTAGATCGATTCGGTAAATTAATTCGATTTTAACCAAAATTTGAACACCCCTAACTCAACACATGTACATATCTAGACATGACGATTGCCAACTCCTCTTGATCATGCTTCTGCTTTTCTCTATATATCCCCTTTTCATAGGAATTATTCATCTCGTCCTTTAGTTTTCAACAAAAATGATAGATGGCTCTATGATTATAAACCTTTGTGAAGCTTTCAAAGCTTTATAAATCATCTAAGCCAAATGTTTGGTTATGTCATTCATACCGTGCCGACATTTGATCACAATCAATGATACAATCGAAGGGGTTTTAGCTGATTTTGATTCATATAACATTACGTATACTTTAAACAAGACCAAGAAGTGGAAATCTTTTCTTTCATGGTTAGAATCTCAAATTTATTAAATATTCTCTTTTTAAATTCCATAATTGCACAAAATTCTCTCTTTGTTTTCTCTTCCTCACTCTGCTTTTTCTCTTTATTTCAATGACTAGTCAGTAAGTTAAGAAAAATTCGATAACAAAGCCGATAGAGAAAACTCTACTGAATTAGCTAATTAAATTATTTTAACCAATTGTATTTTCCGTCTATAACAAAATTGAAACACAAGTTGTCCGAAAAAGATAAATCTATATGAAAGAAAATGGATAAAACAATGTAAAGCTAGGAGAGTAGTCGATGGTTTACAACATATGATTGACAGATTCGACAAAATAGAGTTTTGTTCCGCTGATCGCCTGCTTTCGCATTCAACCTGGAAAAGCACGAAGATATGAAGTAAATTAGCCTTATAAAACAGGAGTCAACATCATATATCAATCACTGTAAATAAGTGAAGGCTTAACCATTTTCTCTTGACAAGAGCGCCATTATTATTCCCGTTTGATCCACTGTTTGAATGCATATCATCAAAATTTGAAGAAGTTGACCCGCTATGTTCATGTATGGTTTGGTCCATCTCTTCCAAATCTTCCTCATACACTATTCGAGCCCCGCATTTCTTCACCATGGAATTGATGCCCCAGATTTGGAATGCAACCTCAATTTCAAATCTTTCCTTCAACATATCTGTGCTGGATCCAGAAACCTCAGTTTCTTTGCATTCTAATTCCACCAGGGATGACAAATCAATGCCATTACGAGGCAAAAATTGTATCCAAAGGTGGTCTTTGGTCACTCTCGTAGATTGACCGTCTAAATGAAAAGAGTGTTTTAAATTCTCCGGAGAAATTTCTACCATGGATAACTAATGTATACGAAATATGCTCCTCCCTTCGAGGTTTATTATTGAAGTCAGAGAAGAAAATACAGCTGAAAGCGAATCCTAAGAACTGTGTATCATTCAGAAAATTGGGAGGCAATTGCATCTTTATTATAGATTTTGAAGAGTCATCCGTTTGACTGCTAAACCATTTTGGGATTTCACTTCCCGGTATGACAATGTTATAACGTTCTGTTCTTGCATTTGCTACTAGCTGCAAAAAAAGACACATTTGCTGAAACTAGTACCATAAATCAATGGGAGCGATAATAGCAAAAATTAAAGGTACTAACCTTAAGACGTGTCTTCAGCATTGCTACTGCATTGTTATCCTCTGCCAATTTGAAGCAGTTAACAGCACAAATGTACCCATTAACCCCTGAAGGGAAAGCTGTTGTTGAAGGTGCAACTAATTCCAATGAAGCACAACCATCTATCCATAATTCTAAGCCTGCTGAAAGCTCGGGCAATGATTTAAGCCTTTTGCAGTCAGTCAGTACTAGAGTAGTAAGCTTGGAAAGTCCACCAAGGGTTGCAGGTAGGGTGATGAAATTGTTATCACTAAGCTGTAGAATTTCCAACGAGGACAAGCTGCAAATATCATTAGGAATAACCCCCTCATCAAGGTTGCAATCAATTAAATCCAACTCTCTTAAAGTACTCAAACCTGACAAAATTGCAGGTAGCCTCAAACTCTTACAGTCCCAACTAGGACCTTTTGTTGCGCTCGAAATAAAAGGCCAATATGCTCGTACCCTAGATGGTGGTCCCTTGCATCCTCGAAAAGATAAAAACTTCAGATTTTTCATATGAAAAATGAAGGACGGTGGTGTTGTTATGGCAATTCCACTCAAGTCAAGATTCTCCAAAGATTTTATTTGCTGCAAATTCTCTGGCAAATTTTCAAGCTTAGAGCAACCAGAGAGAACAAGAGTTGTGAGGAATTCACAACCACCTATGCTGCTTGGGAGATTCTCAAGCTTACAACAATCTTTCAGATTTAACAACACAAGACTCCTGAGATGTCCAATTGAAGAGGGAAGTTCGTTAATACCAGTCCCATCTAAATGAAGCTTTTTCAAACACTCCATTTCTCCCACAACCTCTGGAATCCATTTTATATTTGAACAACCTGAAAGAATTAATGTTTCAAGAGATTGCTTTCCAATTTCGGATGGGAAACTCCTAAGGCTTTTGCAGTTTCTTAAATTCAAAAGCTTAAGCCTCCTTAGAAACCTGATGCTTGGATGAAAATCTGCTATTCCAGTACCTTCCAAAACCAAACTTTCAAGGTTTGGGACCATTCTGAAATCTGGTGTTTTCACAAGATTTCTAGAGCATTTGAGGTCGACCAATTTTAACTTATGCAAAGGCTGCTGGAAAAAAAACAATAGAAAAACAAAGAATTGAAATGTCATTTTTTTTGTTACTTCCACTATCTGTGTTAGGCAAATAATTGATAAAACAATGTAATTCCTACCATGTCTGGCTTCCATAATTTTTGAATGCAGCTATAAGGCAGAAGAAGTGCAACAAGCTTTTCTGGTTGGAAGCTTGAAGGGAAGGATTTGAAAGGATACCCATGCCACTCCAAAAGTCTTAACTCGTTGCTAAGATAGTTAATATCACGAGAATTTGGGGCATTGAAGAACCTGAGCAATCTTAACCTTTTCATCTTCAAGAAGGCATCAGCACTCAAAGTCCATGTCTTATTTTGTTCGCTGATAACCAAGGGCAAATGATGAATGGCCTCCAAAAAATACAGAGTAATCAACTACAAATAAACAGATAGATGTATGAATTTGTACCCGGTATAATCCAAGACTATTCCTTGAACAGCTTCCGTAGCCTGAAAATCAGAGTAATCGACAATTAATAATAAATTTAATGGCTCAACTCGGCAAATAACAGCTATGACAAGTTTAGTTACTAGAGTAATAGAAAAAGCTTATATAATTAAATATAAAATACAAACAATTAGTGCAAATTTACAAATAATAAGTAAATAAGACCTCTTCAATATAAGAAAAAAGTTATACCTCCCTTTGTGACAAACAAATTATGTGAGTGGCTAAAAATTATCAATTATAACTAATTTATAGTTAACTCATATACTTAAATAAGCAAAAAATAATAATACCCCTACCAAATGTAGCACTTAATACTAATATTTACTTGAAGACTTACTGTGTTTTCTATTAGCATATTATAGGTATCATTTTCTTCCCACAATCTACTACGTTCTCCTGGTTCATTAGGAGATTCTTGGTAAACAATTTTCTTTCCCATCTCTTGTAACAAGTCATGCATCGATAATTTGTTGTCTTCATCAATTATTATAAGAGATTTCTTAATGAGAACATCTATTCCAATATCTGCAAAAAAGCCGCAACCATCGAGAATTTTGGCTACCATATCTTTGTCTTCTCCTTTGAAGAAGCATGCAATATCTATAAATATATCTTTCTCTGACTGTTCTAACCCATCAAAGCTTATTTGAAGCCTGTCTAGAATTTCTTTGTTGGACTCCTTTTTAAGTCTTTCAGTAGCACTTCTCCATTGAGCTTCATCTGATCTGCCAGACAGAAAAGAACCAAAAACTTCAAGAGCTAACGGAAGGCCATTGGCATATTCCACTACACGTTTAGAAAGCTCAAAAAATTGCTTTGCAGGTGTTTCACTTTTGAAAGCTTTCAAACTGAAAAGGCGAAGTGCTTCCTCGGCATTCAATTTCGTCGGATTATACACATCATCAACTCCGTAGATTTGCAACAGATGCTCGTCTCTTGTCGTTATGATGATCCTGCTTCCTAAACCAAACCAACCACGCTTGCCTATCAAACATTTTAAGTGTTGTATGTTATCCACATCATCAATAACGACAAAAATCTTTTTATGAGATAACATACGACTTATGATGTCATTCCCATCATGAACATTAAAAAAGTTGAAACTTTCCTCTGGAAAAATTTGGGAAAGAAGTTGTTTCTGCAAACAAACAAGTCCATGTTTCTCTGCAACTTCACGAACATCGGCCAGAAAGCTTTTGCCTTCAAAAGGACTTGAAATTTGGGCATAAACAAATCTTGCAAGAGTTGTTTTACCTAACCCGCCCATTCCACAAATCCCTATAATCTGAACACTATCATCTTCCTCCCCTATGCCTATTTTGCAATGCAACTCTTCCAAACGTGATTCAATTCCAATCATGTCAGTAGGAGCACTTGCAAATGTTTGACATAGTTTTGTTGATACTCTTTTAATGATTTCTCCAATAAGTTCTGATTCATGCCTTCAGATATAAAGCAAATGAAATAGCTTAGTGAAACTTTAAGGTCACATTCCTTACCTGATGCCTCAAATTTCAAATTTGATGCTGGTAAGATATTATTGAAGTGAAAGAATATGAAGTTACCTGTTACTGATGTGCCATCCTTTGATGTTAGCTACTTGAGTTAAAGCAGACCGCCACCTTTGTGTCTTCTCTTTGTTGTCTTCGAAATTCTTTTCATGCTTAAGAAAAGCTTCTTGAACTTTCCCGATTTGTTTTCTCAAATCTGATGGATCCACATAATAGAAAATGGGGAAGACATTATGTCCCTTAGCGTTTTTCTGTTGAATAATCTCGGAAAGCTCTTCTAGGCACCAACTCGAAAAACAATACCCTTCCGACAAAACGATTACAGAGCACCATGACTCATGAATTGCTTTGAAGAGCTCAGGTGCTATGGCTTCACCTGTCTCGAGCTTTTCGTCATCCCTAAAAGCGATGATTCCTCTCCTTTTGAACGCAGCATAAAGATGATCCGTGAAGTTCTGGCGGGTATCCTCACCTCTAAAACTCAAGAAAACGTCATATTTCCCTCGAGAAGCAGAAGATGGTGAAAACAACGAAGGAGATGACGATGATGAGGAAGATGTCTCACTATCGAATCTAACCATTGGTTTTTAGCAGCTAAATTCAAAATGATGTTGACGAGGGTGAGACAAACGGACAGAGGAGGAAGATATAACTCAATCGTTAGGATCTAATTAGCAGTTACAGGTTTTCATGATTCTTTTGTCACGGAAAAGCTGGCCAATTAGTGCACCTTTAAACAAAAGAATAGCTGAAATTCTAAACTTCGAGAACTGCTATTCGAAGAAGGTTGATGGTATTGGTAGCCATCCATCTTTGACTTTTCAAAGATGGTGGTGGGACCAAAAAATCCCACAAATGAAGGCACCGAAATTTGGTTTGAAATTTGGCATGGAATAATTGCAATTTTGGTCCCTAATTGTATAGGGATTTTGCAATTTGATCCTTGAGCTTCAACTATAAATAGGCCTAATTATTCCTAATTTCAAACATCTCAAACTTGCTATTCTCTACTTAAGGCATTGTTCTCTCTCCTTATTTGTAAACTTTTACTTGTATTTTTGGAGTGAAATATATTTGGTAGTGCTCGAGGACGTAGGCAAAATTTACTGAACCTCGTTAAAATTCTAGTGTTCTTTATTGTTTATTCTGCATATTTTGCGAGTGTCATTGTAGTGATTTATTGTGCTATTAAATTACGATAGAGGGATATTCTGGCTAGGAAAGATCTGGTACGTAAGCGATCCTCGTGATCCACCTCTCTTTCCTGAGAATTAAACTTAGTGTGATTTTTAGTACAATAATTTTACTCTTTACACGCTTCCGGCGCAACAGATGGAGAGTGAATAGTAACTAGGCTCTTACGAGTACGACGGCCAGGCCATACGGGTGGTTAAATACTATAATAAAATATTGCAATGATTACAAAGGACAAACGACGTTGCTGGCATGGTAATCCACAGGACATTTACTAATAATATTTTAGTGAAAAAAATGAATGAATTGATTGGCAGTAAGTTTGATTTAAGTCTAATTGTTTCATCTTTAACCAATAACGATATTCGATATTGCCCCATAAATTTGATCTTTGACTAAACAGACATTAAAATAAGGCTAGGAAGCAAATAAGAACCATAGTAATCCTTTCCCTCAATCTCAAGATTGAGACATGTTGATGTAATGAGCATTAAATTGCGTTTGCTATGGTGTATTTTTCGTTTTGAAAGTCAAGACTATCATGGTTTTTTTTTTTTTTTAAGTTGATAGAGACCCTTACGAAATTGACATATTAACTAAACAAACTATAAATAAGGACAGGATGCAAATAGTTAACCTTTAGCTCCGTCTCATGATTGGGACATTTGCATTAAATCGACATATTAAATGTAACCATAGTTAGATTACGTTTTTCACTTCGAAGGTTAAGAGGACAAAAGGTATCAGAATTGCGAAGTAAATTCCTATATGGGAGGTTACCACTTACAAAGTCTTGATTGGGCAATGAACACCCAAAATTAACAAATGTATTAAATTCTATGCCCTTATCGTAGTTTCAACTAAGAAAGATTTAACTCCATTTAAAGGGTAAACGTTGCTCATCAGTTTTAAAGTAAGTACATATCTAAATTCATTGGAAATCAAGATAATAACATAATATTGAATGAGAAATCAGATCTCAAGATGATAATGAGGAGATTATGACTTGATTTTTATACATCACTTATACAATAACGAGTGTTGGGGTTCTTTTGGCAACGTCAAATTGGTTGACGGTAGTTTGCCATTAGAGAGGCCTGATGATGACAAGGTTAGGGTGTAGTTATTAAAATTTAATTAAAGTGACGCATCTCTAGTAATTATTAAAACTTTCAATGTAGTAGTTATTGTGAATTTATAACTTTCTTTTATTTGGTTGTTTTTGAAAAAAAATAATACTTGTGCATTAATTTATGGTATCTTAATAAAAAATGGTAACATATATTATGGCTAATTTAAGAAAGTACACTGAAATTTTCAAAATTTATTGATCTATGTTGTATTTAGAGAGAGAAAGGAAAACACGTCCTACAGAGTGCACTTTTAGCCATGTCTGTTGAAAATGCGTCCTACAATATTGATTAAATGCTAAAATTACATATTTTATGTAATTAAATTGGTTAATTTATGAGAGTGCACCACAGATTTTTCCATGTTTATATTGAATTTTGTGCAGGGGTGCAATTTGGGGCTAAATAGAAGAAAAATGAAACAATTGGGCTAGATTGAAGAAAGGAGCAAAGAAGGCAGGCCAAAGCAGAATTTTTCCAAGATTAATTAGCTGAAATTTTATGTTTGACTTAGCGGGAGATTATGTAGGGATTTTTATATCATGGAATATTTTATTTCCTTAATTTTCTATGGTTAGTGGCTCTTAATTTAGCAAAGCCACTAGTATAAATAGGGAGCTACTTTGTTCATTTAATCATATGAAGTCATTAATCAAGTTTTCAATCAAGCTTATTTCTCTTGCAATTCAATCTTTTCTTTCCTTTTTGCAAATTTAGTTGCTGAAATCAATTTCTTATATTTTTCCATCTATTAGTTTCTAGCTTTAGCACTCAAACATTGCGTCACCTTCGCCCATTTATTTTCATTTTTTTCATTTATTCAATCTTCTCCAATTATGACCAATACCAACATGTCCCAAACCTTAATCAACTAAATCTATTTTCAGCTTTAGGTCGGAGTTAGCCTCGTCAAGATCTGAGAGTTATGAACCCAAGCAATTTAACTCCTAAATTCCAGTACTTATCATTTCTCCAGATTAAGAGTATGATTTTGTCAACTCACAAAGTCAAATCAACACAAAGTCAAAAAAGATGTCGTTTGATTTAGTGTGGTTAGACGTACAGTTGGAATTCCGAAAGGATCGATTGTCTAATCGGTTTTATGTGAACACATTGGCATGCCAAGTGGAGATTGTTGTTTGGTTCCGTCAAGGGAAGTAGTAACTATATTTAAATGTCCCACGCGGTAAAGGGCATTGGTTCGAGCGAGGTGCTTCTAGAATGCAAAGCTGTTGGAGTTCTAAATCACGAACGTTTCGTTGGTTGTTCGATAGGTAAGGGTTAGTTATTGGACGTTCCATAACTAATTTACACAAGGAAGAGTTGGTGTCCGAGGCGTCCTTGGTAGCTATAACTAGCTTATTGGAAAAGAGGAGTTCATCTATGTAATAGGCCAATTTAGCCCGGGCTCACAAAAAAATAATAAACCCAAAATAACAAAACAAAGTCCAAGTCCAGTACAAAATTATATCATTTGGCCCGATCGGAATGGCCCATTACTTGAAAAGGTTGAAGGTCCATCTACAAGCTTATGGAAACATAATCTTCAAGAATATGCAATCTTAGGTATGATATGCAATCTTAGAAGATATGATTTTGTAATCTTAGAGATTTAATTTGTAGATACCCTTTAATCTTAGCTGTTGATGTAATTGATCTGTACCGTTGGATTTGGGGAGGCCCAACTATAAATAGAGGCCTGTCCCTTCATTGTAAAACACTGGGAGTTAGGAGTAATAATAATTCTTAAGAGTATTCACTCAAATTTCTCTCTCTCTTGCGTTCTTATTTTTTGTGGCTTGTTCTTATTTTGTTGATTTGTGTATAATTTATTTATTGATTTGTATATTGTTGATTTCAAATCTCTTTTTCCCTTATTATTCATTTTCAAATTCATTATTTTTAAATTTGTTTACATTTTATTTTGCCTTATATTTTTTTTATTTTATACTCTCTGTTTTAAATTCATTGGTCTTTGATTATTGATGCTATTTAATCCTCTATTTGTTATTTTAGTTTTTTTATTATTAAATTAATTATTTTAATATTATTAATACTATTATTTGGCATCATTAATCTTGTATCATTATATTTACTTTTTTATGCCTTTAAAATTTTAAATTTTGTTATATATATGCATGTATACATACATACGTTTTATAATATATACATATACGTACACATTTTTTAATTTTTATAAATATATATATACACATACTTTTATATATTTTCTATGTTTCATAATTTTATATACATACTTATATATATATATTTTTACATATTAAAATATGTATATTTATATTTTTTATATTTTTTATTTTTTATAATTCACATACATATATATTTTTCTTATATGTACATATATATTTTTATATTTTATAATTTTTTATCTATTTTCTTTGTTATTATTATTGCTTTACTTGATGTTTATTTATTTATTTATTCACATGACCATTATTATCATTATTATATTCTTTAAATGCTTCGGTTTTTTTTGTTTATTTACTTGATATTGTGTATACATGATTGATTTGTTTTTATTTATCTTTTCATTATTATTATTATTATTATTGTTCTTGATCATGCTATTTATATTTACATTATCACAATTGGTACTCCATTATATAATTTTTACCCAAATTCGTATAAAGAGAAAATTTTGAAAAATAAAGGCAATACTCGGTATTTGGAATCTTCGAGAGGATTGAGCCCTAACGTATTGGGTTCCAACTCTTTCGTTGAATCTGAATAATCGAGAATGCTAGCTCTTTAATCAAAACATAAATAAAAAGCTCATTATCGAGAATTCAATATGTTGTGTCCTAACGCATTGGATATGACACGTTGTTTTCTCGAGATGAGGATTTTTTCTAAAAATAATAAAGGTAATATTCAATGTTTAGAATTTTGAGAAATTGTGCCCTAACGTATTGGGTTGCGATTTCTTCATCTGACTTAAACAATTGAATATCCTTTTAAATTTTATTGCACGAGTTTTTTGGACAAGCTCGTTTTTGAGGAAGTGAAATATCATGCCTAACTTATTGGGTGTGACATTTTCTCTTTTCGAAATGAGAGGGTCTTATCGAGTAACTTGTTCTATATAAGTTTTCTAAAAAAAACAAAAGATCGTATTTTAAATCTCTTTAAAGTTTTCAATTTTCGACATTAAGACATTAATTAATTAACTAGGTACCAAAATTTTTGGGCGTTACGAGGGTGCTAATCCTTCCTCGTAAGTGACCGACTCCCAAACCCGTTTTTCTGAATTTTGTGGACCAAAATCGTTGTTTTAATAAAGTCAAATCGCTTATTAAAAATAACCACCTTTTGAGGTGACGCGATCACACCTAAATAAAAAGGATCGGTGGCAACTCCCATTTTTATTTTTTTCCAAAATCCAAGTTGACCCCGTTTTTCAAAATAAAAATGGTTTCGGCAATCTAATTTCGAGGATCGGTTCAAAGACGAGAAAAACCCGTGCCTAAAGCTAAGCTTAGTTTAATTAATTTTTCTTCAGATTTATTTAACTATTTTTATTTCATTTTCAGCCTTTACTTTTCACGCATTTTTTTTCCTTGTTTATTTCAGATTCCAGGTTTTCAATTTTATCCTCCCCCAAATTTCTTGGGCACGACAACTGCCCAGACACGAATCTGGTAGAGAGAGAAACAATTTTTAGTAAACCCAGTCTCTGAGGGATCGACCCTACTCCCTATACTGCTTAAATTGCAAATTAGGCGTAGGTTTATATTGGTGGACTCGACACCCATCAAATATGTGTTTTTATTGGAAATTAACAAATTAGTTGTTTTGGTTAGATAGTTAAATGTTAGTCTTTTTTTTTAATTAATATTTTTGACATATTAGCTCTTTTGGTCAAATGGTTAGATAATTGTGATTTCATCCTTGAATCCTAAATTTAATTTTTTTATAAACATTTTAATATGTATTTATGAGTGACTCCACTCCTTTTTATCTAGTTAAAGAAAAATCAAGGTTTTGATCCTTCAAGCATTCTGAGATCAAATTGGTTTAAGTACAAATTTGATTTTATATGTAAAATTATGCAATTTATGTTATAAGGTGTTGAGCCTTTAAAAGCCCCAAAAGTCAAGATTTCCATGCACGAAATATGTGCACCTAAGACCACAAAGATATTTGGTGTTTCAATTGTCATGCCATATTTAGGTGGATCTATGTGCAGATTTTAAAGAGATTAATTTTAATTTATTTTTGGATAAGATTGAAGATTATTTATACTATTATAAAATTATGTTTAATTTGGATTCTGTTGGTCGATTAAGTTAGTTTAGTATTGCTTCTCAGAAGCACTTTTGAGTAAAAGTTAAAATTTTCTGCTTTTGCTTTTGGCCAAAAAAGTGCTTTTCCAAAACAATTTTTGTTCCAAAAGTACATTTAAAAAAGTTAAAAGCATCTTGTTTAGCAATAATTTTATCTCAAAAGTATTGTTTGTCTTAAAAATACTTTTCAAAAGTAATGCTAAATACCCTAAGTCTATCATATTAAATCTATAAATAGATAATTAATTCACATGTGAAGAAATATCAATTGAAGGAATGTTGTGCTAATTTGCTGAAGTTATTCTGAATACCTGAACAGATTATGTCTTAATTGAGTTGATTATTATATTGTGCTTTTTTTTTTTTATAATAGCTATTTGAAATCCATATTATTCTTGAAGAAGGTGAACTTTTTGTTAATATATCACAATTTAGAGTTTGACTATTTTATTGATTATTTTTAAAATTTTATGATAAAAGCCTCAATTTTTTGGGTTTCAAAACTGGAAACCCTAATTTTTTGGTTTGAAAAATATCTACATTTTCACCTCAAATCAAACATAAAACGAAAAGAACACTCGTAAGAACTTTGGATAAAACCAAACCTTTATTTGAAAATCAAGAGAAACCGGTGGCTTTATGTAAAATATCACTGATGTGATTTAATAATAAAATGACAAACACTGTTATTGGAAGGAAAATGACAAATAAAAATAACTATTTTTTTCATTCATTTTTGGAGGAAAATGGCAAATACTATTATTTAAAGGGCTAAAATATGTAAAAGAACAAATTGAAAAATTGAAATGATCTTAATAAATCACTATGCCAAAATAAACATTCGAAGAAGGGACACCACATAAAGGAAAGCAAGCAGACAAGCTCTTAATTATAAGTAATTCGTTTATTAATAGGATGAATCTTTTTTAAGAAAAATCTGTTGATTTATGGTGATATATTTTGCCTTTTACTATAAATTTGGTTTACATAATCAGAATCCAACTCTTCAAGGGGAAGCATTGGGTGAAACTGAAACAGCATCAACAATTGAAGTGCACTTATTCCATATTTGTTTAGCCTTTGATAAAATTTCTTGTTTAATGTTTGTATGGTTTTTGAAGAAAGGATCTTCAAGATCTCTTCTCACCAATGCTTCATGGCATGGTCGACCAATTTTCACAAGTTTGTGACAACATTCATCGGAGACGGTCCCGTTTCTGAATATACTCGTGTAAACTTCGTCGATACAACGCAACGTCATGTTTCCGCAACTGTGTGTCTTGACTGAATCAACAATCACCGCACCACTAAGCGCAATGGCCAGAATTACGAGAGCAGCATAAACATCCAAGCTTGCCATAGCAATGACCAATAATGGGGTTTTGTTTTGCTTTTAATTTAGTGGGCAGAAGACTTTTGGTACTGCTGCAAGAATTGGCTATATCGATGAAAATAATTTATAGGGTATCCCGATAGTAGAAAACATGCAATTAAAAGTGAGAATTCATCAAAATAAGAAAACGTTATAGAAATTAATTAATATTTAAGCTTCATTAACTACGCTATACTTCAAAATTAAATAATACTCACCGTTACCTTATCTTTGTCATACCTATATGAGTAAACATGCTTCTCGGATTCCTCTAACATATAAAAACTTATTTGAAGTTGCCGATTGAGTCTTAGCTCGATTGGTATAGACATTGTTACCAGTGCAAGAGGATGTGGGCTCGGCTCGAGAACGTTAAAACGTATTATCCTCCTATTTTTGGGTTAGTATAGGGAACACCATCATCTTCATCTCCCATGTATGCTTTGCAATGAATTCCATTCATGCATTAGGAGCACTTGCAAATATTTGACATAATTTTGTTGTTACCCTTTTAGTGATGTCCCCAGAAAATTATGAATATACATGCCTTCAAATTCAAAACAAAGTAAAGAAAAGCCTTAATGAGTCAAAATTTAATAGCACAATCCTTAGCCAACATGTTTAGTGATTTAAAGCCTTCTTCGATATCTAATTAAATGTTGATATTATATTGTTAAAGTTGAAAGAACGTTGATTTTGCTAGTAGATACTAGTTCAGTATAAGTCAAGTTGCAACTAGATGAAGTGAGTATTGTATAAAAAATAGAAATGGATACTCAAAATTGTTTATGCAATTCGAAACATCTTTCTATGTCTGTGAAGCCTTTCCTAAAAATTAATCCACTATGAATGAACATTACATGATGCGATTTAAGTTCAACTCAATTACAAAATTACAACCTCGCTCTTGTACATTCAATTAAGATCACTCTCCCACCAAAACTTTCCCTAATGAAAGCTTAGGGTCACACTAATAAAATAGTTTGAATATATCACAAAATTACTCACTAATGTTCCTCACAATGAACATATTAAATTCTCTCCGAATTATGTCTAAAACATAAATACAAGTTTTTAATATATAAAACTTGTAGTTTGGTAAATCCAGCTAGTATGATTTGAATGAATCACTAGATTTTTATCCATATCAAATATCTTTAAGGAGAAAGATAATTTTGAGATAATTAACTATAGCTTCTTGATCCCATCTCTCTTTATTTATGGAAAGACAATCACACTAAGCTTCTTCAAGTTGTCCTTGCTTGACAAAAGGTCTAGCTTAAGTAAACCATGAAACATATTATACAATATCAATTAGGAAGATGCACAGAATTTTTTTCAAAATAGGCAAGTTATAATGTTCTATCAATTCTTTCTTAAGTTGTAATTGACCTTGTAACTGGCATTAAAAGCCAGTTTTAAGGTTGATCAAGGTTAATTTCCATATAATGATCTAAAGTTAAGCTTCACTAAGTAATCTTCAATCCATTTCAATATGCTTAAACCTCACTGAACCAATTACCATTAATATAAGGATACAAAAGATTAAGATAAATTTTCACAAAGTCACTCCCACATTTTCTTGCGATTGTATATCTCAATATATAAAGTAAGTACTGTATCTAAATATATACAAAGGATTGAAAACTAACCTTGCTTCGTCCAATCTCTTCTTCAATTATAATCTCTTGATTTGCTACTCAAAAATCCTCAAAAATATACAAGTAAATAGTCAATATGCTTAGGTCAAATATGTCAACAAGTAAGGCAAGTTTCATTATACTGTTAGCCATATCTCAAGTTGCAACTAGCATGGTAACTAGTAGGTAAAACTAGCACTAACAGAAGTGGAAGAAAAAGATGACTCCTTGCTATTCAAGTGTCACCCTTTGATGTTAACTACTTGAGTTAAAGCATATCGCCACCATTACATCTTTTTGTTTTCCTTGAAATTTTCTTCATGCATGGCAAAGGCTTCTTCAAGTTTCCCGGTCTACTTTCTTAAATCAAATGTGAAAGAACATGGTTTTATGCAAGGTAGATATACATCATCAAAAAATTGTCAACATAAATAAGATAAATTTTGTCCAAATTTTAGTTATACCTCAAATTGCAACTAACGTTGTAGCTAGAAATCAAAATTTGGTTCTAACAAAACCGACTCACATCATAGAAAATTAGGAAGACTTTATGTCTCTTGTCACTTTTTTGTTGAATAATTGTCACTTTTTTGTTGAATAATCTAGTAAAGTTATTTCAGGCACCAACTCGAAAATGTATACCCCTACAACAAAATGATTATTGAGCTCCATGATGCTCAAATTACTTCGGAGAGCTCAATTTCCTTTGTTTCTATATTTTCATCATCCCGACATTAATATGAGAACTCATTAAATTTGCCTATTAGTTACAACTGAAAAAGTAAATATAGAGATGGACATAAGAATTGGTTATATAATTCGGAAAATTTTACTACATTTGCGGGTATAAATTAAAGAATAATCCAAAATCAATTTACAGTTCAACTCATCATTTACTAAATCGCAACTTCACTCCTAAACATCTACTAGATTACTCTCTCCACTAAGAATTTTTTGACATTCCCCTTTACATATGCACCGAAAGTCTTCAAAAGAATAATTTCTTTGATTGATTTTACTCGATGATCCAAACCGTTAAATTGCTGCTTAAAATCCAACGAGTTTTCGATAAAAATGCAACAAATTACATCTAACACGTGCAACTGAGACTAATATGATAATTACTATCCTTTTTAATGCAACATATAGATGATCAGTGAAATTTTGTCAAGTGTCATCTCTAAGCTCAAGAAAACATCGTATTTTCCTCAACAAGCATAAAAAGGTACTTAAAAGAAAGTAGATATCATACTATCGAATGTAACCATTGGAATTCAAGAGCTAATTTGAAGATAACACTGAGAAATGCTGTCATTTTAAAATAAATAAATAAATAAAAATGGCCCCGACTCTTCATATGCATCCAGGGTTACAATATAGATAAGACCAGAAGGCTGGAACGGTCCAACCATGAGAAATAAGATGAAAATGAAGGAGCGGAAGGAAGCAGGGAAGGCGTTTAACTATAAATTGGGTTGATTCACTACTCATCCTCAAACAATGGCCTAAATTCTAAATCAGTCTCAAACTTCAAAACTTATTAATAAGATTTTTAAAATATCAGTATTGCATCAATTAGATCTTTTTATTAGTCTAGTTGTTAATTTGTACATTAAATGTTAACTTGGATCTTTCATGGAACGTATTTAAAATACGTGATCAAATTCTAAATGTGATCAAATTCTAAACGCGTTTGTACCTATGGACAACTTAGATATGACATGCTAAACAAAAAAAAAAAAAAAAAAAAGAAGTCCTAATTTTTAATGACAGTCTTTTTTTTAACACAATATATCCAATTTCTTAATTAGAATGTTTGAATTTTAAGAGGATTAATTTAAAATTTGAACCTTAGTTTTGGGAGTATGATGCAATTAATCCTTATAAATAATTTATTTTACTAATAATACGAATATTAAAAGAACAAGTTTTTTTTATCTAGATCATTGATAGAACATCTCATGGTGATTTTGATTTTAACTATGATTTTTGTTCACATAATAGGTATCCAACTCTTCAAGGAGGAGGAGTAGGTGAAACATCAGCAGCAACTAAAATGCACTCATTCCATATCCGTTCAGCCTCCGGCAAGACTTCCGGTATAATGTTTGTAGGTTATCGTAAAGGGGGTCTTCAAGATGTCCGTTCACCATTGCGTCATGGCATGATCGACCAATATTCGTTTATTAATCTGCTTGTGAAAAGTTGGTCCAAGCAAGGCAACGACATGTATCCAACAATTTGCCTTGAGTGAATCAAATGATGACCGCACCACTCGCCGCAATCACCAGAATTGCGAGAGCCGTGTGAACATTTAAACTTGCCATAGCAATGGATAATCATGGGTTTTTGTTTTTCATTATTCTCTTAATTTAGTGGGCAGAAGACTTTTGGTACTGCTGCAAGCATTTACTATAACGACGAAGAAAATAATTTATAGGGTATCACCAATATTAGAAAACATGCAATTAAAAGAGAGAATTTATGAAATAAGTAGAAATTAAATTATATTTAAGCTTCATTAACTTCAGTAATTAAAAATAATAAAGAAAAATAACACAATTGGCTTATGAATTAGATTAAAATTTTAAATAAGATATTCTTTTAGAGTTTATTGATTTTTTTTCTTGATAAATCAATTTACTTCACTGCTGAACTTGAAGTTACAAAAATATAATTTTAATTTATCACTTGCTTAAGATTTTCATTATAAGTAATTTAAATAATTTTTAGTGATTTAGTTGTTTAAACATGTCTAATAATTTATAATGAAAAATAAATGATATAATCCACACGATAAATAAACAATCTTTTAGATCAGTTTAATTATATTCCTATTTAAATTCAATTTTTTATTTTTAAATGCTTAAGTACTAGACCTGTCCATGGGCCGGGCGGCCCGGCCCGGCCCGACAGTCCACCCGAAATATGGGAGGGTTCGGGTAAAAATATAAGCCCGAAATATGGGCTTGGGCAAAAAAAAGAGGCCCGTTTAAAAAACGGGCCGGGCCTCGGGCACCACTTTTTTAGCCCGAGCCCGGCCCGGCCCTGCCCGAATATAATAAATATATATTTTTTATTTTTATTTTTAAATTTTTAATTTTAAAATACTTTTAAAATAATTTTTTTATTTTTTTATTTTTAAAATAATTTTTTAATGTTTATTAAAAATGGGCCGGGCCGGGCTCAAGCTTATGATATTTTTTCCGGGCCGGGCTTTGGCAAAATTTCAAGCCCATATTTCGGGTCAGGCCAGGCCCGGGCCTAGGAGACGGGCCAAAAAATTTTTCCGGGCCCGACCCAAACCCGGCCCGACCCATGGACAGGTCCATTAAGTACACTTTAAGTTATTGTAAAACATCCCATCATTCTATTTTATTAAAAAGAAAATGTATTTTTCAGTTTAAAAAGAATAAATAATTTGTGTGACAGTGGAGCCGACATGACAATGTTAGAGTGAAGTGAAAAAAATTAATTACATGGAAAAGAAATTAATTACATGTTAGCAATCCATTAATGGAAAATTTGAACAATTATATTAATAGAGGTGATTAAATTAAGGAAAAATAATATAAATAATCAAAATAAAACTTCGAAGTAACTTTCAAAACAAGAAATGAAGATCATTTATGAGGTTAACAACTGAATGATCTTGATGGTACATTGCAAAAATTTTCTAAGTAAACAACCATGTATTATTATAGACAACAAAACTTTCAAGTGGAAAGACTAGCAGGAAAAAGCATAAATTGATGAACAAAAAAAAACGAAGAAGAGAAAGATAAGTAGCTCTTTTACTTCCATTATCATAATCTTGATGGTACATTGCAAAAAATAAGAATAGAAGTGAATGGTTTGACATTTATCCTTTTAAGATTCGAACAAAACTGATTCAACTATTTATGGTTACATTTAATTGACCGTATAACGAATTGTTTTAAGATTCTTCCCCTAGTTTTGATCATTTTTGCAGACTATAAAGTGGCCTCACAAGCAAGCTAAAGAACAATGGGGCTGCTGTAATGAACTTAAACCCATCCATGTCCCCCTAAGAAACAGGGGTCAATGGCGAAAATCCCAGACTCTTGTAATGATAGAATTAAAATAGCTTACCTTGACATTGGCGCAAATAGACCACGGTTTAGTGTTAAGGTTGATTGTTGAATGATTGAAGCAGATGACCAATAATGAAAGGGGTTTAAGAGTATGGTAGTTCTAGCGACTCCAGGACGCACCACCATGATGATAACCGTAACCATTGGAATCTTTATGTTTATGGCTATGTCTAGAACTTTTCTTCCTTGAACTCTTTTCTTTCTTTGAGAATGTTTCTTCATCCCAGTCCTTTGTTACATCAACGTTTTCTTTTATTTTCTTCTTTCTGTGCCTTCCTTTGGAAGAAGATTTCCTCTTTCTTCCAGAGGATTGAGCACTAACATCTC
This sequence comes from Gossypium turneri, assembly GCA_008044935.1. Taxonomy (NCBI): domain Eukaryota; kingdom Viridiplantae; phylum Streptophyta; class Magnoliopsida; order Malvales; family Malvaceae; genus Gossypium; species Gossypium turneri. Next base: position 54,106,407 of record CP032571.1, read on the forward strand.
CAGCATTTCCGTTCCCTCGAGGCAGCGGTTCTTCATCATCGAACTGCCAATTGCATAAGATGTCCTGCTTCTCTCCGTTAAGTGTTTGTAAAGGCTCCCCGGCTCCAGGAAGCAAGTTACTAAAGGTGACATCCCCACTAGGTCCTCCTTTGCGCTCAAGCAAAACTGGATCCGGTCTAATTATGGTACCGAGAATGCTTCTATTGGGGCCCAGAGCCAAAATGTTCTTGGGATTACTCAGGTTCGAAAGTGCCATTCCGAAAGCTGACCTAATCTGCAAGACAATACATAACATTCTCACTACATGTATTCTGATAGTAGCTGAAAACCTTCCTCACCTTCAATAGAAGGTTGGAATGAAGCCAACTTGATCCAACTTATCCTACCAGAGGGATACTAGGTTTACTGCATGAATAAGGGGGTAAGAGGGCAGCCATGGGTGAAGGGTTTTCCCCCTCGAGATACAATGAACTAGAAAGGTAAAAATTATTAACCTGGATATAGTTAAATGAGTTCTTCCCAATGTCATTGTCTGGAGTCTGTTTCATCATAAGAAAGAGATTAATAAATTTAAAAAGAGAGAGAGAGAGCATAACTCAGCAGCCAAAGCATGAATAAGAAGTAACAACATTCAAGGCAACCTGTGGGTCCTCAATGGAGATGAGAAATGGCCGTCCTTTGTTTGAAAACCTAAAGAAGAATCAAACCAAAAGAAGAATATACAATTTTAGTCACAAGTAATTGTGGAAGAAAAGTGATTAACTCAGCATGACGGAAATTTTTTTCCTTTTACCCTTTGCTACTCTTCAAAAAGAAAGTGCCTCTCTCTTTGCAAGATACACCAACATCCACAGTGTTCAATTTTCGTCCATAAAAATCAAAGAAATGCACCTAATTTCAAAATGAAGTACATTTATAACACTGCATGTCAGCTTTTCTTTTCAGTTCTCTTATTTTATCACAAAATGTTCAGATTAAGAGGGAAGCAAAAGAGAAAATGGTTTCTGTGCACACGTACCAAGAGCATTCCCAAGTTATGTTCCGGATAAGCTCTGGATTCACTCAGATTCTGAAGTACGGAAAGCCACAAGATAGGTTAGGCAACACCAATAAAACAGGGGTAAAAGCAAACGGTGCTAGAGTCCAATGCCTTATCGAAAATCCGAAAATGCATACCTGCAACATGGCTATGATCATTGCAAGGAGAGCATATGAACCTATTCCACCTGAATATACCTGCATAGTTTCAAAAACATTGCAAATCAAGAACAGAGGAACACTACTTTTTGAACAAAGCGAACAGATCATCAATATAGATAAACTCAAACCTCATTCAGGTCTCTCTGTTGTAAAAATACTTTCAAGATCAAACACAATGGTCGTAATTGAGGCCATTTTAGTACTGCTTCCTAAGAGAAAACACATAAGCAAAGTTTAAATTTAGAAAAAAACAAAGAAAATATCTAGAAAAAAGTCCAAAGTTTATGGAACATACAAAGAAATAAACTAAAGAAGCAGAGCTTTAATTAACCACAGGAAAACCACAGAAGTCCTAATTTTGAGGAACATGAGTTAATCGAACCAAAATGATTTACATAAATTTTAATCAACAAATCCAGAAGTAGACATAGGAAATAAATGAAAATTAAGCAGTGATTCCCATTGGTGAAGATAAAGCTAGGAAACAATCAAACTCAACACAAGAGCACAATCCTCAAGAATAATTGCAGCCAAAAATGAAACTTGACTCAGAAGAAATCCTAATAAGAAAGAGTCTATGGTCCAACTTAATTGACCTCATCTGACAAGAAAGGGGATTAAAATAACTATATCTTAAGCACCACTAACAAATGAAACATCTGAGGCAGGAAAGTCTGTAATTGCAACAAACCTTGATAAACTCAGCAGCTTTTGGTCCATTATCCACATCAAAGCTGCAATATTGAACACCCAATTAAATATTAAATTGTGAGACAGAAGTGCTAAAGAAAATATGAAACATGGCTTTTAAATTGCCACATCAAACCAAGATGGAGATAAACAACTTTCTTTGGTGCACTTATTACATCTTCTATAAATCAGTCTAGGAAACTAAACATGCCTCCACCCTCATCAAATTCCAAGCATCCCATCAGATCTTGTCAGTCAAGAAAATTCAGGAAAATAGGAATCTCAATCAAGTGAACTGTTTATGCGATTACAGAAAAAATGACCAAGATTTCTTGTTCATGAATTCTCGACAATCTCATCTTCCTGAAATAAAAAATAAAGAAAATTTCTCTGTCTGGTAAACTAGTTAGCCTCATTCGCTACTAATATCCGAATCCTAAGTTTTTTTATGGAATTTCCAAATACTTGGACATCCCAATTATCATGGACCTTCCAAAACACCTCACTGCTAAAATTTCATATTAATCCAGTGTCTTTTATGATGATATTCATACCAGAACTAAAACAAATTCAGAAATGTTCGGAGGCGAAGAGAATTTTAGATGAGATATTGAATTAAAACATACTAGGACAAGAGGGCAAGAGGAATATAGAACTACCTTATATCAAATGCGACACCGCTTTTCTTTTCTACAAACTTAATTATTGGCACGCGAGCTTTTGCAATTACCTGATAGGAATTGAATTGTTAGCTAAATATACTCTATTGTATCAGTAAACTTTCCAAAAAAATATAATACCTGCATCTTTTTTGCAATTCCCCTTTGAGATAATGCCCTGGAAAGAGCATACAAACCAGTCTGTGGATTTTTTATACCTGACTCTAGAATCACTACCTACATAAAATGGAAACAAATGGCTTAAGAAAGTCAGTCATACAGAATAGGGGAGAAATACAAAAATTTGGGTCAGCTTTCCTCTGCCTATTGTTTTTCTTTCCTTTCCATAGTAGAAAATCTATATACTAAATTTCATAATCCTAATGAAAAACCCATCAACCATGTTACGCAAGCTACAATATAACAAGATTAAACATTAATATAGTTTGAGTTGCGAGACATAAACTTATGGGACAAAAGGAAGCAAACTACTCACATCAATATCACTTGTTGGTAAATAAAGCCCTGTCCTGAACGACCCAAAAACTTCTGGCTGCAAAGCAACAACTCATTACCGTTTGGCATTGTACACTATGTGTGCATCTTTACATGTGTGTGCTTTTGTGCATTAGAGAAAGAGAGGCTGCCAATCATACCCTGCAGGCAGGCCATATGTACTTGATAACATCAAAAACAGAATGCACAGCTGCATCACGTGCTGCTTGCTCTTCGGGAGTAGGGGATAGAAAATCACAGAAGTCCACTATTTCTGCAACGCCCACCATGGTGGGAAGTATTAAAATATGCTTATGATGTACTCACCATAAAAGTTCCATTCAAGAATCTTTATTACCAGCTACCAATTACAGGAACCCAATGTGCTACAAACACACATACTTTTAAAAAAATCAAGCTAAATTATATATTTAGCCCTTCTTCAATAATTACAAGATTATATTAACAGAACTCTAAAATCTGAAGTACTTGATTCAAATGCCCATCTATAGACTCCATGTATCATTCCCACCACACATACTGGCCAAAAATGTATGACTCTTCAATCATAAACTCAAGGACCATAATGACCATTGGACGTGCAACCCTCCATTTCTTTTCTAGACAACCATATCCACCAAATTAATGTGGTTTACCCTAAAACAACAAAAATCAGAGTAACAAGCAGATGACAGAGTTCCAAATGAATTATCCAGAACTAGCACACAAACCAAGGTAAAGATACAAAATGCCAAAATTTATTAATGGATATCTCAATTTAAAAACTTAAAACTTCATTTCCAACTATATTCATCACTAAAATAACTAAAAGCATTGAATTTAAAGGCAATTGAAAAATATGATAGCAATAAAGCTGGCCCGATATTTTGTAAGGGGTCAAAAACTGAACTTCAAATCAGCTTAAGCACTATAAACTATAATTAATGATCACAAACTTCAATTTTACATAGAATAACCAAACAGTTCGATAAAAAAACAGAAAAAAAAAAGTCAAAAAATTCAAAATTTCCATTACAAAAAGCTCAAATCATCAGCGAACCTTTATGCAACTGAAGCATTGGACTTTGGAACCTACTATTCCCACGAAACCACCATTTGTTCTCAAGCCTTGGCTCATCCGCAGGACCCGGTGTCTTCGGCTCTGGTTCATCCCAGGCCGAGACTGGAGCCCGAATTACTACTGGTTCATCCGGCTCATTAACATCAAGCGAGAAATAGTCCGGCGCAGCGGAGTCCACGGAGATGGTATTTTCTGCCGATAGAGAGATTTCGTTGCGGAAGACAGTGTACGGCTCAACAGGAGATTCATTGGAAGGCGGAGATTCGGCGGTAGGGGAAGAAGGGAGAGAAATTGGGTTTAAGGTTAGGGTTTCGTAGAGGATGGGTTGCGAATTTGTGGGAGTTTGAGGTTCCATTGAAGGGAATTTTGAAGGAAAGAATAGATTATGGTATTGGGGAATTGAGGAAGTTAGGGGACAGGTCGCGAATTGCTGGGTTCGGGGTTCCACCGACTGAGATGCAGTTTCATGGAGGTTAAACGTTAGGGCTTTGGGGATTAGGGAAATTAGGGTTTTTGGGTCTAGGCGGTATCTTTTAATCTTAAACGACGTAGGATTTATACATTTCCTTTTTGTTTTCTAATTTGTTGTTAAGGTTTAATTCTGGTTTTAGTCCTTCTACAATACTGCAAATTAGAATTTAATTCTTCTACTTTAATTTCTCATTATTTAATTCTCTAATTTTATGTTATTAATAAGTTTAAATCAACAATGTTGTTAATTGTTTCCATTAATGAAGCAATCAGCTAAATATAATTTTATTATTAATTAATATAACCTATAACTCATCTCACATTCATTTTCTCTTAAGCCTCGTCCATGAAAACTTAAAGCAACTACGTATAAAAAATCAACCAATAACTCTTTCTTTCTCAACTCTCAATTTCTTGCAAAAGTGAAGATGAAAAAAAGTGAGACATCATGATTGGAACTAGAAAACTCTAAGAATCTGGTCGGAAAATCAATTTACCTCTCAAGAATTAAAAAAAAAATACGTACAAAATAAGCTTATATTAATATATAATATATATTTTATAATTAAATTTAAATAAAAATATTTTTATTATTTTTAAAATAGTGAAACGAAATCATTTTGACCAGCTAAGTTTAGTTGGGCTTGAACCTACAATTTTTTTTTTAATCGGGCTTAAGCTTGGCACAACCTATAAACCCATTTAATGATAGGTAACATTTTAGTTGAGGAAGGTTAAGGAGAGGGAAGCTTATAAGAATGGGTTGATGTATGGTGTAGAACCGTGCGTGATAGAAAATAAAATAAAAAATTAGTAATTTTTAATTTTTATAGCTTTAGTTTTATATTTTTATAGTATATGAATAATTTAAATAAATTTTATATATTATTCTATTTTTTATAAAATTTAACATTTTCTATGCTTTTTTTATAATTTTTGATATTTTTCAAAAAATTGTATAATATTTTCTATATTTTTCTAAAAATTTTATAACATTTAAAAATTTTCTATATTTTTTATATTTTAAATAATTTTTTATAAATTTCTAATAATTTTTTATGAATTTGTAATTTATATAAAATAGATTTCTTTAGATTTTTAATAATTTTTTACTTAAATAAGCAAATAAGCCCTCATAAAATAAAATAAAAATTAATTAAGCCCTCCATGTCATCTTTTTTCCATGTTAGTTACCGCTAGAGGTGTTCATGGGCCGCCCAGCCCGACGTCCCGCCTGAAATATGGGAGGGTTTGGGTAAAAATATATGCCTGAAATATGGGTTTGGGCAAAAAAAGAGGCCCGTTTAGAAAACAGGCCGGGCCTCGGGCACCACTTTTTTGGCCCGAGCCCTGCCCGAATATAATAAATATATTTTTTTATTTTTTATTTTAAAATACTTTTTTATTTTTTATTTTAAAAATAAATTTTTGGTGTTTATTAAAAAAATAAGTCGGGTCGGGCCGGGCCGGGTCGGACTTGGGCTTAGGAATTTTTCCCGAGCCAGGTCTGGATAAAATTTTAGGCCCATATTTTGGGTCGGGCCGGGCCCGAGCCTAGGACGCGGGCCTAAATTTTTTTCTAGTCCCGGCCCATGAACACCTCTAGTTACCACAATATCATTTTTGTCTCATTACCATATTAGCTTAGCACGTCACCCACCACGTTAGCATCAACAATTAATGGCCGTTAGGGGCTTCAATGGAAAATTGAATTCAATGGGCTTAATTAGGTACCAATCATGATTCAAATGGCTCAATTAGGTGCACTTTTCAACGAGGGGATTAATTTTTTTTCATTATTTTTAGAGGTTTTATCTGACATTTTAGCCAATATTAAATTAAAAAAAGCTTTGGCTTAGTAGCAAAATTAATGTTTTAGTTATGTAAATAGCATGAGTTCAAGTCTAATTGTCACGGGGCTAGACCTTTTGTCTCGCAAACCGTGCGGCCTCAGGCGATCCGTTTGCTCCAAACTCGCCCAAGTCAGCCTTAACTCAAGTGAGGATTCCTTAGAACTCCTCCAAGGCACCAATTTGTATAGTGGAAGCGATTTATGCCAAAAGAAGCTAAGCCAAAGAACAACAGAAAGCCACAAAAAAGAATGCACATAAGGTGTTTGAGTAAATGCTCTCAGAATTCTATTACTCTTAAGAATTCAGAATACAATGGATGAGTACAAATGAGGGGGGGAGGCTCTCTATTTATAGTTGAGCTCCCCCAAAACCGACGGTCAAGATACAATTACATCGACGGATGAGATTGACTATATCCCTTTATTTTAGGGATTTACAAGATAAGCCATATCCAATCTAATCTAATCTTTACAAGATAAGATTCCCTCTATCTCTAAGATTAGTTACCATGTTGGCCTGAATGTCTTCCTTATCGGGCCAACTGGGCTTCAATCTAACAGGCTTCTCCTGTAGTTCTTTGAATCGGGCCAGTTCTCGTGGGCCAAATGATCCCCATCTGAGCAATAGACCTCCATTGGATGCATTTGGTGCGATGGTCACGGGCTTTGAACTACGGCCCGTGACATTCTCCCCCACCCATTCTCGCAACGTCCTCGTTGCGTCCTCCGAATGGCACTGACTTGATTCGCCTCGATCTCGTTTTGACACCTTAGCCTTTCCCTTCCTTCGGGACTTTTGCCTCGGCTTACGTCGCTTCTTGACTCGAACCGTCTTACTCTTTTGTACATCTCGATGACAAGAAGCTATGTCGCTCTCTTGTCCACATTCTAACTTTACTCGAACAGAATCCTCTTGATTCATCACACTTGGCTTCGCTTTGCCCACAGTCTCTCGGCCTCTTTGCCCAAGAACTTCGAAAGGGCCCCTACGTTCTCGCCAAGTCAACAAGTTAGAATGCAACACACTATTAAAGTGTTCGGAATGTACCTTACTCGCAGCATTTACTCGTCCCAACTGCTTTTGCATCGCTCCCTTTTCCTTAGAGCCCGATGCATAACCCACCTTTCCCAAAGGTGCCGGTTCCACAGTCGAATCTGCAGGCTTCATATCGAAGCCACTAACACTTCCGAAGGAGTTTTCGTATCTTTCTATTTTACCGAGTCAATGTCCCCCCATACGAAACATCCTCGACCAGTTAGATTGACGACAACACCTTTGCCCCCACCTTTATATCTCGATGCACCGGCACAACAATTCTTGTTAACGCACCAGTACTAATATGAATTTGATCGGCACATGGATACAGAACTATTTTAATCCTGTCAAGGAAGTTTAAGCCAAGTACATAATCGTAATCATCTAATTCGATTACCTCAAAGTCTTCCTTGCCCTTCCATTCACCGATTTGTAGTTCCACATTCTGAACTACTCCCAAAGTTGGGGCCTCCTCGGAATTTACTGTCTTGATCTTCCTATTCGATTTCCTAATCGGCAGACCAAGCTTCTTTGCAGCCTTCTCCGATATGAACAAGTCTGATGCTCCCGTATCAATAAGAGCACTCCGCTTCTGACCCGAAATGTTGATGTCTACAAACATCAACCCTTCTTTTCCATTCCTTTTCTTAGGAATGAGCACCATCGAATTGACCCTCGATGGCTTTTCCTCAACAGGCTTCGCCTCTTCCGGCTCATCATTTCTCTTGATAGCCGACACTGAAGATACCTTTGGGCAGTCCCTCTTCATGTGCGGTCCCTTACAAAAGTAGCATCGTAACTTTCCCCTCTTTTCTTTCGGGCTATTAGGTCTCCACTTCCCATTTTGTGGTTTCCTATTATCACCATCGCTGCTACTACCATTGCCATCATAGCTTTGTCTCCTTTCATCCTCCTCATGGTACCCACCATTGCCCCTCCTATTGGGCTTGGAAGATTCAAACCTGTCCCTTCTCGGAGCAAGTTCCACTATAGACTCCGCTACCATCATGGCATTGGTGAGTTCTTTAACTCCTTGACGTTGCAATTCTTGCTTCGCCCATGGTTTCAGCCCATCTGTAAAGGAGAAGAATGCTTCTTTCTCACTCAAATCAGAGATCTGGAGCATGAGTTCACTGACCTCCCGCACATACTCCCTAACCGTGCCTCGTTGCGTTAGCCGTCGCAACTTTGCTCGAGCTTCATCCTCGGCATACTCGGGGTAAAACTGTGCTTTAAATTCATCCTGGAACTCCTTCTAAGTCCCAATCTCGGTACCAACACGTCTCACATCAGTGGACCTACGTCTCTACCATAACAAAGCAACGTCAGTGAAATACATAGCAACAGTGTTTACCTTTGTAACATCATCCTCGATGTTCATCGCACGGAAGTATTGCTCTATGGCCCAAAGAAAGTTGTCCACCTCACTTGCAGACCTTGCCCCCTTAAACGCCTTCGGCTTGAGCACATCCATCGCTTGTGGCTTCGGCTTTGAAGCCAACATTCCATTCCTTATGGCAGCCTTGAAAATCTTGAGCTGCCCCTTAAGCTCATTGATCTCCTCCTTCAAAGCTGTCACCATAGCCTCGAGAGCATCATTCTTCTCAGCCAGCTTATTCTCTGAGGAACCGATAGTATCCCACACAAATTCCCTGAGCTGTCCTTGCAATGTTTGCAACCCATCATTGTGTCTATCATCGACATCGTCGATCCTCTCCTTGACTTCCCCCATGGACTCCTCGAGAGTGACGACTCGATCCTCCAAAGCCGACAATAAGTCCCTTGATCGACTCGCTTTTCTGGCCCTTCCTCGGGTCTCCATTGGCTTATTCTGACCAACAACTTCTTTCGACATCCCAACAGTGCCTTCGAACCAACTCGAATATCACTTGGTTCAAACCTTGGCTCGGATACCACTTGTCACGGGGCTAAACCTTTCGTCTCGCAAACCGTGCGGCCTTAGGCGATCCGTTTGCTCCAAACTCGCCCAAGTCAGCCTTAACTCAAGTGAGGATTCCTTAGAACTCCTCCAAGGCACCAATTTGTATAGCAGAAGCGATTTATGCCAAAAGAAGCTAAGCCAAAGAACAACAGAAAGCCACAGAAAAGAATGCACACAAGGTGTTTGAGTAAATGCTCTCAGAATTATATTACTCTTAAGAATTCAGAATACAATGGATGAGTACAAATGAGGGGGGAGGCTCTCTATTTATAGTTGAGCTCCCCCAAAACCGACGGTCAAGATACAATTACATCGACGGATGAGATTGACTATATCCCTTTATTTTAGGGATTTACAAGATAAGCCATATCCAATCTAATCTAATCTTTACAAGATAAGATTCCCTCTATCTCTAAGATTAGTTACCATGTTGGCCTGAATGTCTTCCTTATCGGGCCAACTAGGCTTCAATCTAACAGGCTTCTCCTGTAGCTCTTTGAATCGGGCCAGTTCTCGTGGGCCAAATGATCCCCATCTGAGCAATAGACCTCCATTGGATGCATTTGGTGCGATGGTCACGGGCTTTGAACTGCGGCCCGTGACATAATCACATGCAATTTTTTTATTTTTTTAACCAAAAGACTTTAATACCTTGATTAATATAACTTATTTTAATGACGGAAGAATATATTCATAATTTACCTAATTGAATTGGCGTTCAATTGATTCATGACATCAACTCAATAAGAAAATTAAATAATAATATACATGAGAAAGATTAAATTAATTTTTGTACAGCTCACATACCTTTAACAGAAATAAATCATTATCATGCACATACTACGATAATAACTATAAGTCTATAATTTTTTTTAAAATTACAATAAAAAGGTAAATATTTAACAACGCGGCTCAAATCTAAACTACATTTAGGACAATGAACATTTTGACAATCAAGTCAACACATTAAAATGAAAATTTGTTATAAGAAAATTGTTGTCGAATGTTATATAATTTGATAATTAAACAGAAACAGCATAATCATTCTCGCACCCCATGAAATCAATTAGTTAACTTTTCCTCCATGGTCAAACAAAAACCAACTCAATCCCAAAATAACTATAAAAAAACCAACTATTCATATATATTAAAATAAAAAAATAAGTAAATGAGATTTTGTTGATAATAATTACCTTAACTTCATAACAAAAAAAAAAAAAGAAAAAAATCAAAGTTTTTTCCATCTTCACGTGAAATGTTCTGTTAATTTTTCAGGTATCTTGCTTGGTTTCATCAATGGTGGAAACTTCGAAATTTTGGCTACCTGGCCCTTTACAAAATTCGTTTCAGAAAAAAACAAAACTAGAGCCTGGAAAGTATGACAGTTATGGACATTAAGAATAAATATGTTCGAAAATTAAAAGAAAAAACACAACTTTAATTATCCCACAAAGTTGAAAACTATAATCTTTACAACATCAGGATCAAATCACTGCTTTTCTTCAACTTTCAAGTGCTTTTGCCTTTTACAATTTGCTTTCTCAAAGAAAAAAAAAACTTCAATAAGTCATCAATGGAGGCTTCACCACCATCACCGGACAATAACGAACACACTAACGTCACTTACGATCTTCAAGATTTCCAAACATCGATCTTCGTTTGCCTCGTGGGAATATTGCTCATCGTCCTCTTCATTCAAATCTCCGAGCGAGTCGTCACCTGGCTACGGCACGAAGTCGCCGTCGATCATCTTGACCTCGAATTGGTCCAAATCGCCAATTATCAACTCGAAAATTCAGATTGGCCCGATGAAGCTATGGCGCTGAACAATGTGTGGGTGATGGAGATTTTCAACGGGTTCATGGTGTATTTGGCCGAATGGCAAGTCTCGGGGCTAACCCCAGAGTTCTTGGAGCAAGCTTTGCCTTGCGTGACCTACAAAAGCTTGGGACAAACAACGTTAGATGAATGTGTGATTTGTTTGGATGGTTTTGAAGATGATGAAATGTGTCGGGTTTTCCCAGTCTGCGAACATGTTTTTCATTTCAGTTGCATAGATAACTGGTTGAGAAACCATTTAACTTGTCCGATTTGTCGGAATTGTATACTAGATGGTGTGAGCATGGCATTGACAATGTAAATAACGTATTGGAAGATGGCCATCTTCTAAGGTAAGGGCAACGTCGAGATCCTCTCCCACTATCTCAGTAAGGCACAGAAGGACCACCAGCACTAGTACAAACTGTTGGCCCCATGGAAACTAGAGCATGAGATCTATCAATAGAGCCTATGTTCTTTAGAAGCACAGAATAAATGAAAAAAACCCTACAAACAAAAAACGAAGTATCATGAACCTGCATCAACCACATCAGGCACAAGACCTTCAACCCGATCATCGACAGTGCCTTCCACGAGATTCTTGGACAAGGGAGCTTTCACGTGTAAGTGTTCATACACATAACGAAAAACAAAATCAGCAGCTCCTTTCTCTTCCCCTAATATCAGCTGCACCAAGTAATGCTCACCGCATGAGGCCACATCGAACGTGAAACAGGAGGAATAGTGAAGACATCCAACATTTCATTTAGCACGTGTCATGCAGAAATTTCAAGTTTTTTGGCAAAAAAGTTATTAGTTTCATACAGAGCAAGTGACGAATTTTCATTTGGGGATTATTTTTACATTAGCCCTACATAACCTTACTTGGTGAGTGAAAAAATATTTTTTTATGAAAGATTATTATATTCAAAATAAAAAAAATGAAAATGTAAGAAATTACTAGGAGAGTGGATAATTCACACACCCTCTTCAATAGTAAATCACTGTCACCTATATTCCAAAAACATGAACTGTGGAGTAAATACTCGTGGCGAATTGGCTAAATACTGAGTTAATTATATATTTTATTTTGTAGTTTGATTTTTTATGCACTTTTCTACTCAATTAAAGGTATATATATATATATATATATTATAATAAGAACCATAATCTTTGATAAATCTTTGTTATAAGTAAATTCGTCTTATATATTGTATCATATAAACAGAAACAACATAATTATTTTTTAATCAGGTAAACTATAAAAATAGTCACTTTTGTTTGCTTTAGATTACATTTTAGTCACCTATGTTTGAAATATTATATTTTAGTCACTTACGTGTTCGTTTTGTTACAAAATAGTCAATCTACCGTTAAACTCCATTACCTCCCTAACGGCAGTTCTACATGACAGTCCAAATGGGTTTTAAATGCCAACATAGATGTCCAGTTGCTGGGATGAAAAAATGTTTTTAATTAAATAAATTTAATTTGGACTGCTACGTAAGACATCCAAGTTGGCATTTAAAACTCATTTGAACTACCACGTAGGAGCGCCGTTAGGGAGGTAACGGAGCTTAACGGTAAAGTGACCACTTCATAACAAAACGATAATATAAATGACTAAAACATAACATTTTAAAAATGTAATCTGAAGCAAACAAAAGTGATTATTTTTGTAATTTACCTTTTTTTAATCCGATAAAATCAATTAGTTTACGTTTTCTCGCGGTTTAAAAAATCAAACTTAGTACCTACTGCAACTATGAAAATCCAACTATTTTTATATATAAAATAAAAAACTGAAATTTTGTTGATGTTAGTTACCTTACCTTAATAACCAAATAAAAAAAATAACCCAAAGTTTTCTCCATTATCACCTGATTTTTTTTGTTAATTTATTTAGTTATCTACTTACATCAATGGTGGAAACATAAAGCTTTCGGTTAACTAGCCAATTACAAAATTCGTTTAAAAAATAACTAGAGCTTTAAGAGTAAATTTGTTCAGAAATTTATATATAAGAAAACCCCAACTTTGTTAACCCCAAAGCTGAGAACTATAATCTTTATAATATTAGAATCAAATCAACGGTTTTCTTCGGCTTTCGATTGATTTTGCCTTGCTTTCTAAAAAAAAAATCATCAATGGAGGCTTCACCACCTTCACCAAACGATAATGAACTCCCTAACGTCACCTACGATCTTCAAGATTTCCAAATGCCGATCGTTATTTGTCTCTTGGGAGTAATGTTCATCATCCTTTTCATTCAAATCTTCGACCGATTTCACAACTGGCTCCGGTACGAAGCCAGCATCGATCAACTTGACATCGAATGGGGCCAAGTTGCCGATTATCAACTCGAAAATTCCGATTGGTCACATGAAGCTATGGCACAGAATAATTTCTGGATGGTGGAGATTTTCAACGGGTTCATGGAATATTTGGCCGAAAGGCAAGGCACGGGGCTGACCCCGGAGTTCTTGGAGCATGCTTCGCCATGCGTGAGCTACAAAAGTTTGAGAGAAACAACGTTGGATGAATGTGTGATTTGCTTGGAAGACTTCGAAGATGATGAATTGTGTCGGGTTTTCCCTGTTTGCAAACATGTTTTTCATTTTAGTTGCATAGATAACTGGTTGAGAAAACATTTAACTTGTCCGATTTGTCGGAATTGCATAGTAGATAGTATGAGCATGACATTGAGAATGTAAGTATATATATACTTTTTGTTTCCGAACATGTTTTTCATTATAGTTGCAGAGATAACTGGTTGAGAAATCATGTAACTTGTTCAAGTTGCCGGAATTGTATAGTAGATAGTATGAGCATGACATTGAGAATGTAAATATATATATTTTTTGTATATATAGAATCAGTCTTTTCTTCTGCAGTTCTTTTCCTTTTTTAATCACAAATTGCAGAATTTATTATATCTTTTCTTCAGACATGATTATATGACAGGATAGGACAGAGAAAATTAATTATATATTTTTCAGGAGGGAATTTATGAAGAAAATTATATATTTGAGCTCAATTATAAAAATGGTAACAGTCCGTTTTTTTTTACTAATGTCGAAAACATTAATGAGGGAGCCCATAAATATATTTAATTAACATTTATGAGTTAAATATAATATAATATAATAGTGAATAGTGATTTAATAGATTTTATTAATTGGTCAATTAGTTAAAGTACAAGTGGTACGTATTGAAAGTTAATAATTTTGAAAATGAGGTTTTAATACTTTATTTTTATAAACCGAGATCATAAATATTATTATTGAATATTACGAAATTGTTATATAAGTGGGTTGAAGTTTGATCTGAAAATTTTGATGATTTGTGGTTAATTAAAAAAAAATAACTAAATCATAAAAACCGTAAAAGTTAATCGCTATTGAATTTTATTGATTAAAATGATTAAATAGTAATTGTTTGAGCATTAAAATGACAATTATTCCATAATGGTTTATAGTGAAGGGGTATTTTTTGTTATTATAGTAAAAATATAAGAGCATGTTTGGTTGGGTGTATTGGATTAGCCAATACACCCTTAATCCGTGGGCCCCACTTAAGCCCCTGTTAAGCAGGTGTTTGGTTCAATGTATTGCCTAATACACCCCTAATACGTTACGCCCCTAATCCCCGAAATTCTCTGTTTTCTAATCCCTGCCTTCTCCTCAGTTTACATCTGTTTTAGTTTTCACGCCCTATTTTGCCCTCTGTCCTTTTATTTGTCTCTCCTTTATCTCCTTCATTGCTTGCTTCGCCTTCGGCCAGTAGCCCCAAATTCTTCTCGAGCATGCCATAGAGAAAGGCAAGAAGAGAGCTGCTTCTGTTTTTCTCTCTCTAAGTAAAAATTTACAAAGGCTTCTCCTTTCTTTCTTTGTTTTCTGTAACAGACCCAGAAGTTTTAACCTAGTTTCAGGTATTTTTTTCTTCATATAAACTATGATAATTTTCCTTGTATGTTAATAACTTAATATCATTCATTTACTGAGGTTTTTAGTTCTTTTGGTTTTATATTGCACCATTTTAAAAAAAAGACCTTTATGTTTTTTATTAGTGGGTGATTTCTTTTTTTTTTCTTTACTTCATGATTAAGTATATAGGCTTTGTTGGTTCGTTCTAATAGGGAATTGGAAGTTGTTTCATTTTGGGTTTAAATTGTTAAAAGCATTAATTAATCAAAGGAAAAGAAGCGTTTTTAAGGGGGATTTGGGGTTGCATGTGTTCTTCTGTTGTTCTTATTGATTTGTTGTGTAAAAGAAAGCACTTGGTGTTAATTGAAGTTATTTGCAATGCATTTGATTGGTTTTATTTTGCGAGCGACTGATTTTGTTGTCATTTAAAGTATGCTAAAGTGAATGGTGAATTGCTTACTAAAAGAGGTGAACGGTTTTATCTGTTAAGGATGCAAGTCTATCATCTGTGCTTTTAGGTTCCTCCTTTAAGTTATTCAGCAAATTTTTTTTGACATATTCATCGCACACACTTTGTTCCATGTTTGATTCTTGTTCCTTTTTAACTTTCATTGTTGAGAAAAACTTTAAGATAGACTTCTTTTCATGTGTTTTCAGTGGTACCTACAAACATAGTTGAAGAAGTAATTAGTGGATTTCTTGGAATAAACCCTGACACCATGAGTTTCTAGTTAAATGCAACCTTTTTTCCGTAACAAAGCTAAGCAGAGCAAGACCATGAAGACAAGTTAAAAATCATTGAAATCAAATAGAAACTCATTCGTGAAGTTGTATCTGGACCAATGATCTAGACCAACTGTCAGCTGATGAATCCCTAAACTATGAAACCAAATAACATAAATTCCTTTAAATTCGAAGTGCTAGTCATCTCCTATTACACATCATGAAATATTCCTATTTAGCTTTTTCTTCTTTGTTGGGTTATGTTATTTATGTGTTTCTTATTCGTTATGTTATGGGCATGTTGTTTTACTTCTTCAAACGTATTGCTTTACTTTTTCTTCTTCTTTTTTTATTATTGAAATTGTATTTTTATTTTCACCTCTCAGTCCCAACCTCCCTTGCTTGCTTCGCCTCCGGCCACTAGCACTACTCCCTTAGTCCCTTGGCTTGCTTGCTCCACCCATAACTAAGCCTCTTGTATTCACTGAGTCACTGTAAGTTTTTTTGCAATTAAATTATTTGATTTTTTTTACTGTTACTGAGATTAGTATTGAAGAACTATGAGCCTTTTAACTTAATTCTGTCTAATATGATACTGGCAAGATTGTTAACTCTACCATAAAAAATTACATTACCAGAACATAAAACCAGCAGCACTCCAAGTTACCAAAATAATTACCTATTGTCATTTCAATCATTCTTCCATGGTTCTAAGATTATAAGCTCCCTTAGAAGAAATAAGAAAGCCTACTTTGATAGCCCCATCTAATAAAACATCCTTCAATACACTCCACTTCAATTATTGGATAGAATATAATTCTGGTAATGTCTTATTTGCATGTAACTCTTTAACCTACTCTCCATCTCATATATATATCGACTTTGAAGGCTTTCTGAGCATTGCCCTTTCTCATTATAGTTATTTTATTATCCAAGTCATCATGAATGTCCAATCTACTTGAATCTAAAGGTAGTTGCGTAATGATGTTATTTGCATGATTTTGCTGAATTTTTCGCATTCTTTTATCATGCTTGTTCATGAGTGGATTCAATAAATTATGCATCAACTAATTGAGGAAACTTGCTTACAAATGCATCCTACAGCAGTTGACCAAACTCATATTAACCACTGCTTCAAACATTTTAATACAACGTTATTCGAGTAAAAGCTATTTCACTAAATTACACGCCCTTCAAATGGAAGCCTGGAGTGATTCAACTGTATGAACACCATGGTCTCAACCAAAATATTTATTTTCGGTTTAATTTAAACAATATATTTAAACAATATAGTTGTTATTATTAAAGACTCAAATAATTATTGAATTAATTTACAAGGCTTTTTTATATAATAAGCTCTCTATTTTTAAATTATGTATAAACAATCAATCAAGTTCCAATTTCGATGCTTATATAATGTCCAAATTTAAGATTAAATCTGTATATTTTAATTAAAATATAATTCGGTACTTATATAAACAATCAATCAAGTTCCAATTTCGATGCTTATATAATATTCAAATTTAAGATTAAATCTGCATATTTTAATTAAAATATAATTCGGTACTTATATAAACAATCAATCAAGTTCCAATTTCGATGCTTATATAATTGTTATTAAATTAATAATATTCAAATTCCTTATTTAATTCAAATTGATTATAATATTATTTTCAAATAAATTATCAAATTATAAAATGACACTCAATTGACATAATTATTCATAAAGAGTTTATTCCTTTTTCAAATGCCTATAATGTTAATTACTCATGTTTTTGTTGCATCAACGGAGAAAATGTTCTAAAAATTAAAATTGATAAAATCTTACTGAAGATTAACAATATCTCAACAAAAATTGAATGAATTATCTATTTTATTAATTGAAAAAGATATCTTATACGATATTTATTTTAATAAATTTACATCTCTAAAGTGTGAGGGGATTGATACTGAGTTCTAATTTTAATATGGTGCAGTAATGGTTCGTCTGCCCTTAATTGCACAAAGTGTGAGGCGTAAAAGAATCGGTGCTGCATTGACAATTTGGTTGGAAATCTGTAGATTCGCGATTTGGTTCTTATTTAGAATAGGTGCCAGCCTTAGCCTACATACTTATAGACCAAGGATTAGGTCCTATACCGTAGATTTTTATGCACAACGGGATTATGTGAAGAGGCTTGTATATGCTAGTGACGAGACTTGTATTGAACAAGTTAGGATGAATAGAACTGCCTTTTTTAAACTATGTGAGATGTTAGAATCGATAGGGGGATTGAAGTCATCAAGGTTCATGCTTGTTGATGAGCAAGTAGAAATGTTTTTACATATCATCTCCCATCACCTTAAAAATCGAGTTATCAAGCATCACTTTAGAAGGTCCGGGGAAACTGTAAGCAGAGCATTTCATAGTGTTTTAAATGCTGTCATACGCTTACAAGATGTCTTATTTAAAAAGCCGGAGCCAATTACAGCCGATTCTTCTGACACAAGGTGGAAATGGTTTAAGGTATTAGACTGAGTTTTATATATAGCTTGTACAACATTTAGTTGACTTAGAATTAAATTAGTATTCTAACTCAAGGTTTTATATCATGTGATATAGAATTGCTTAGGTGCTCTTGATGGAACCCACATCAAGATTAGGGTGCCAACAGTTGATAAACCTAGATATCGAACCCGAAAAGGTGACATAGCAACAAATATGCTAGGTGTTTGTACACCTGAGATGCAATTTGTTTATGTTCTTCCTGGTTGGGAAGGTTCAGTTACCGATGGACGGGTGCTTCGAGATGCCATTAGTAGAAGACATGGACTAAAAGTTCCTCATGGTACAGTGTATAGTTAGAGGAATTTGAATTATTCATTAAGATCAAACTTTGTTTGCTGAATTAATCATTTTTTAAAAAATTTATTTTATAGGTTGTTATTATCTAGTTGATGCTGGATACACAAATTGTGAGGGATTTCTTGCACCATTTAGAGGATAGCGATATCATCTGAACGAGTGGCGTCAGGGTTATTAGCCAAGTTCTCCGCAAGAGCTTTTTAATATGAAACATGCCTCAGCACGTAATGTCATTGAAAGATGCTTTGGCTTATTAAAACTTAGATGGGGAATACTTAGGAGTCCATCGTTTTATCCTGTAAGGGTGCACAATAGAATTATTATTGCATGTTGTTTGCTCCATAATTTTATTCGAACCCATATGAGTATTGATCCCATTGAAGCGGAGGTGGGAGAAGGATTACCTACTAATGTGGTGGATGACGATGAACCGAATATCACAAATATTCATCCATCGGATGCTTGGGCAACTTGGAGGATGGAACTAGCCAACCAAATGTTCGATGAATGGCAAGCATCTAGAAATTAGTTAGGTTTAGGGACAAATTGAGTTTGAATTGATTTGTTGATGTTATTTTATGTATCTAGTTTATGAAACTTTGGTGGTCTTTGATTAAAATTCTGTATTGTACTAAACTTTGTTGAATTATAATTTAATTATCTTTTCATTCAGCATGTGTTATAAATTTAAATTTAGTATTGAACTACCGATATATTATTATAAACTGTTCACCTTTTGATTCATGATATTCAAAATAGTAAATAATGTTAATTTGTTTTTTTTTTCCTTAAGAATAATATGTCAGGTGTTCCACCAATGGGTGCTTCTTCTCAAGCTTCTCGAGGAAGCAAAAGAAAATGGGTTCCAGAAGAGGATGCAGCCTTGGTTTCTTGCATGGTGGATTTGCACAATGTAGGAACATTTAATGCTGATACCGGGTTCAAAGCCGGTTATTTGAACGAGCTAGAGAAAATGCTAGAAAAGCCTTTACCAAGAGCAATGTTGAAGGCGAAACCAAATATTGAATCTCGGATTAGGTGCCTAAAAAGGGAATGGTCAGTCGTCTACGACATGCTTAATGGCCAAAACAACAGTGGTTTTGGTTGGGACGAGCATAGGCAGCTCGTTGTTGCTGAAGATGCAGTTTGGGAATCATATGTAAAGGTAAAATGTATTTCAAGTATTTATTTGTTTTTTTACAAAACTTATAACTAATATGATTTCCTCATTTTTTTTAGAGTCACAAAGAAGCCTCTCAGTTCAGACATTGTTCTTTCCCTTACTACAACTAGCTTACTGCGATATACGCAAGAGATCGGGCGACTGGGAAAGACGCTCAAACAGCTGCTGATATTCTTGAAGAAGTACATGCTGAGGATGAACGTACTACAGATATGAATGAAGAGAGAAACACATTCTATGACTGCGAAGCTGACGTCTCTTTAGACGACATGGATGTTTCTGGTACAGATCCGCGAGGAGATAGAGACCAAGGGGGTTCCTCATCTTCAAACAAGAGAAAGAAGAAATCTGATGCTCGTGATAATGTGTATTCTTCATTTGAGGAGGCTGCCACCTTGTTGGGGGAAAAAATCCAGGCCGTTGGCGATCAAATCAGTAGGAGTCTTGCCTCCGAGGTGGTAGTTCAGCAGAAGTCAGAAGAAAAGATGGAAGAGAAAGCTTCAAATTTATATTCAGCCTTATGGTCAATTGAAGGTTTAACCGACGATCAGCGGTATGATGCTTTGAGTAAAATTCCCGATCATCCAACTCAAATGATCGTTTTCTTTAGTTTACCTTCTGTTGCCCGATTGGAATGGGTCAGAAGATTTCTTTCTCACCATTAAATATCAATGTTCAAACTTTTTGATGTTGTAAAACTATATAACATATGGATTATGATGTACAATTTCATTTTCATCTAACTTTTTCTTAGTATAAGTTAATTATGTTTATGCAGAATATAATTCTCAAGTTATATATTGATTTTAGTAAATTCATAAGAACATTTTATGAAATTATATTTAATAATAATTATTTTAAATTGTATTAAATCATATATTTTAATTAAAATATATTTAATATTAATTATTTCAAATTTTCATTTATAGTATCATATATTATGATTTGAGTAAATTCATATAAGAATATGAATTATTAAGAATTTTATTAAATTATATATTTTAATTATAATATATTTAATAATAATTATGTTTAAATATGATTAAATTATTTATTATTGATATTAATAATCTTATTAAAATTTAAATAACAATAACAATAATAATTTACCAAAACAAATTTCTGCTAATTATAAGAATTTTATCAAATTATATATTTTAATTAAAATATATTTAATAATAATTATGTTTAAATATGATTAAAATATTTATTACTGATAATAATAATCTTATTAAAATTTAAATAACAATAACAATAATCATTTACCAAAACAATTTTATGCTAAGGGTATTCTAGTCATTTTAGTTTTTTCCATTATGCTATTACACCTCTATTCCATTCAACCAAACAGTTGATTTGCTATTACACCTCTAATCCAATACACCTCTAATCCAATACAGCGAACCAAACGCACCCTAAGTATAATTAAAGTTAAAGTTAAAGTTAAATTCAATTATAATAAAACATAAACCAAACTTATCGTCTCTTTCATTTGGTCACCGTTTGGGAAGAAGAAATAGAAGAGGAATTCATTTTTGAATGCTTAAACAATCGGCACTCTTGCGAAATCAATTTCAGTAATATTTATATTTTTGATATCATTGCAATTAGGTTCAGTTAACTTATATTTCCGTTTTCAAAACTATTAAAGATTTTAAAATTTGCCATTGATAAATTTTAGATGTTTTTGATAGAAAATAGTAGATTTGAAAGCTATAAAATGTTTAAGAATTATTTGATACAGTAAATTTTGTTAATTTTTCATTTAGGGATTAAATTATGAGTATGTCAAAAGTGACATTAAATTTCTATAAATTTAAATTGTTAAGGGCTGTAAAAGTACATAAATGAAATTGGAATGAAAAGCGAAGCTCAATTGTGAGAGTTATACTTGTTTCAGTTTTAGAGGCTAAATTGAATAAAATGTAAAAGTTTAGGAAATTTATATAAAATAAAATTAAAAGATTGTAAGCATGAATTTGTGCGTTATTATGATATTGATATTGATATTTTGAATCTTAGCTATTATATATATAGATCAAGTTATTGACTTAGGCAAAAAAGGGTAAAACTGTCGAATAGTCCCTAGTATCTAAAGCATTACAGTTTTGTGAGGTAAGTTCATACCGTATAAATTTATTTAATTATCTATTGAGTTTCATCTGTATGTTCATTAATGTCTTATTAATATCTTGAATTGGCTATGAATTAGTATCTACATTAAGAAAATTGAAATGGATTGTTGCAAAATGGTATATGTTGAGAGTAAAACTCGATGAAATTAGTAAAAGTCTTGTATACGAGATTACGGGTTATTTCCCGCAGGTTTCGAGCTCTAGCATATGTTGCGAACTCAAGAATATAGGTATATTAAGCCCTGATCAGACTAATTATTGTGCAGGTTTAACCCTAACGTGTAACGAATCGTAAGTCAATGGTGTCAGGAATCATAGTTCCAAAACCCCGATTTCGCAAATCGGGCTCAAAAATATTATTATTATTATATTTTGGGAGTTCCCTTAGTAATGAATTAAATGATAGTTAGATTTCTTTAATTACTAGTGTTTGAAATTTTAAGTACAAGGATTAAATTAAATAGGTGATAAAATCTATATTGATATTAAATTGCAAAGTGGTATTAGATTAAGGACTTATTCATTAATTAAACCATTAATTATATAGATTTTTGATAGTCGACAATTATGATGATTTTAAGTATGTATATATTAATCATATAAATATATTATGTACATGGAATCTATAAGAAAAAAAATGGATTAGAATAAATATAATATACATGAAAACGAATTGTTTAATAACAAAAGAAAGAGAGAGAGAGTAAATAAAAATTAAAAGCTTCATTTTGCTCTTGCATGCCGAAAAGGGAGAGAATATTTCAGCCACATTGTTCATGCTTTAAAGCTCAAATTAGTTACTAATTTTTGGTTCTTATTTCATGGATTTTGTGTTTTTGGAATCCTAAGATTATGAGTTAAATAACTCATGTTAAAATTTTTACAATTGTTGATGTTGGAACAAGTTAGTATGATAGAAAAATCTAAGTTCTTAATGTTATTGGGGTAGATTCTTGGAATTGGAATGGAAGTGGAAAGAATTGAAAGATAGTCCATGAATTGCTGCATTGAGATTTTTAATTGAAGCAAACTTTAAAATGTGAGGGTAAAATTCATAATTTTGTGAAGTATAGGGACTGTTTTGGTGGGTTATTCTTATGCTGGAAATTTGGGATTTAATAAAATATTTTGTGATATGAATTTGGTTAGTATTATAACTAATTTGTGATATGAATTTGGTTAGTATTATAACTAACATTGAGTAAAATGTTATAAATAAATCTAGCATGGTGTGATTCTATAAAATTTAAGATTTTAGGGACTGTTAATAAATTAATTGTATATTTGGTGAGTCGTTAAAATTAAAAGGAAATATGATAATTTAATTTTGATGTTAATGTTTGAATTGGGTAAATGGCTATTGTTGTTAAATAAAAGTATGGACTATGATCTAGGATTGATTTATTTTAGTAAAAACAAGAATGGTATTAATTGAGTTAAATTGTTAAACGTAGATCAAGAAAAGTGTTAGAATTGAGTGACCCGAATCCTTATTTAAATAAAATACAGTGGTAAAATAAAATAAAAGTAAAATCCACATAGAACTACACTTCTTTTATTTTATTTTAGAATAAGGTTTTTTAAACCTTATTAAACTTCATCTATTTGATATTGATTAGAATAAGGTGTTTCAATCTTACTATACTTCTATTAGAATATGATTTTACAAGCCTATAAATAGACATAGTCTACTCCTCTTGTAATCATTCGAATTCGACATAGTGAATTTTCTTCTCTTCTGCCCGTGGTTTTTTTTTTCCGAAAGGGTTTCCACGTAAAAATCTGTGTGTTCTTTATTTTTTTCTCTTTTTTTTACGATATATTGTTATTGCCGACATTTTATGTTTACAAATTGGTATCCGAGCTTCCGGGTAATGGCATATTTGATGTATGAAATTCCGTTGTTGGATGGCAACACCAGATTCTCGTTGTGGCAGATAAAGATGTAGGCAGTTCTTGCACAGATGGACTTAGAGGAAGCCCTGCTAGGGGTAGATAAGATGCCTTCGACATTGACGGAGGAAGAGAAGAAGCGCAAGGATCAAAAGGCGTTAACACAGTTACATCTGCATTTGTCTAACAAAATTTTGTAGGATGTCATGAAGGAGAAGACCGTCGTTGGATTATGGAAGAGGTTGGAACAAATATGTATGTTGAAAACTCTAACCAACAAGTTGCATATAAAGCAGCATCTTTATGCTCATCGTTTGGAGGAAGGTGCGTCTGTGCACGAACATTTAATAGTGTTTAAAGAAATTCTCTCAAACTTGGAGGCCATGGAGGTTCAATATAATAAAGAAGATCTAGGGTTGATTCTACTTTATTCGTTACCCCTGTCTTATTCAACCTTTAGAGATACGATTTTATATATCCCGCGAGTCTCTCACAGTTGATGAGGTTTACGATTCTTTAAACTCGTATGATAAGATGAAGCATCTTGTGGTTAAAATTGACTCTCAGAGAGAGGGTTTCATTATTTGTGGAAGACAAGATTAGAATGCTGATAATGATCGTGGAAGGACACAAGCACGGAATCCTCGCAGTAAATCTAAGAGTAGATCGAAGTCTTCAAACAGAGGTAAAACTTGTAACTTCTGCAAGAAAAAATGGCACATTAAATCTGAGTGCTATAAGCTACAGAACAAGATCAAAAGGGAGACTACGAATCAAAAGAGAAAACAACTAAAAAATTCCGGTGAAGCTGATGTTGTAGAAGACTACAGCGATGATGAACTTCTAGCCGCTTCTGTCAACAATTCTAAAGTGATTGAGGAGTGGATACTTGATTCAGGCTGCACCTTCCACATGAGTCCCAATCAAGATTGATTTACAACTTATGAAACAGTGTCTGAAGGTATTGTTTTGATGGGAAATAATGCTTCGTGTAAAATCGCAGGTGTTGGAATAATTAAAGTTAAGATGTTTGATAAAGTTGCCAGAACACTTAGTGACGTACAACATCTTCCAAAATTGAAGAGAAATTTAATTTTATTGAGTACTCTTGATTCAAAAGGGTACAAATACATAGCTGAAAGTGGGGTTTTGAAGATTTTCAAAGATTCCCTCGTTGTAATGAAAGGGTAGAGAAAGACTGCCAAGTTATATGTTTTGTAGGTGTAATACCCCAAAAATTTTTACAGTAAGATATTATCTTTCATATAGTAAAATAAGGAAATAAAGCTACAAAAAGGGGAAATTTTGGAGTTATGTCAACATTGGGAAGTATATTATGACATATTAGTTCAAGAAAGGATTAAATCGCAAAAGTGAGAAAAGTTTTGTTGCCCAAGAGTAAATACTCAAAATTTGAGGGGTTAAAGTGTAAATATAAAAAAGTTGAAGGACCAATGGTATAAATATTTTAAGGGTGGAATGATCTAGAAACTAAGGAAAATGGATGGATTAGGACCAAATTGAAATAGGTGAAGAATTTTGAGGAACTAAATCGTAATTTTACCAAATTAAGTGATGACTCAAAGATGAAATTTTAAAAGATCATAAAGGGCAAAATGGTCAATTAGAAGAGAGAGAACTCTAGAAGATAATGATGATGTTGGAGATATTTTAGATTAATTAAATAAATATTAGTTTATTAATATTTTAATTTGATTTTTAAATGATATTTTATTATTATTTTATTTAGTATATATATAAGAAAATGAAGATGAAGAATCATCCAACCCACCATTTTTCCCATGCACCAACGTGAGAAAAAGAGAGAAAGAAAGAAAGTTTTACTTTTTTTACAATTTGGTCCTTCCACCAAAAATTCACCATTTTCATCTAGAAATTAAAAGAATTTTCATATCCATCAAGAGAGAAAGATAACAAGGTGTAACACCCCTAACCCGTATCCGTCGCCGAAGTAGGGTTTCGAGGCATTACCGAACAAACACAACCATTTTTAAAACCAAACTGATCACAAACATGAAAATTAAATTATTTTCGCATAGCTATTTATAATTTACAATCAAAATCTAATCAACATCGTACTCAAACCTATACATGCCATAAGATCGAGTTCAAATATTTAACAAAATACCAAAAGAAGTCGATAGTGTGATAGACTATGCTGATGATCCCGAGCTCGTAATGCGTCTCCAAAATCTATAAAAAAAACAAATGGACAAAAACAATCGAAGTAAGCTTTTATAGCTTAGTAAGTCTATAGCATATCTAAAATACATATAAAAGAATCATATAATTCTTTAAGTAAATTTATTGAAATCACAATTATCAATTATAATTACTAATCAAACATTGCTATATTAAATCATTTTGTTTAAATCTAAAAGGATGTGTATTTATCTAATACACATAAACGGACAAATGTATATACATTATATGCACATAATCAATTTACTAACATAATCATTAACTGCATATACTGATTTCTATAGTACTTATTGTTCGCACCTCATCGGATCCATTTAAATATAATTGTTCAAATACATATACCAAAAGCATAATTTTTATACTTATCAACTATAAGTGCCGAATGCACATATACACTTATACCCACCTATGCCGAATGCATACATATATACACCTATATATATATATATATATCCAACAATTTCATGACAACCGATATATATACATACTCAATATTCACAAGGATTCGAACGATTATATACTCATCATCCACCTTGAAACAATGTTCAGAAATTTATCTATTTCATATAAACAAAATCATATATATTTATACCCAGTGCATAGAATCACTTAATTTAAACAGATTCACTGGCACTTCACCTGATAGGCTTATAGTTTAATTCCGTTCACCGGCACTTAGCTTGCTAGGCCTATAGCCTGATTCAGTTCACCGGCACTTAGCCTGCTAGGCTTGTAGCCTGATTCAGTTCACCGGCACTTAGCCTGCTAGACGTATAGTCCGATTCAATTCACCGACACTTAGCCTGCTAGACGTATAGTCTGAATAATTTCACTGGTAATAAATTCGATAGTCGTTTCTCCGTTGGAATTGAATTATATTCAATTCTACGTAACAATCAAGCACTTAAAACATACTTGTATAATTCACAACAATAATTTCAGTTCAAAGAAGCTGTAATTCATATTCGAACTATATATGTATATAAATCCATACATAAAAATTCAGCTCAAAATTTATGACCTATATTTTTGAACCACATAGGTACATGAAATTCAAACACCAAATCCAGCTCAATAACTTCATGATTCAACCTAACAAATTTATGCATTTAACTTTATATCTTGAATCCTACTACTAATATCATACTATTAAATTTATAATATACCCTAAGTAATATACATTTAACATTCGAATTACTTAGGTACATATACATTTTATGGCATTAAATTCACTTCAAAAAAACATATTATACATTCAAACATATTATAAATAATCTAAGCTAATAATTCCATACCTTTGATTCAATACAAAAATTATACATGTGTATACATACATATTTGCACCTCATATACATTTATATATAATTTATACTTATAATTCAATATAAAAATGTATATACATGCTTATTCGAACCCTATGAATATTTTTATAACATTCACAATTCAACTAAATTCAAAAACTTTTTTATATATATATACATATATATATTCGAACATTATAAGTACAAATATAACATCCATACTTTCACTTAACTCCAAAAAACTTATACTTATATATACATACTTATTCGAACTTCTTATTTGCATATATAAATGCTTATAATAACCAAATTCAATTTATATACTTTTAATTATAGCTCATCAATTATATAATAAATATACACATATATATATGTTGAGTTAATAACATTAAATTGCTAATAGACTTACCTCGGACGATGGAAAATCGAAGTCGGACGATTATTCGACTAATTTAGCCTTTCCACGATCTAACTCCGATTTCTTTGGTTCTCGATCTAAATATATTCAAAATAAGATAATTTATTTATTAACACATTCAATTTAATCCAAAAACACATAATTTGGCAAATTACTATTTTGCCCCTAATATTTACACTTTTTGCTATTTAGTCCTTTTTGCACAAAACACAAAATACACAAAATTTTCCCTCACTAAGCTAGGGCCGAATGTTCCTTGTCTTCATACTAGTCCACACATTTCATTTATTTCACATTTTAGTCCCCCAAAAATTTAATTTCACAATTTAGCCCTATTTACTCAAATTCATCAAAAATCCCAATACAAAACATATTAATCTATCACATATCTTTCATTTTTCATCATCAACTATCACAAAGTCCAAGCATTCATCAATGGAACATTTCAAAATCATCAACAATTCACAAAATTAAAACATGGGTTTTGAAGAACACAAAGCAACGATCTCAAAAACGTAAAAATTATTAAAAATTAAAACCTAAACATACCTTAATCAAGCAAAATAAGTGCCGAAACCTAAAGAAAGCATGGATGGTTTCTTTCTTTTCTCCATTCGGCCAACAAAGATGAAAAATAGCCATCTTTTATGTTTTATTTTATTATAACTTAATTTATTAACTAAGTTACAAAATTAGCCTTTTAGTAATAAATATTTATAACATATAATATAAGGCTAATTTTGACCATTGCCACCCACTAACATTAAAATGGCCTAATTGCCACATAAAACCTCCATTTTATAAAGACAACAACAATTAAGCACTTTCATATTTAACCCTCAAATTTTTACTTTACGCGATTAAGTCATTTTCTCAAATTAAGCACACAAACAATAAAATTATTTCACGAAACTTTCACACATATAATTTCACACATATTTATCACGTAAAATAATATTAAAATATTTTTCAGACTTAAATTTGTGGTCCCGAAACCACTATTCCGATTAGGGTCAAAATTGGGCTGTTACAACTCTCCTCCCTTAGGGATTTTCGTCCCCGAAAATCTTACCGGTGAATAGGTTTGGATAACGTTCTTTCATTGTATCTTCTGACTCCCAAGTTGCTTCTTCAACTCCGTGTTTATGCCAAAGTACTTTGACTAATGGAATTTTCTTATTTCGTAATTCTTTAACCTCACGAGCCATAATGCTAATCGGTTCTTCTTCATATGACATATCAGAGTTAATTTCAATCTCGGTTGGACTAATCACATGCGAAGGATCGGATCTGTATCTACGAAGCATCGAAACATGGAATACATTGTGAATCTTTTCTAACTCTGATGGCAACAACAATTTGTAAGCAACCGGCCCGATACGCTCTATAATCTCATAGGGTCTAATGAATCTCGGACTTAATTTACCTTTGCGACCAAATCTAAGTATTTTCTTCCATGGTGAGACTTTTAAAAACACTTTGTCCCCGATCTGAAATTCTATATCCTTTCTTTTCAAGTCCGCATAAGATTTCTGATGATCTGATGCTGATTTCAGACTATCCCGTATCACTTTCACTCTCTGTTCAGTCTCTTTAATCAAATTGACCCCGTGTATCTTATTCTCACTGAGCTCGGTCCAATACAATGGTGTACGACATTTACGACCGTACAAAGCCTCGTAAGGTGCCATTTTGATACTAGATTGAAAGCTATTATTATAAGCAAATTCAATCAAAGGTAAGTATCGTTCCCACGTACCTTCAAACTCGAGAATGCAACATCTCAACATATCCTCAAGTATCTGAATGATTCGTTCTGATTGACCATCTGTCTGCGGATGGAAAGCTGTGCTAAAATGTAGTTTCATACCTAAAGCATCTTGTAGTTTCTTCCAAAATCGCGATGTGAATCTCGGATCTCTGTCTGAAACAATAGAAATAGGCACACCATGCAATCTCACAATTTGAGAAACATACAATTCAGCAAGTTTATCGAGTGGGAAATCCATGCGAATCGGAATAAAGTGTGTCGATTTTGTCAACCTATCAACAATAACCCAGATTGCATCTTTCTTGCTCGGTGTCAACGGTAAACCGGATACAAAATCCATTGTAACTCGGTCTCATTTCCATTCAGGTATCATGATCGGCTGAAGCAATCCAGATGGTACTTGATGCTTAGCTTTTACTTGCTGACATATTAAACATTTCGAAACAAAGTTAGAAATGTCTCATTTCATACCATGCCACCAATAGTGCTGTTTCAAATCGTTATACATTTTCGTGCTACCCGGATGGACAGAAAATCGACTATTATGAGCTTCATTCAAAATTATTTGAATTAACTCTGAATTTTTTGGAACACATAAACGATTTCTGAATCTCAAACAATCCTCAGCATCAACTAGAAACTCTGAATCAACATTTAAGTCACACTGAGCTCGTTTTGCAATTAAATCATCATCGACTTTCTGAGCTTCACAAATCTGTCGAACAAATAACGGTTTTGCTTTCAACTCAGCTACTATCACACCATCATCAGACATAGCCATATGCGCGTTCATTGCACGTAAAGTAAATAGTGATTTTTGACTTAGGGCATCAGCAACAACATTAGCCTTTCCCGGATGATAGTCAATCACAAGCTCGTAATCTTTTAGCAATTCTAACCATCGGCGCTGTCTCAAATTCAGATCTTTCTGACTCGTCAAATACTTCATGCTTTTGTGATCGGAATAAATATGACATTTTTCACCAAACAGATAGTGGCGCCATATTTTCAACGCAAATACAATAGCGGCCAATTCCAGATCATGAGTCGGGTAATTCTTTTCGTGCGGCTTTAACTGTCTCGAGGCATAGGCTACAACTTTGCCTTCCTGCATCAAAACACAGCCCAAACCATTTAAAGTTGCATCACTATAAATAACAAACTCTTTACCCGATTCTGGCTGAACTAAGACTGGAGCTTCTGTCAAAAGAACTTTCAACTGATCAAAACTTTTCTGACACTTTTCTGACCACTCGAACTTAACGTCTTTTTGTAGTAACTTTGTCATCGGGGTCGTAATCACAGAGAACCTTTTCACGAACCGTCTATAATAACCAGCGAGCCCCAGAAAGCTTCGAACTTCCGAAACATTCCTCGGAGGTTTCTAATCAAGTATAGCTGAAATTTTACTCGGATCAACCCGAATACCCGATGCTGATACAACATGGCCCAGAAAACTGACTTCACGTAACCAGAACTCATATTTACTAAACTTCGCATACAACTGCTTATCTCGCAAAGTTTGTAACACAAGTCTCAGATGTTCGGCATGCTCATTTTCGTCACGAGAGTAGATTAAAATGTCATCGATAAATACTACCACAAACCGATCTAGATACTTTCTAAAGATCCGATTCATCAAATCCATGAAAATAGCAGGTGCATTAGTAAGTCCGAAAGGCATAACCAAGAACTCATAATGTCCGTACCTCGTTCGGAAAGCAGTCTTTGGTACATCAGAGTCTTTAACTCACAACTGATAGTAGCCTGATCTCAGATCTATCTTCGAAAACACAGTAGCCCCTTTCAACTGATCGAACAAATCATCAATCCGTGGTAACGGATACTTATTCTTTATAGTCACCTTATTGAGTTGCCGGTAATCAATGCACATTCTCATCGTTCTGTCTTTCTTTCTCACAAATAGAACTGGTGCACCCCAAAGAGAGAAACTCGGTCGTGCAAAACCTTTATCAATCAACTCTTGCAACTGTACTTTCAATTCTTTTAATTCGGTTGGTGCCATACGGTACGGAGTTATCGAGATTGGAGTCGTCCCTGGTACTAACTCAATACCAAACTCTACCTCTCGAATAGGTGGCAAACCCGGTAATTCTTTAGGAAACACGTCTGAATACTCACACACTACTGGCACAGATTCAATCTTCTCTTCGGTCACTTTGCTATCAAGAACAAATGCAAGGTAAGCTTCACAACCTTTTCTCATATACTTCTGAGCCAACATCGAGGATATTATTGCTGGTAAACCATTCAGGTCATTAGATTCAATCCGATTAATCCCATCATTCTGACAACGTAGATCAATAGTTTTCCGTTTGCAGTTTACTATAGCATCATGCAGAGTTAACCAATCCATACCCAGAATTATATCAAACTCGTCGAATGGTAACAACATCAAATCAGCTGGAAAACATAAATCTCGAATCATCAACGGACAATTCTTACACACTTTGTCAACCAACACACACCGGCCCAGGGGGTTTGATACTTTAATTACAAACTCAGTAGACTCAACAGGTAGAGTCTTACAGAATACTAAGGTCTCACACACATAAGAATGAGTCGAACCAGGATCAATCAACGCAATAACATTAGTATCATAAAGAGTGAAAGTACCAGTAATAACATCTGGAGAAGAAGCCTCCTCTCGAGCTCGGATGGCATATGCTCTGGCAGGTGCACTAGCCTCAGATCGAACTGCTGTGTCCTTTGTCCCTCTCTGACTACCACTTACATTACCCAAGTGCCTTGGCGGTCTACCTCGTACTGACACATTACTCGGTCTGGTATTCTGCACAGTGTTTTGATCAGCTACCATCGGACACTCTCGAATGAAATGATCCTTTAAACCACACTTAAAGCAAGACCGATCATGTAATCTGTAATCTCCAGGATGCCATTTCCCACAATGCTTGCATTCTGATCTATTTTGTCGAACACTACCAACGCTAGCAACTGAAGTAGCTCGTGAACTCACAGGGGGTCGATCTCGATCATGTTTAGGAAACCCTGCAGTAGCTTTAGATCAGCTATGATCCTCTCTGGATTTCCTTGAGGCCGACTGGAATGATTTACCAAATGATCTTTTACGAGAATCTCGAGCTTCATAGTCAGCTTTT
The DNA here is from genome assembly GCA_008044935.1 of Gossypium turneri. NCBI lineage: Eukaryota > Viridiplantae > Streptophyta > Magnoliopsida > Malvales > Malvaceae > Gossypium > Gossypium turneri. Next base: position 54,139,209 of record CP032571.1, read on the forward strand.
CTCTTTTCTTTCCCAAGCTCCTCGGCTTTACAAGCTCGTTCAACAAGTACTACGAACTATTTTATCTCAAGTATGCCAACTAACATTTTAATATCTTCATTCAGCCCATCTTCAAATCTTTCACACATGATAGCTTCAGTCGAAACACACTCTCGAGCATATCTACTGAGTCTCACAAATTTCCGCTCATATTCTGTCACTGTCATACGACCCTGTTTCAATTCAAGAAATTCCTTACGTTTCTGATCAATGAATCTCTGGCTGATGTATTTCTTACGGAACTCAGTCTGAAAGAATTCCCAGGTCACTCGCTCTTTCGGAACCACCGATACTAGTGTATTCCACCAGTGATATGCAGTGTCCCGTAGCAAGGATATGGCACATTTCAAGCACTCATCAGGGGTGCAAGATAACTCATCAAATACCCGAATAGTATTATCAAGCCAAAATTCAGCTCGCTCAGCATCATCATCATCAGTAGCTCTGAACTCTTCGGCCCCATGTTTTCGAATTTTATCAACAGGAGGTTTAAGTAATCTCATAGGATCACTTACTTGAGGTATAATAGGAATCGAAGATGGATTAGTCAGGGGTGGGGGTTGTTGTGCAACCGGATTAGTTCGGACATATTGAGTAAACCAGTCATTCATCATTTGGTAAAAGGCTTGTTTAGCCTCTCCTTCCTGGTTACTCGAGATCGATCGAGAGTCCACCGGTTCTGTCCCTTGCACGGGAGCAGGTGCTATACTCTCAACATCATCGGCTACGGCTCGTTCGGGATCCATTACTATACGAAAATACAATTTTAGATGTCAGCAGTCATCACACTATCTCAGTATAAAAAATATGGCATGTATAGCTAGACTCATACACGCTACGTTAGTCCGAGAATCGACTAAACTGTAGCTCTGATACCGATAAAATGTAACACCCCTAACCCGTATCCGTCGCCGAAGTAGGGTTACGAGGCATTACCGAACAAACACAACCATTTTTAAAACCAAACTGATCACAAACATGAAAATTAAATTATTTTCGCATAGCTATTTATAATTTACAATCAAAATCTAATCAACATCGTACTCAAACCTATACATGCCATAAGATCGAGTTCAAATATTTAACAAAATACCAAAAGAAGTCGATAGTGTGATAGACTATGCTGATGATCCTCGAGCTCGTAACGCGTCTCCAAAATCTATAAAAAAAACAAATGGACAAAAACAATCAAAGTAAGCTTTTATAGCTTAGTAAGTCTATAGCATATCTAAAATACATATAAAAGAATCATATAATTCTTTAAGTAAATTTATTGAAATCACAATTATCATTATAATTACTAATCAAACATTGCTATATTAAATCATTTTGTTTAAATCTAAAACGATGTGTATTTATCTAATACACATAAACGGACAAATGTATATACATTATATGCACATAATCAATTTACTAACATAATCATTAACTGCATATACTGATTTCTATAGTACTTATTGTTCGCACCTCATCGGATCCATTTAAATATAATTGTTCAAACACATATACCAAAAGCATAATTTTTATACTTATCAACTATAAGTGCCGAATGCACATATACACTTATACCCACCTATGCCGAATGCATACATATATACACCTATATATATATATATATATCCAACAATTTCATGACAACCGATATATATACATACTCAATATTCACAAGGATTCGAACGATTATATACTCATCATCCACCTTGAAACAATGTTCATAAATTTATCCATTTCATATAAACAAAATCATATATATTTATACCCAGTGCATAGAATCACTTAATTTAAACAGATTCACTGCTTAATTTAAACAGATTCACTGGCACTTCACTTGATAGGCTTATAGTTTAATTCCGTTCACCGGCACTTAGCCTGCTAGGCCTATAGCCTGATTCAGTTCACCGGCACTTAGCCTGCTAGGCTTGTAGCCTGATTCAGTTCACTGGCACTTAGCCTGCTAGACGTATAGTCCGATTCAATTCACCGGCACTTAGCCTGCTAGACGTATAGTCTGAATAATTTCACTGGTAATAAATTCGATAGTCGTTTCTCCGTTGGAATTGAATTATATTCAATTCTACGTAACAATCAAGCACTTAAAACATACTTGTATAATTCACAACAATAATTTCAGTTCAAAGAAGCTGTAATTCATTTTCGAACTATATATGTATATAAATCCATACATAAAAATTCAGCTCAAAATTTATGACCTATATTTTTGAACCACATAGGTACATGAAATTCAAACACCAAATCCAGCTCAATAACTTCATGATTCAACCTAACAAATTTATGCATTTAACTTTATATCTTGAATCCTACTACTAATATCATACTATTAAATTTATAATATACCCTAAGTAATATACATTTAACATTCGAATTACTTAGGTACATATACATTTTATGGCATTAAATTCACTTCAAGAAAAACATATTATACATTCAAACATATTATAAATAATCTAAGCTAATAATTCCATACCTTTGATTCAATACAAAAATTATACATGTGTATACATACATATCTGCACCTCATATACATTTATATATAATTTATACTTATAATTCAATATAAAAATGTATATACATGCTTATTCGAACCCTATGAATATTTTTATAACATTCACAATTCAACTAAATTCAAAAACTTTTTTATATATATACATATATATATTCGAACATTATAAGTACAAATATAACATCCATACTTTCACTTAACTCCAAAAAAACTTATACTTATATATACATACTTATTCGAACTTCTTATTTGCATATATAAATGCTTATAATAACCAAATTCAATTTATATACTTTTAATTATAGCTCATCAATTATATAATAAATATACACATATATATATGTTGAGTTAATAACATTAAATTGCTAATAGACTTACCTCGGACGATGGAAAATCGAAGTCGGACGATTATTCGACTAATTTGGCCTTTCCCCGATCTAACTCTGATTTCTTTGGTTCTCGATCTAAATATATTCAAAATAAGATAATTTATTTATTAACACATTCAATTTAATCCAAAAACACATAATTTGGCAAATTACTATTTTGCCCCTAATATTTACACTTTTTGCTATTTAGTCCTTTTTGCACAAAACACAAAATACACAAAATTTTCCCTCACTAAGCTAGGGCCGAATGTTCCTTGTCTTCATACTAGTCCACACATTTCATTTATTTCACATTTTAGTCCCCCAAAAATTTAATTTCACAATTTAGCCCTATTTACTCAAATTCATCAAAAATCCCAATACATAACATATTAATCTATCACATATCTTTCATTTTTCATCATCAACTATCACAAAGTCCAAGCATTCATCAATGGCACATTTCAAAATCATCAACAATTCACAAAATTAAAACATGGGTTTTGAAGAACACAAAGCAACGATCTCAAAAACGTAAAAATTATTAAAAATTAAAACCTAAACATACCTTAATCAAGCAAAATAAGTGCCGAAACCTAAAGAAAGCATGGATGGTTTCTTTCTTTTCTCCATTCAGCCAACAAAGATGAAAAATAGCCATCTTTTATGTTTTATTTTATTATAACTTAATTTATTAACTAAGTTACAAAATTAGCCTTTTAGTAATAAATATTTATAACATATAATATAAGGCTAATTTTGACCATTGCCACCCACTAACATTAAAATGGCCTAATTGCCACATAAAACCTCCATTTTATAAAGACAACAACAATTAAGCACTTTCATATTTAACCCTCAAATTTTTACTTTACGCGATTAAGTCATTTTCTCAAATTAAGCACACAAACAATAAAATTATTTCACGAAACTTTCACACATATAATTTCACACATATTTATCACGTAAAATAATATTAAAATATTTTTTAGACTCAGATTTGTGGTCCCGAAACCACTATTCCGATTAGGGTCAAAATTGGGCTGTTACACAAGGAGACTATGGGAAGCTAGAATATCAAGTTAGATTCAAGAAATAGAAGATGGAGGAGAGATAAAATCAAGTTAAAGATTGAAATCAATATGACAAGGTAAGAACATCAAGATTTTAATATATTTTTAAGTTTGATATTATTGAAAAAGTATGGAAACGATGTTAATGTAAAGTTTTCGTATATATGGTCCTATGTTCTTGATATGTTAGTGAAGAGAAAATAAGCGAAAGTGATGAGAAATAGTGTAGAGAAAGAAAATAAGGGTATTATAAACATGGTAATAAACATCTTGCACTAAAATAGTTTTGGACAGCAACAGTAGGCTAACTTTGAAAAATCACCATAAATTATGAAAATCGAATTAGAGGATAAAAAAATATGTAATTAAATCTTATTAAGTATAGTTTCTCATAGAAGAAACGGTGTAGGTAATGGAATTGTAAATCATGAGATATAATAAATTTTGTGAGACAAGGTCAAAATGAATTTGGGTTCCCCTGTTCTGACTTTGGAAAATAATAAAAAATTGAATAAAAATAATTAGAGGTTTAAATTTATATGTTTAAAATCCTGAATGAGCCTATTTTCAAAAGAAACAAACAGGAATATCATCCAAATTCTGTACAAAGAGATAATTAATTTTTAGTGAAGAGGGGTCGGAACTGTCAAACAATGAAACGGGGGAACTTTAAAGAATAAACTGTACTTATTTGATAAACCAAAAATTCTGAAAATTTTATTGTAAGAATATATGTTAGTCTAGTTTCAGAGAAAATTTTCAGATCTCAATTCGACATTCTGTAGCTTAAGATATAATTAATTTAGTAACTATGACTCAAGTGAACAGCTTGTTATGAGTAAACAAGTAAATAGTGGTATCATGTATATATCAAGGATGTGGAATGGAGTGGAGGAGGAGGAAAAATATATGTGAATATTCAGCTAATATGAGTTTATTTTAAAATAGCTAATTTACATGTTTTAGAATTAGGGACTAAATTGAATAAAAGTAAAATTTTAAGGGTAATTTTATAAAAATGTCAAAAATGACTAAATTGCATGAAATGAATTGTTTTATTATTTAAATTAATAAATTGAATGAAATATTAATTTAGATCAAGATTGGGTGAAATTTGAGGAAAATTAAAAATTACCAAAATGTCCCAAAATTTTGGTATTTCTGCAATTTAGCCCGGTAAGTTCGTGTAACTTGAATTATATTCTTAAATGCTTGAAATGTTTGTTATTGATGTGAATATGATTTGAATGTTCATTGTATGAAAATTGATGAAACATTGATATATTTGATAAAAAGGGAAAACATCTCAGTTGAATGGAAGGAAAATTCGATGGATCTTTGAAAAGGAATTGACGGTAAAAAGGATCTAGCCCAGACGGGTGATCCTATCCTGATATAGCCCTCCCGAAGAATATGTGGAAAATGGATTTAGCCCGGACGGGTAATCCGAATTAGGGTCTGAATTTAGCCTGGACTGGTAATTCAGATCCAAGCTCATTAGAGTAATTGTCATTGCAGGGGATTTAGCCTGGACTGGTAATCCCGACAATACTCTATGAGTTTATATTATAGGGGATTTAGCCTGAACTGGTAATCCCGCTGTAAGGATGAGGTTCGTGGGAGTGTGCTCCCTGAAATGGAAATGTGCGCACATGAATATGAATTGACAGACCCGGATTTGTACACTAAAAGTGTACCTCTGAAAATCCATTAAAATTTTTGAAAAATTCAACGGGATAAATATGGAAAATAATAAGGGTAATAGAAAACATGGAATTGAATTATTATTGGAAATATATTATCGAATTTAATACCCAGTTTGGATTGAACGTGGGATTGAGTACAATCGTTCTGTGCCAAAGGATGAATTGATAGCAAATTTCCCAAGTAAACCGAGGTTCAACATTTGTTGCGGACTTTTATGTTTACTATTTGTTTAGCTCTCAGAGCTTAAGTTCAGCCTTCGGGCTTCTGAAAATGATGTACTCATATCCGTAAGTTGTTCTTCGAAAGGTAAAATATCGGGAGTTGTCTTGAATAGTAATATATTTATTTATATGATCCATTGAATTAGTAAGTATTTAAGTGAAAATATGCTACTGCTAATGAAAAAGTGTTAAGGTTTAAATTAAGCAATTTTCTTATGAAATGACTTATCATGTGATCAGTCCTGGAAAGGCTTTGGGTAAATGCACTAGCTTGTGACCATGATTGAATGATATGTTTATGACTTGTGTGACATGCATATGGAACAAGCGTGGAAAGTAAAGAAATGCAAATGAAAATAAAGAAATTATCAAGAGTTAAAGTTATATAAAATCCTACTAAGCTTGGGATAATATGTTTAAGTGATACTGTGGATTTATTCACCTTGTAAGTTGATGAATATAGCTTCATGGGCATTGTGGTATCAATATTGGGTTATCCTTGATATGTATAGATTTCATATTTTAAAAGAACTAATATGATTAAAGACTGCACGAGCTTACTAAGCATTCATTGCTTACGTATTTGTTTTTTTTTATTTACCCTACAGATTATCGGAAGCTCGATTGGGTTGGAAACTTGTCGAAGATATATCACACTATCCATTGGTTTTATCAGTAATTTTGGATGATTTGATTCTAGTTATAATGGCATGTATAAGTTAATTTAGCCAACGTTGGCTCATTAATATTTTGATTTTGGTTGGTTTCAAATATGAATTCTAGATGAAATGAAATGTCTGAAAATTAAATTGTAAATTTTGGTAATGCTCCATAACCCTGTTTCGGCGACAGATTTGGGTTAGGGGTGTTACAGCAGGGTTCTACTATTATTGGTGATACAGCTGTTGTTTCCTCTTCCTTATCAGATGATGATATTACTAAACTTTGGCATATGCGCCTAGGGTATATGAGTGAAAATAGCATGGCAGAATTGAGCAAAAGAGGACTTCTTGATGGGCAAAGAATTTACAAACTGAAGTTCTGTGAGCATTGCATTTTTGGGAATCAAAAGAGAGTTCGATTCACTAGAGGAATCCATAACACGAAGGGAACGTTGGAGTATATTCATTCTGATCTTTGGGGGCCATCCAAAGTGCGTTGGAGAGGTAAAGCTAATTATATGCTAACTTTTATTGATGATTTTTCTAAAAAATTTGGGGCGTTTTTCTTGAAGCAGAAAAACGATGTGTTTTCTACATTTAAGTATTGGAAAACTATGATTGAAAAACAAATGGGAAAATAAATAAAATACTTCTGCACAAACAATGGCTTAGAGTTCTATTCTTATGAGTTTAATAAATTGTGCAAGTCAAAAGAGATCGTGAGACACTTGACAGTTCGTCATACTCCACAACAAAGCAATGTTGCAAAACAAATGAATAAAACGATCATGGAGAAGGTTCGATGTATGTTGTCAAATGCCAACTTACCAAAATTGTTTTGGGCCGAAGCAGCCTCTACTACATGTTTTTTAATCAACCGATCTCCATCCGTTGCCATTGAGAAAAAGACTCCACAAGAGGTATGGTTTGGTAATCCTGCTAACTATTCTGATTTAAAAATCTTTGGGTGTCCTGCGTATGCTCATGTTGATAATGGAAAATTGGAACCGAGATCCATTAAATGTGTTTTTCTTGGTTATAAAGCTGGTGTAAAAAGGTATAAGTTATAGTGTCCTGAAAATAGAAAAGTCGTGATTAGTAGAGATGTTGTTTTTGATGAAATTGCTATGCTACCTAACTTAACTCTTAAAGACTCTTTCAATAAAGAAAATCAAAAGCAGGTGGAGCATCAGATTAATCCAGAATCTACAACAGAGTCGACTCCTCAAACCAGTACAAAAATTCATAATAGAGTTGCTTCTTCACCACAATACTCTATCGCCAAAAACAGAACTAGAAGAGAAATTAAACCTCCAAAGAAGTATGCCGAGGCTGATCTAGTTGCTTATGCTTTAAATATGGCTGAAGATATAGATGCAAACCAAGAGCCATATAATTATTCTAAGGTGGTTAGCTGTGAAGACTCAGAAAAGTAGATGTTTGCTATGCAAGAGGAGATGAAATTACTACACAAAAACAGAACATGGGATCTTGTGAAACTTCCTAAAGGTAAACAGGTTGTTCGTTGTAAATGACTGTTTAAAAAGAAAGAAGGAACTCTAGGAGTTGAAGAACCCAGATATAAAGCAAGGCTTGTTGCAAAGGGTTACAATCAAATTCTAGGAGTGGAATTTACAGATGTGTTCTCCCCAGTTGTGAAGCATAGTTCGATTCAAACTTTGCTTGGTATTGTAGCCATGCATGATTTAGAGATTGAACAGTTAGATGTAAAAACTACATTTTTACATGGATAACTTGAGGAGGATATTTACATGCAACAACCAGAGGGTTTTACAGTCTCAGAAAAAGAGGAATATGTTTGCTTGCTGAAAAATTTCCTTTACGGTTTGAAACTGTCACCAAGACAGTGGTATAACAGGTTTGATTCCTTTATGACTTCTCATGATTTCAAAAGAAGTAGCTTTGACAGTTGCGTTTACTTTAAGAAAAATAGTGATGGTTCTTTTATATATCTACTCCTTTATGTTGATGATATGTTAATAATAGCGAAAGATAAATGAGAGATAAGAAAAGTTAAAGCCCAATTTAGTGAAGAATTTAAGATAAAAGATTTGGGACTAGCAAAGAAGATACTTGGTATGGAGATTCTCAGAGATAGAAAAGCAAGTAAATTGTACCTAAGTCAGAAGAGGTACATTGAGAAAGTTCTTTACAGGTTCAATATGCAGAGTGCTAAGCCTGTTAGCACTCATTTAGCAGCCCATTTCAGACTTTCATCGGCTTTGTCTCCACAATCAGATGATGAGATTGAGTACATGTCACATGTTCATACTCTAGTGCAGTGGGCTCTCTCATGTATACTATGGTTTGTTCACATCCAGATTTATCATATGCAGTCAGTGCAGTTAGTAGATACATGGCGAATCCCGGTAAAGAACATTGGAAAACAATTCAGTGGATTTTAAGATACTTACGAGGTACTACTGATGTTTACTTACAGTTTGGAAAAACTAGAGATGGAGTCATTGGGTATGTTGATGCTGATTTTGCTGGAGACCTTGATAGAAGAAGATCTCTCACAGGTTATGTCTTTACAATCGGAAGTTGTGCAATCAGTTGGAAAGCCACTTTGCAAACTACAGTCGCTTTGTCTACCACTGAAGCTGAGCACATGACGATTATTGAGGCTTGTAAAGAAGTCATTCGGTTGAAGGGACTCTTTAGTGAACTCAATGAAGACCTTCAAATTAGTACAATATTTTGTGACAGTCAGAGTGCCATCTTCCTTACAAAAGATCTAATGTTTCATGAGAAAACAAAACACATTGATGTTTGGTATCATTTTGTTTGTGATATTATTGCTCGTGGTGATATTGTTGTGAGCAAAATTAGTACTCATGAAAATCCTGCAGATATGATGACTAAGTCACTTCCTATAACCAAGTTTGAGCATTGCTTAGACTTGGTTGGTGTTCATTGTTGAAGTTAAACCCTTAAGAGGTTTTATGGAAGAGGTGGAGAACTTGTTCGTTGAGAGTTCGCGATGAAGAACTTGTTCATTGAGAATTCATGTCAAGATGGAGATTGTTAGAATTGAGACCCAAATCCTTATTTAAATAAAATACAGTGGTAAAATAAAATAAAAGTAAAATCCATATAGAACTACACTTCTTTTATTTTATTTTAGAATAAGGTTTTTTAAACCTTATTAAACTCCATCTATTTGATATTGATTAGAATAAGGTGTTTCAATCTTACTACACTCCTAGTAGAATATGGTTTTACAAGCCTATAAATAGACATAGTCTACTCCTCTTGTAATCATTCGAATTTGACATAGTTAATTTTCTTTTCCTCTGCCTGTGGTTTTTTTCCCGAAAGCGTTTCCACGTAAAAGTCTGTGTGTTCTTTATTTTTCTTTCTCTTTTCTTTGCGATATATTGTTATTACCGACATTCTACTTTTACAAAAAGAATAGATCAAGCATCAACCGTGGGAAGGAAAAGATCACTGAGTAGACATCCGTCGTATTTTGGTAAGTTCGTGGACTCGAACTTAATCTTTCTAATTACTATTTAATTAATCAATACTAATCTAGCTCCTGATATAAAATGTACATGTATTATCGATTTAATGTAAAGGAAAATGAATGAGGAAATTGTGGAAGTAAATAATTGTACAATCGTCAATATATTCGACTAGAGCTGGGCTCACTTTAGATTTTGTCGATATAATCGATTAGCACTGGGTGCAATCTTTGTCAGCTTGTCTGACTAGTGTTGGGCACACAATCATCGGTTTATCCGACTAGCATTAGATGCAAACACCGTTGGTTCATCCAACTAGAGTTGGGCTCACATTTAATATCATTGGTATATCCGACTAGTGCTGGGCACAAACATTGTTGGTTTATCCAACGAGAGTTGGGATCACATTTAATACTGTCGGTTAACCCGACTAGCGCTGGGCGTAAACTCCTTTATAGTTTATCCGCTAGGCACCAGGTTCCACGTGACTAATAGATCATACGACAAGGTTAGTTAAATTATCGAAAGAATTGAAATTTTCATTTGGTTAAGTTATAATCTCATGTTATTATTGATTGTTCTTGTGATTAGCTAAATAAATTAAATATATTAAATGTAAATTGATTTGCATGTTTGCAAGTTAGATAAATAGTAGAACTGGACTCGGCATCCTTCAAGTATCCCATATTCAATGTTATTGATGTTTTCTTTTGTGTTTTTGGCATGTACCTAAGATGCAAATTTACTGATAATGTCCCTTTTATTTAGTGAGTCCTAGGGAATATGATTTCACAAGTTTAAATGATTGTAAATACATGTTTGAAGTTTTATGCAATACTTGAAATTTAATGTTGCTTAAATGATTTGGTCATTTTGGTGATTAACTTAGGTTGTTTGTTTGGTAAATGAAGTAAAGTTATTCTTTGTGTCACTTTGGCTGTGAATTGAATGGGAATGATATATGTAGGTTGTGCATTTACCAAATTCAATTATTTAAATGTTTGAGCTTTGATTGAGGTACCTATGAATGGTATATTGGTTGTTGTTGATAGAATTAAATGTGGTGTCAATGAGGGCACATTGATTAGGCACCTAAGATGCTTGTTTGAACATGTTTGATTATGTTTTGTTGTTACTTAAGGCCCTTTTAAAATGTGCTTAGATGGGTTAAATGATCATGCTTGATTTGGTTTTGGAAAAACTTGTTTTAGGTAAAGATTTTGTCCACATGGCCTGAGACACGGGCGTGTGTCTCAGTCATGTGTGACACACGGCCTGGCGACACAGCCGTGTGTCCCTTATAGGTTCCTTTGCATGCTAGTCAGGTTGTTACACGTCCTAACACACGGGCGTGTGGCTTGGCCGTGTGACCCAAGTCAGTGAGTTACACTGGCTGGGACACAGTCGTGTGTCCATACTTCGAATGCCCACATGACCTGAGACATAGGCGTTTATCTTAGCTGTATGAGTCACACGGCCGTGTGACCCCTATAGCCAAAATTTTGCAATTTTCTCTTTAACTTCTCAAATGATTTCTATTTAGTCCTGAAATGTTTTTAAGGAAATTTTAAGACCTTTAAAACTTGATTTAGGGACAATTCGCATCTTTGTTTATGATTTAATATATGCTTATGATTATTCATGAATTGATTGTTAAACGTTTCGATTGGTTGGTAATACTCTGTAACCCTACTCCGGTGACGGATACGGGTTTGGGGCATTACATAACAGGTGACCAGGCACTATTATTCAATTCGTGTAGGTTTAACTCGGAAGGGTAACTAGACACTATAATTCATTATTCGTGTAGGTTTAACCCAAACAGGTAACCAAACACTATTACTTTCATTTGTGTATGGAGTTTTTTTACGAAGTTTAATAAGATAGAATTATGAAATGAAAACATGATGATATACCATTGGATGTTAGCAAAAGAAAGTTTATAACATGGATAGTTAATAGAAGTTAGTTATGATGGATATATGAACTATTGTGATTATGTTTATGGTTTGTGCTTAAAACCTTATGTATTTAATGAATGTTTATGATAAGTATATATGATGCAAATTGAATGGTGCATGTGAGCAAATAGATAAATTAGAAAATGAATTCATGGTATACATTGGGTTGAGTTTGGTAATTCACCATTTGAAGCATATATATGGATTTGGCTTAAACCTCATTTGGTTGATGTTGCTTGAATGCCATGATAGGTGAGACTATTCCATATTGAATTATTTTTTTGGGTAAGTGATTAAGGTAAGCTAATTGTTTATATTGTATGAGCTTATTAAGTATTTTATAATACTTACTCGTGTTACTACTTTTCTATAGATTTTGGACGCTCGGAACGTGCCGATTGGATTAGTGAGAAGCACATATCTTTCGTCTTTCGATTCGGTAGATTTTTTACGTTTCAAGTTTGGTTATTTGTGGCATGCACATAGGTTGGATTAACGTATTACAATAGTATGAACTTTGGTATAATATCTTAGTATATAAGCCTATGTTTGTGGTTTGATATTTGATGTATGGTAAATGTCAAGTTTGATGTTTTGTATGGCAATATGCATATGATTTAGATGGTGGTATGAAATAACTATAGACTTTGGTAAATGTTATATTTGGCATTGTTGAAGTTGAGAAATGAGATAGTTAAAACATGACAGGTTGTTGATTTGGGTTTAATGTTTGTTAGTGTCAATGAAGGCCAGCATATTGATTGTATATTTAAATAATAATGTGAATTGATATTTTGGCCTTGAAATGTGTATGTTTTGGTGTTAGTTTGAATGACAAAATGACATTATAGGGCACTTTGAATGGATAGTATGAAACTTGCTCAAATAGGTAATTAATGCTGCACACGAGCTACCACACGGTCGTGTGTCACCCATGGGTGATTGACACGACTGTGTGTGCTACATGTTTAGGTTAGTTTTTAGTTTATATAGCCACAGTGAGTTACACGGCCTAGCGGTACGACCGTGTGACCCTGGATTTCACGACATTAGACTGCTTCATGGCTTGGGGACACGGTTGTGTGATACTGCCCCACACGGCTATGTGATATAACCCCACACAGCCTCAACTTGATTTGTAACCGAATCGAAATTTTTTTTCAAATATATTAATCAAACCAAAATATTTCGCTTAATTCTATCAATTAACCAAAATTTATATGTTTTGTCTTTTTGATTAAAATAAGTATAAAACATATAAAAAATACATTGCTAATAGTCATTTTCTTTTATTTAATAGTTCAAAAAACTTTAAATGGAGGAAAAAATAATATATAAGATATTAGAAAATTTATTAACGGACTTCTGACCTAACTAAATTCGACCACCAACCGATTTACCAAATTAAATTGATTCAGTCAATTAATTCAATTTTAACCAAAGTGTTAACACTCCTGCCTATCCCAGGCTTGCCCTATATGCTAATGTAAATATGTCATTTATATATTTTTCATTTTCTTTAACATCATTAATTGTTAGTTTGAGAGTTTTTTTTCTATATATATTTTCTAATTTTGCAAGAAAATCTGGTTTTACAGCTTCATTTTTCTGGGTTATAAAGGAAAATGATATGGCAGATCCTAAATAAACCTCCCAAAACACCTGTTATAGTTTTCTCCATTAAAAACATAACAACTTTTTGGAATCAAATACCTAAAATTGGAATCCCAAATCCAATCTCTTACAAACAATTTAAATAATTTTCTCCTGTTTTCCTTTCATTACACTCAAAGCTACAAGCTTTTGGTGTCTTTTAAGACAATTTTCAAGCCAAAAAAGAGAAAAAAAAAAACAGACATTAATGAGGATGATTACGCTAAGTTTCGCCTTCCATTCATTAAATTTACCTCTTATAATATCTTCTCTTACAGCCCTTGGCATTGCTATTGTCTTATTATCCTGCATTGTTGGAGCCTGCATCATTGCTACCTCGTTCGTCTTCATATTCATCTATGTCATCTGCGAATGTCTCAGTTGGCCGATATTCGAAAAGTTGTTTTCCGATATTCTAAGGAGAGGGATTCATCGAGTCCGGACCGCGACTTACCGTGCCATAATCGTTAACTATGTGCAACCATTGGATATGCTTGAAGGTTTCCCAGAGAGCATAAATGGGAGGTTGTTGTTGAGGCAACAGGCCTTGGAGAAACTATTGCCACCGATAGCTTATGGGGTGGATAAACATGCATTGAAATCGAGCGAGTGCCCGATTTGCTTGGACGATTATGTGGTTGGTGAATCGAGCAGGGTTTTCCCTGATTGTAAACATATGTTTCATTTGAGTTGCATTGATCATTGGCTCAAGAATCATCTTACATGCCCTGTTTGTCGGAAATGCATTTAAGATGCATAAAAACATTACATGTATTGATCATTAAAAAGACAGACACAAGTGTATATTTAAAACCATGAATCAGTTTGATGTTTCAAGTTGATGTCTATTTTCCAAGTTTTTACATGTATTCGAATTTTGAAGGATCATACATGCAATCTCGAATACCTGTGGCTGAATATGCATCGGATATAAATATCGGTTTCATGATACATAACTGTTTAGATTACATTAGACTTTGGAAACTTACAATACAACAGACGAGTTTACAGAATTATTTCGGAAACAGAACACAGGAACATTTCCATGATAAGTACAAGTAGTAACACAAGCTGTCACCGCTAGGGGCTAGATTTCAACGGTGATTGATCCTCTGAATCGACTGGAAGTTTGTCGTATGTCACTGATTCATGGAACCGCTTTGGAAGGAAACAACGACCGCTGAGGCGCTGTTGGAAGTATATGATTGCAGCAAAGAACAGGCCCAACATAGGAATAATGATGTCCCAAGCGGTTGAGTAGTAATCTGCAGTAGGATCTGCATAAATGTACGAGTCGTTCATATCAACATAGTTGTGTACCCTGTAGAGATCATATCCATGAGGGACCATGCGAACAAGGGTGATTCCGATATAAAAGAACCGAGAAAGAGCTGGTTCTCTTGAGTTCAAGAACATGTTGAAGATGATTTGGGGGAAAAGAAAGGCATCAAGGATCAAACCAGCATATGCTCTTGAACTTCCTAAAATGGTCTGCTCTATGTAGTATGACGAATGCTGTCTTGCGGTGCCAGTGATTAAACCTCCGGCTATGTATACAGGAAGGCATACATAGAGCCCCCTCTTTTCCGCAATCCACAAGGCCTCGTTCTTTTCCTCAGAACATCTAGCAGTCCATGAGAGCATCAGAAGACGGAAATGCATCAGAAAAGCCACCATTGTGACTGCTCTAATGACCACCTCGTTCATTTCTAGCCATGTTCCGCTTCTTGCCCAGACAGTTCGTTCACTATCTTGATTGAACATTCCTTCGAGATTTAGAACCAAAGGAATCGAGTGTCCCAGGGCTAGGATGACAAGCATTAGAAATGAAACCGAAGGACAAATAGCAGGGTGCCTCCTCACATGAAAGATTTGAAGTACTACAAAGAAAATTGCAAGAGTGTTGGATATGACAGACATGATCATCTCGAAATCCATTCTCCATAATGATTCCATTGCCCAGCTACCATAATAAGCTCGTCCTGAAAACTCCAAAGTTTCGAAGTGCAGATGATCGGTTTTGACACGCGTGCTCTCGATACTTCCCTTGATTTTAATTCCTTCCCTATCTGAGTCCAATGGAGGAAAATGAACATTTACAAGGATATCGCAGTCCATTGATCCGTTGAGTGACCTCAAATGTCTGCAGCCAACCATGCACAGATGACCTGTTTCAGCATCATAAACCCCTTCAGCAGAAATTCGGATTTCTAAATATCCATTTGAAGATTGGTTAAATGGATCGAGGCCATGATCCAATTTCAAACTATTTAGCTCAATTCTCATCTCATAGCTGATATTAAGCAAGCTACCACTGACAATAGATTCAACACCAGCACTTTTAGGTCTTGAGCTTGAGGATGGTATTAGAAGGGGAAACCTCTGATGAGGTTGATCGCCGACTGCAAGAGGCTTGGAAGAACCCCATCCGATACTTCTCTTTTGATATTTGATTGACATGCTAAAAGCCATGTCTTGAGAATAGCCATCTAGGTACTCTCCAGTACTGTTCCTATTTCTACTCTTCTTTGGGCATGACTTATTCACTTTGTCAGTTTCCATGTACTCGTACTTCAAGCCTTGAAGTTGAAATTGCCCCCGGTTATTGTCAGTATTCCGGAACATGATCCTATCGAAGAAACCAGATTGATTCTTGTGCTTGTCACTCCAAATTTCACCCACAACAGTACTTGTATTTCTGATAGATAGGATTGCAGGGAATCTTACGCTCAACCTTGTTGTGCAGTCTCCAACATGAGACTTCTCCAAGGAGCTGCTCGATGCATCTTCGATCCGGCAAGCAATGATACAAAGTCGGTTCTGCTTTGTATCCCAAGATCCTTCTCCAATTAAAGAAGTACTGAAATTGGAAGAAGCATAATACCTCGTATAGGCATCATCTTGAAACTCTATCAGAAACCTCAAGCTTAGCTTATCATCCGAGCACTGGATCGTCCTCAAATGCATGAACCGAGGCAAATATCCAATACCATCACCAAAGGGACTGCAATTCTTTGAAGAATCACAACCACTTGCATACTCCAATTCAAAAGCAGTTTGTCTATAGAACATATCACAAACAGTTATAGTCCTTGACAAGCTGAGGGATGACTTTTTTGGGACATCAGTTCCCCCTGGGCACCCTTGACTAAACTGTTTCGGGACCTTGGTGTATTTGTAACTCCCTTGAGGAAACATCAACACCGAAATTGGCTCAAAGTAATTCGGTTCATCGGCAGGATTCAAGCTATCCATGGTTCCAGTGATCAGAGTATTGATATCACTAGAGATCTTGACATTATTGAACTTAAGAACAGCTGCAAGATGAAGCACATTACCTTCTTTGGAGTAAGTGTAGCCTGATCCCACCATGCAAAGCTTCCCGGTCGTTCTAGACCAGAAGCCATGTAAATCGAACTCCAGAGCTCCGCGACTACTCGAATCACTTGAATACGAATGGTAGTATTCCCTACCATTGGAGAAACTTCGTTCATAGTAATACGAGGTTTCGAAGATCAAGTTTCCTTCCACCTTATAGACATCCTCAGCATTTGTTGTATAAACGTGGTGAGTTTCGAAAACGAGAACTTTCGACGCAGGTCTATAGTAATACCCATCAGAGCTACGGTTCAGGACATTATCCCCACCACTGTAGTAACCATTTTGACGTCCAGGAAATGGTGAGATGTTGAACTCCTCATCAACTAGTTTTGATTCATGAACAACTGAATCACAGTGAAGCCCATAATCAGACTCAGTTGCAGTGACAGAGTCTACATTAAGACACATGAAAAAGATGATAAATAGCAAGGAAGTACAAAAAATCAAAAGCTTAGATGAAGTAGAGAATATGGAACAATCCATTATAACAAGGCTTGAATTTTTTTTAAACAAGATTGGAATGAACTCAGTGCAAACCAGGAAATGAGTTTTAAGAATATATAATCATACTGCTCTCACTTCTTGTGCCAATAGTATGGTCCTTACTATTTAGTAGGAAGTTTCCAAGTTCTAGAGCTTGGAAAAAAATGGCATCCTAAGACTTTGAGTCAATCCTTTATAATTTTTAAAATATTAAATTGAAAATTTTAGCATTTTTGAAGGTTAAAAACCAAACATGTAATTCGATGTTTGGTTTGATTCCTCATACAAGAATAAATGTATATATTCAATACATGTAAAATGGGAGCAATAAAAGAAAAACAAAAACCCTCGTATATTCAACTGGTTAATTAGTAGTGCCCTTAACTAGGTTTTGGTTAGGTGAGTCTCGTTTATTTGTTTCATTCAGCAGCAAAAGTCTTCTGGGACCCTTACATTAATAGTTTCTATGGAGTGTTTACTCTGCTTAGTCTTGGATGGAACCAATGAAAGCATAGCAAAATGGTTAATGTCATTAATTATCATTGAAAATTAATGGGTTTTGTGGAATTTAGAAAGATGACAATAGGTAAGGGAAAAAAAAAATGGGCAGGATGATTCACCCAAATCTGAAGATTCACTTAAAAAGTAAGAGAGTTTTTTTTTTAAAATTAAGTTTGAAAAATGAGTTTAGAAAAAAAGAGTCATTTAGAAAATGGGTCGGGTTTCGAGCAAGTTTTTTTGGCCAGCCCTAATTTAACAAAAATTCTACTGTTGTTTGTTGTTATTTAGTGTTATGTTTTTGTTTTGCTACCATTTTGTTATTATATTGGTACTATTTTGTTGTTATTTTTTAAATATTGTATAACTCTTATTTTATTGTTAATTTTGCTACTATTTTAGAAGTATTTGTTTGTTAAGTGGTAATTATGTTAGTGTTATTTAAATATAAAGATTTTTTTATATATATTTTCAACTTGTTACAAAATATTTATTTTAATGTTTTTAGTCTATTTGGTTTATTATATTTTTAAAATTTTATTTTTATATAAAAATAATTAAAAAATTAATACAGGCAGACCGAGTCGAGCTCAAATTAATCATTTTTATCCGAATTAAACTTAAACAAAATTTTAAGCCTATTTTTTAGGTCGAACTCAGACCTAAAAAACAACCTAATTTTTTTGCTCACCCGACCCATGATAACTCTAAACCAAATCCTGCCATATCAAATACGTTAAGAAAAAATTAGAGTTCCCTTGAGTACGAAATAAAAACATTAAAAAAATCAAAATTTATATAAAATTAGAAAATATATGATTATGATATGAAAACAAAGAATGGCCACTCGGAAAACAGATAATGGAGCTAAGGGGTGGGTCCAAGCTAAATTTTGGCCCAGTCTTGGGTTTGAAGACTTTTCCTGAAGTTGACTTTGATATGGCTGAAACTTTCAACCATGCTTTCAATTTATAAAATAAACCCATAATTTACTCTTTAAAAATGATAAATAAAAATCGACATTGATCTTTTTGTCCCTTATTCCCCAACTTATGAAGTAGGAGAAAATGTCAAATTACACCCATCAGACATTTTAGAAAAAGCAAATGCCTCAAGTTTCAAACCCAGTTCATCCAGACTTATTTTATTTGATATTCAAATTTTGATATTGTAAATATCAAGCACCAAAGTCGAAGAACTACAAGAGATTAAGAGTGGGTTTGAATGGACAGCGATGATAGTGAGATTAGATACAGTAACAATATTGTAGCGTGAGACAAAAAATAAGCTAAACGCACTACACCTAATCGCCCATCCAAACCCACCCTAAAATACGCACATAAGAGACAGACACCAACCGGGAAATACACAACAAATGAATTACTAAACTTGTGACAAGTTTATGATTCACTGACCATTGGGATATTCTCATAGCTTTCTGACCATCTAAATCTCTTTGGAACAATGCAGCAACCACCAAATTGCTGCTGCAAATAAATGATTGCAGCAAACAGCAAAACACCAATAGGGATAATCACATCCCAAACAGTGGAGAAAAAATTCTCAGCTGGGTTCGCATAAATGAATGTTCCCTTGTATTCAACATAGCTGTGGTCACAGTAAAGATCATATACATGTGGCAGCAACCGAACCAGACTGGTACCGATATAGAACGAGGGCCTAAGTGCATTTTCTCTAGAGTTAGAGAATATATTGAACAGTATTTGGGGCAAAAGGAAACCATCTGAGATTAAACCTGCATACGATTTCAGGTCATCCAAAGTCGAACGCTGCCAGTAGTCAACGGGACTAATGGGAAGCAACACGATGTCGCGTTTATAGTTTGCCCTATCGACAAGCAGAACAATGATTGCACCAGAAACATACAATGGTAGTGTCACAAGCAAAGTCATTTTCTCAGCAAACCATAGGCCTTTTCCATTTCCATCTTTTGATCTACTTGAAAATGCTTGCTGGAGAATACGGAAATACAACAAGAAAGCTACCATTGAAGTAATCCTTATGATTACCTCATTTGCTTCGAGCCATCCACCGGTTTGAAACAACACGGTACCTTGATCTTTTTTATGATAGAATAAAGCTTCATAGTTAAGCACCAGAGGAATCAGTTGGCCTAAGTCAAGGATCACAAGCATAACAAGTGAAGTAAAGGGGAGTCTATTCGGATGCCTTTTCGAATGATAGAATTGAGATCTCACAGATAGACATACAAGTGTTTGAGATATTACAACCAAGGCAATCTCAAGATCCATGGTCCAAATGGTATGCCTTGCTTGCTCCCTATTGTAAGCAACTGAAGACACATCTAGATGATCAAAGTATAGAAGATCAGATTTCTCCCGTATGCTTTTGATTTCCCCCCGAATATAACCTCCGTTCTCCAGCCCTTTTACTGGAGCAAATTGAAAGTTAAGAAGAATGCCACAGTCGATAGAAGCATTTCCGAGCGGTTGGTCAAGCTTTCTGCAACCAATCATACACAAGCCTCCAGTGTCAGCATCATAAATCCCTTCAGCAGTGATCTCCATTTTCTCATCAGGTACAATAGATGCATTATCTTCGTCAGTTAACTTCGGAGGAGTGTGCCATTTGATATCTATCCTGTAGCTAATATTGGCACGGCCCTGAGGTTCCCACCTTGTAGGCTTCGAGAAGTCATCACGGATAGAAGCAAAAATAAGACGGGCATGCATGTACAACTGACTATTCACGGTCAGAGCATTAGCAGAACCCCATCCAGTCCTTCCTTCAGAACTTTCAACCAACATGTTGAACTTCATCCCGATTGAATTGGGGCTAGGATACCTTCGTTTCCTGTTTCTCCCAAGTTTCTTTTCCGGGCATAAATTCCTTACTCTGTAATGTTCAGTGTATTCATACTTTAAATCAGGAAGAGCATGCATGTGATTCTCAGTACTTCGAAACATGATATTTTCAAAGTAACCTGAATCATCCTCAGTTTTGTTGGTCCAAATTTGCCCCATTATGGTACTGGTCTCTTTGATAGACCATATTGTGGGGAACCTCAAGCTCAACCTTGTTGTGCAATCTCCAACTTGAGCATTAGACCAAGAGTTTTCTATATCAAGAAACCGACAAAGCAAAACATGCAACTGATTCTTCTTATCATCCCATATTCCTTCTCCAATCAATGTTGTGCTGGGATCGAAACGCTTGTCATGCCTTGAATGCTTGATATTATCATCAAACTTTAGGAAAATCCGAACTCTCTTTAGAACACCCGTACAATTAATGGCACTTAAAGAGATAGAACAAGGCAAATTCGCAATCACCACATCACCAGGGAGGCACTCCTTGCTGGATCTGCATCCTGTATACTGCAAATTAAATACATTTCTAAATACAAGGCTCGTGAACTTTGAACAAAAGGATCTTCCTTGCAGTACACTGTCTATTGGAAAATTCTCTTCGAAATCACTTTCGCTGGAAATTTCATCCACGGAATCTCCGGACACAATGGTGAACTTGTAATTCAATTGTGGAGGCATCAATATGGAGATTGTTTCAAAATAATTGTTATCATTGCTAGGACTCAAACTCTCCAAAGTGCCAGTAATCAAAGTAGTAATGCTACTTGAAGTCTTGATATTATAAAGCTTAAGAACAGCTACAGGTGTAAGCAGAGTACCTTCTTGTAACAATGCAGAACCTGTTCCAACCATACAAAGTTCCCCTGAAGATTCGGACCAGAAGCCATGGAGCCTTAAAATGAACGGGTTTGAATAATCAGCGACCGCAGGTGGCACGCGAGGCGGAACTGAAAGTTGTGATGATCCACTTCCGTATAAGACGCTTTCAAGAAGACCTTGGAGCTCAAAGCTTCCTTCAATCATAAACACGCCATCTTTGTCGGTTTGCCTCACTGCAGTGGTGTAAAACGAGAATAAATTTGTATGCCTGGTTATGTTTGCAGTAACAACTCTGAAATCTCCATCAGAGTAGTAGAAACCAGACTGGGATGGACCAAATGGACCAAACTCGTAAACAGGAGGTTCCGATTTGGGGACTGGCTCAGGAACAATTGAATAGCAATGATCGGAGTAAGAGTGTGCAACAGATGAGACAGACTTCACTGAGAAACTAATGCAAAGAAAGGAAATTTGGAACGTACATAGCCATAGAAATATTGAAGGTTTCATTGCCTTTGTAATTTGAAAGAAGGAACTATCAGTTTTTGATGTGTAAATGAAGTTGTGGTACATATATCAGAAATGAATTTTGTTGAATTTGTCACTGTCAAGTTTCCAGCATACTTCATCAAAATATTTGTTTATTATAGAATGGATAAAGACTGCATCAAAAGTCCAGAAAGTCATTGGAATCTCCCCGAGTAGATATTTTTCTTTAACAGGCCTGCATTGTCTCTTTTCTGCTGGAAACTTATTAAATGTTGACATAATTTGTATAATAATAATTTATTATATAAATGGACCTAACTCGTGAATGGGAGGTTTGGAATTGGGGACTGACTCGGGAACAATCGGAGAACAATGATCGTACATAGCCATAGAAACATTGAAGGTCTCATCGCCTATGTAATTTCAAAACAGGAACAAACAGTTTTTTGAAGTGTAAATGAAGTTGTGGTTATCTAAATTTAAACATATTCAATTCATTCCCTAGCATATTTGAATTTAGATAAACTTGAGAAAATTTTTTGAAGGATATATTTAGGTAATTTAAATAAGAATTTTATATAATTTTTAAGTATATTATTTAAAAAAATAGAATATATTTTAAGGGCTATTTAAATTTAATTTCAAAAGGGACAACCTAACATGTAAATAGATCAAAAGTTTAATTTGGTGCTCATGTGGCACCTTTTTTTCAGTCAATCTAAAAAGGGTAATTATTTCATCAAGTCCCTGAATATTTTGCTCTTACATGCTTTGGTTTGATGTCGCCAATTTGTTATGAAACACCAAAAAAATTGTTTTTTTTAATGATTAAAGCATGATTAGGAGGAATTTTAAGGTGGTGCTGCCTAGAAAAGTGACGGCACCCAACTCTACTGTAGAAATTAAGTTATTCTCATAATTAATCTTAAAGTTGAATCATTTTCTTCAAATTAAAAAAAAAAAAAGTTTTGATTTATTACATGTTAATTCAAAAGCAAAAGAAGGGTAGTTTGAACAAGAGATGAAGAGAGTAAGTTTTGGTGAGATGGTTTTAACTTGCTTGCCTTATTTGTTGATTATGTTGAGTAACATCTCTTAATTTTTGGTGCTTGTCTAGCTCAACGTGCAATTATTTCTTAGATAACATACATTAATTTAAATAATAAATGCTATCCTGCAGCCACTCGTTTTCATGTGGAGGAAGAGAATAACGTTTACTTACGCTAAAGCAAGTTAGTGCTATTAATTGGCAGAAGCAGACTACTTAATAAAACAAGAAAAGCCTGTAAGATTTGTGATCTATATCAAATCTCATCATATATTAATTATTAAAAAAGAATTAAACTTTAAATAATTTCATCTTGAATTGGTTAGAATTTGAAAAGATTAAAAAAAATTTTAAATCTCGAATCTAAATAACTTAATATCATTTCAACTTAGAATAATATGGATTTAAATTCGAGATTAACACAAAGCTGAAATGATACGATAAATTTATTTTAAAAATACAATAAATTTATAAACAAAAATACTTTTTTCCATTAATTATTTTATTCCTTTTCATTTTTATACAACCTAAATTCATACAGATTTTAAAAAATATATATTTCTTTCTCGTCCCCTAGAATCTTCCTCATTCACCCCTTACATTACACCAAAAGAGAGAGCAAGTTATGAAGCCCAGGCAGGGATTAAAAATACATAAAACTTTCTTCTACTTTGGAAGTCGAAGATTTGTCCAATTGTTTTAGCTAATCGTTATGAGCCATGCACAATAAAACCCAATAGCTTATTCAACACGAAGCCTATAACAATTACCAAAATTTTGAGTCCAACATCAATCATTTTAGCCCATATTGCTTCCATTCATTCAGTTCCTATGTTTTCTTTTCGGCCGGCTGATGAAATTTTAAAGATATCCTCACCAATCATGGTCTTCATTGTTAGATTATTATGATTATGTGGGTTATAAAATGATTAAAAAGAAGAAGAAAGCGACATAATTTCTAAAGTCTTAAAAGTGAAGGAGGTTACGTATAGAAAGCCACGCCATGCTTTGACTTAGCTACCACCTTTTATTCTTAGCTATAATGTTGTTCTCTCTCTTCACGAGCTTTGGAGATTTATTCAAGGGAGATATGCGTAGGCCACATGTCTTTTCTTGGTTGGCAGGTTGTCACTTAGGATATGCAGTGTAGATTCTGGTTAAGTCAATGATGTAACTTGATGCGATAGAATTACAAAGCATGTTAATTATGAATGATAGGGGTCTTACTAGAGTGATTGAGCTTGGCATTACCTTAATCATGGACGGGAGTGGTGCTTGGCGGAGTAATCTTCTAATGGGATTTGATGCGATATTTAGCTGGATATGTCTTAACACTCTTTTGAATCAAAGTACATTTTTAGGAAACATTTTTTGAACCAAAAGCAAAAGTTCTTGGGGTACATACATAGTAGATAGACACTTACTGGGAAATACACACCAAATTAAACACTAAACTTGTGAGGGACTTATGATTGGCCCACCGCTGGGATTTTTTCATAGCTTTTCCGCCAGCTAAATCTCTTTGGAACAATGCAGCAACCACCAAATTGCTGTTGCAAGTAAATGATTGCAGCTAACAGCAAAACACCAATAAGGATAATGACATCCCATGCAGTGGAGAAAAAATCCTTTGCAGGGTTCGCGTAAATTGATGTTCCCTTGTATTCAACATAGCTGTGGTCACGGTAGAGATCATATGCATGCGGCAGCAACCGAACCAGACTGGTACCGATATAGAACGAGGGGCTAAGTGCATTTTCTCTAGAGCTCGAGAATATATTGAACAGTATTTGGGGCAAAAGGAAACCATCTGAGATTAAACCTGCATACGATTTCAGGTCATCCCAGGTCGAACGCTGCCAGTAGTCAACTGGACGAGTGGGAAGCAACACGGTGTCGCATCTATAGTTCCCCCTATCGGCAAGCAGAACAACGAATGCACCATAAAGATACAATGGTAGTGTGACAAGCAAGCTCATTTTCTCAGCAAACCATAGGCCTTTTCCGTTTCTGTTGTTCGATCTACTCAAAAATGCTTGCTGGAGAATACGGAGCTGTAACAAGAAAGCTACCATTGAAGTTATCCTTACGATTATCTCATTTACTTCGAGCCATCCACCGGTTTGAAACAACATGGTACCCTGATCATTCTTTTGATGGAATAAGGCCTCATAGTTAAGAACCAGAGGAACCAGCTGGCCCAGGGTAAAGATCACAAGCATAACAAGTGAAGTAAAGGGGAGTCTATTTGGCTGCCTTTTCGAATGATAGAGCTGAGATCTCACAAATAGACATACAAGTGTTTGAGATATTACAACCATGGCAATCTCAAGATCCATGGTCCAAATGGTATGCCTAGCTTGCTCCCTGCTGTAAGCAACAGAAGACACATCTAGAGGATGAAAATAAAGAAGATCAGATTTCTCTCTTATGCTTCTGATTCTTCCCCGAATATACCGTTCGTTCTTGAACCCCATTACCGGAGCAAATTGAAAGTTAAGAATAATGTCACAGTCCATAGAAGCATTTCCAAACTGATCAATAGATGCAATCTTTCTGCAGCCAACCATACACAAGCCTCCTGTGTCAGCATCATAAATCCCTTCAGCAGTGATCTCCATTTTCTCATCAAGTGCAATAGATGCACTACCTTCATTAGTTAACTTCGGAGGAGTGTGCCATTTGATGTCTATAATGTAGCTAATGTTGACTCGGCCCTGAGGTTCCCACCTTGTAAGCCTCTCGAAGTCATCATTGATGGCAGCAAACATAAGGTGGGTGTGCATGTACAACTGATTATTCACGGTCAGAGCATCTGCAAAACCCCATCCAGTCCTTCCTTTTGAACTTTTAACCGATATGCTGAACCTCATCCCGGAAAATTTGGGACTAGGGTACCTTTGTCTCTTGTTTCTTTCAAGTTTCTTTTCCGTGCATAAATTACTTACTCTGTCAAGTTCAGTATATTCGTACTTTGATCTATAAAGAGTGTCGATGCGATTCTCAGTACTTCGAAACATAATTTTTTCAAAGTAACCTGAATCATCCACGGTTTTGTTGGTCCAAATTTGCCCCATTATGGTACTGGTCTCTTTGATTGACCAGATTGCAGGGAACCTCAAGCTCAACCTTGTTGTGCAATCCCCAACATGTGCATTAGACCAAGAGTTTGCGATGTCGAGAAACCGACAAAGCAAAACATGCAACTGATTCTTCTTATCATCCCATATTCCTTCTCCGACCAATGTTGTGTTGGGATCAAAACGCTTGTCGTGCCTTGAAAGCTTGGTTTTATCATCAAACGTTAGCAAAATCTGAACTCTCTTTAGAACATCCGAACAATCAACGGCACTTAAAGACATAGAACTGGGCAAATTTGCAATCACCCCATCACGAGGGAGACACTTCTTGTTGGATCTGCACCCTGTATACTGCAAATTATATACAGTTCTAAATACAAGGCTTGTGAACTTTGAACAAAAGGATCTTCCTCGCAACACATCATATACCGGTAAATTCTTTTCGGGATCACTTCCATCGAAAAGCTCGTCAGCGGAATCTCCAGACACAAAGGTAAACTTGTAGTTCAATTGTGGGAACAACAATATGGAGATTGGTTCAAAATAATTACTATCATTGCTAGGACTCAAACTCTCCAAAGTGCCAGTAATCAAACTAGTAATGCTACTTGAAGTCTTGATATTATGAAGCTTAAGAACAGCTACAGGTGTTAGCAGAGTACCTTCTTTCAAGTATGAAGAACCTGTTCCAACCATACAAAGTTCCCCCAAGGATTCGTACCAGAAGCCGTGCAGCTTCAAAATAAACGGATTCGTATAATCAGCAACCGTAGGCGGTACGTGAGGTGTGGAAACTGAACCTTTTGATGATCCACTTCCGTATAAGAGGCTTTGTAAAACAAATGGACTTTGAAGCTCGAAGCTTCCTTCGATCATAAACACACCATCTTTTTCTGTTTGGCTCACCGCAACGGTGTAAAACGAGAATGAATTTGTATACCTGGTTATGTTTGAACTAACAACTCTGAAATCTCCATCAGAGTAGTAAAAACCAGATTGGGATGGACCAAATGAACCGAACTCGTAACCTGGAGGTTCGGAGTTGGGGACTGGTTCGGGAATAATTGAAAAACAATGATCAGAGTAAAAGTGTAGAACAGATGAGACAGGCTTAACTGAGAAACTAAAGCAAAGAAAGGAAATTTTGAGTGTACATAGCCATAGACACATTGAAGGTTTCATTGCCTCTGTAATTCCAAAGAAGGAACAATCAGTTTTTGGATGTATGAATGATTTTTCGTTGTTGTTGAATTTGTCATTTTCAAGTTTACATATTTTATATAGTTGAAGCATCCAAAACCGAAATGTTTGTTTATTAGAGATTGGACAAAGACTGCATGTGGAGACAATTTGCTACAAACATTTTTCTAATTTCTCAAACTGATATGCATATATGCCAAGAAGGTATCATTGGAATTGATTAGAAAGCAACTTATTAAATGTTGACATAAATTGTATAATAATAAATGGAAAATGACAATATTTTCTCTAGTTGATCCTAAATTACTTGCATTCACGAATGAGAAACATAAATCATTTATAAATTTAGATTTTCTTTTATTTTTCAATGTACGAATTGAGTCTAGTAACTAATTCTCTACATTCAATAGACTCATTGAGAGAATAGATGCTGACCAAATCAAACAATTTCTTTTGGACAAAACAAGTGTTAGTACAAAAGCTTCGGTGAGGAAACACTCGAACACACGAACAGAACTTGAACAAAAAAACAAGAAACAGGATAAGGCTCCAAGACGTATATCAAACCACTATTTATATTCACCCTCACCTATTTTCGGTGTGCAAAAAAATTCCTCGAAGGATACAATGAAAACTCAATCCTATTTATAGGAATTTTCATCTTTCTTCATATAGACATCTTTCAATAATCGTCTTTTCTGAATAATAATGTCTTTAAAAAATATATAATTATTCATTTAATATTATAACTATTCAAACAATATTGTTTGAATAATTCTTTTTCAAAAATCAAATGATATAACTTCTGATCAATGACCAAAAGATTTATGACTTGATTAATTTCATCAATTCATTTATAGTTATTGGAACACTATAAATATTTGAAAATGTTCCAACAATCTCCCCCATTTTCAAAATATTTTAGATTTTGATGTTTTTGGAAATCAATTTGTATAAATAAATGTGTCTTACGATTGACCTTCACTTAGTGAAAACATGTTAATGTTAATCGAAATTACATGGTAGACTAAGCTTTGAACCAATTATTTCATTTGATTAATCGAACACATCTCACACAATGATTTCAACATCGGTCAATACATAGTATCCAGGGACACTATTATGGTCATGTGTCTGTGTCCTCTTTTCATAAGTGTTGTCAGAGCCAAGCCTTTGAGCTTCTAGAAGCAGCCACACTTCTACTCACATAGGTAAATCTCATCAAGAGTGTTCTCATAATTATAATACTCTAACATATTTATATTATGGGTCCATTAAGACTACATTACTCATCATTCCCTTATCATTACGAGTACTTAGCACTTTAATCTTAGGATGGATTTATTTATAGTGCTAACAGTCACATACTAATAATATACTTTGTCTCATTGAACTCAAGACTTGACGTTATATCAAGCGTTGAATCGAGTTTCCGTCATGGGTGACTCTAATTAATGGGCTTGAGTCTCATCCCTTTTGAGGTCTTATTGACTATATCTATAGCAAATTTTTTTATCAATGGATCCACCAAATTTTCACTTGACGTCACATAATTAATAGTGATCATTCCATTAGAAATTAATTTTTGGACATAACTATGTCTTAATCTAATGTGTCTAGACATTCCATTATATACTTGGTTATATTGCTTTTGCTAGAGTAGCCTCACTATCACAATAGATAAAAATTGGTGAAATTGGCTTAGGCCATAGAGGTACATCATAAAGCAAATTTATTAATCATTATGCTTCTTTAGATGTAGCGGCTAATGCAATAAATTATGCTGCCATAGTGAAATCAGTTTTAACTACTAATTTTTTCATCTATTAATTTATATATTTTAATTAAATTAAATCCAATCATCATTATTACTATTACATCACTATGTACTTTATGATCAATTTACACTCCAAGTTAATTTCATCACTTTTTACTTTTAAAATTTTCACTTTAGTCCAATACATCTTACACTATTACAATTTAGTCCACTCCTAAATTTAAATTTCCTAAATTCAAAAGTGTTTTTAATTTCCTATAATATCTAATTATCCGCTCCACTAATACCAATATTTCTATTTCTGACTTCTCTAAAAATTTTAGACACTTGCCATACCGAATTGACACAGTTCACTTCTCAAAAAATGTCAAGGATATTATAATTTTCATCTCATGAAATACAATAAACATGTATCACCAACTTCATTCTCAATAATTCCATTTCATTAAACAAAGCACACAACTTCATATTCAAATGTAACGTTTAATATATAAAGAAACAACGGTATCTCATTTATTAATAAAATCACGAACTTCTCTGCACAAATAAATTCATTGAAGTTAAGGTCAATTGTTAAACATCCACATCATCTTCTTCTTCTTTTTTCCATTTTTGATCATGCAATAATTAAAATCTTTAATATCTCATTATGTAATTTTTTTTACTCATCAATCTCACAGAATGCATTCACATTGATCATCACCATTATTCTTAATTAGAACTTTTAAAATCTAATATCTCATTCGTAGGTTTTTACTTTCCAATTTCAAACCATGCATAAAATATAAGCCAACAACATTTTAGAAATTTTATACAGCCACATTTTTTTAGTAACGGACAATCATGCTTTATAATATTCAAATCCCAAAGTTTTACCATCTATCGTACAAAAAAAATGAACAATCACTCTTGACCAAAGTGCATTTTCAATCTTTTCAAGAAATTTCACTTTTCTCCTCTTTTAATTAGGGACCATTATGACCAATCAATTCTTTTTTGAGTTTAACCATCACTATTTTTGTTTCATTAATTCCAGAGCTATTGTATCTATTTTTCATTCTCCAAAATTTTTTTCACAACCACATTGGTCTCATTGGCTCAAGGAATATGTGCCCACATTAATTGAAGAAACCCATGAATTATTATGGTCCAATGTTGGTGTACTAAGTTCCCTTCATCTTCATTGACTGTTTCATGTTTATCTACTTAATTTTACTATTTACATTCTCAATGTTCAATGAGTGAATCATGATTAGGCAATCCAATATCAAAAGATTATTTTTTGAAAAAAATTATGTAAATACATTAAATCTTAAGTTCTGATTTTAAGGTTAAGTTTATTAATGATTAACTTATCATCACAATTTAGCGACAAATAAGTTTGTATATCCCCTATGTCTCTTCTGCGTTTTTGCACAAAATTCTCATGTGGTTTGAATATTAGAATTAGTAAGAGACTCATCTTCGTATTTCACACTTTTTTTAATCGATGATTGTACCTCTCTCCTTTGTTTGTTCTTTTCTTTTCTTTTTCTCAAGTTTCTGACAATCACTCTAGGCCAAAGTGCATACTCAATCTCTTTTAGAGTTTTCATTTTCTTTGTTTTTACTTATAGAAGCTTATCCTCTTGAATTCTTTCTTGAGTTCCACCATCACTATCTATTTTCATCTCCAAAGAGTTGGTCTTAACCACATTAGTTATATGAGCTCAAGGAATTTGTGCCCATATTAATTGAAGATACCTATATATGAATTATTATTGTCCAGTGTTGGTGTATTAAGTTGACAAAAACTAAAAAAAATTAAGAGTATAAAAAAGATTACATGCCACTAATTTCTTCAAGGCATAATGATAAATTTAGCCCTCAACATTTATATCTTTTGTCAATTTCTTCCTTATTCATTTTTTTAATGATGTTGGTGTGGCCCCTGTGCGGTAGCTCACGTGTGTTTCATGCTGACATGATACTATGTGTCTTGTATGTCATGCCAACAATAATTTAATAATTATAAAGATCTTCAAATAAATAAATAAAATAAAATGACTCAAAATTAAAAAATTTAAAAATTTAAAAAAATTAGCATGAAGTACATATGGATTGTCACGCGGGCTACCATGTTTAAAACTTAACATTTTAGTCAATATTTCCATTAAAAAATAGCAATTTGACTCTTTTTGAAAGACTAATGGTCAAATTCGACTCCTTTTAAAAAAAAACAAATTGACAGAAGAAATATAATTAAAAATATTAAATAGAAAAATTTCACATTAAGAAAAGATTTAAACAAACCATACCACCAATTAAATTAATAAAAGTAAAATGATTTACAATTTGAATATTTAATTTTTAAAAATTATTTTGATATAAATTTTAAAATTATTAAGTCCTAAAATTTTGAAGTAAAAAAAAGGTCTTGTGCCCAATTAAATGGAAATCTAATTAAATTAAAATATAAAGACCTTGTCAAATCTCCTCTAATTTGTCGAGATTACCATTGAAAATATTAATTTTTTTTTCTCTTTTTTCTTGTGCTATTATTCTTGCTACTCCCTACACATCTCATTTTAATTGGGAACTTGGTATATGTACGTTTAAAAGGGAAAGTACAAATAAAAAATATGAAATAGAAGAATAAAATATTAAATAAATGAATTTTACATTAATAAGAATTTTAATGAAATAATACAATGAATAAAATTAATTGATATTTTAATTTAATAAAAATAGAATTAATTAAGATTTGGATATTTAAAACTTATCAATAGCATATTTACGGTTTGAATACTTAATTGTAAAAAAAAAAAAAAGATCATGAGTACATATGCTGTTCACTATTTGTAATTTTAGGGTTGGTACTTTTATAAATAGATAGATAGAACCACAAAGAGGCTAAGGTATATATATGTATATAGGAGATGGACATTAACTGGGAAATACACACCAAATGAAGCACTAAACTTGTACGGGACTTATGATTGACCCACCACTGGGATTTCTTCATAGCTTTCCCGCCATCTAAATCTCTTTGGAACAATGCAGCAACCACCAAATTGCTGTTGCAAGTAAATGGTTGCAGCAAACAGCAAAACACCAATAGGTATAATCACATCCCAAGCAGTAGAGAAAAATTCCTCAGCAGGGTTCACATAAATGAATGTTCCCTTGTATTCAACATAGGTGTGGTCACAATAAAGATCGTATGCATGTGGCAGCAACCGAACCAGACTGGTACCGATATAGAACAAGGGGCTAAGTACATATTCTCTAGAGTTTGAGAACATATTGAACAGTATCTGGGGAAGAAGGAAACCATCTGAGATTAAACCTGCAAAGGATTTCAGGTCATCCAAAGCTGAACGCTGCCAGTAGTCGACGGGACGAGTGGGAAGCAAAACAATCTCGCGTTTATAGTTCCCCCTATCGACAAGCAGGACAATTAATGCACCAGAAACATACAGGGATAGTATGACAAGCAAGGTCATTTTCTCAGCAAACCATAGGCCTTTTCCGTTTCCATCATTTGATCTACTCGAAAATGCTCGTTGGAGAATACGGAACTGCAACAAGAATGCTACCATTGAAGTTATCCTTATGATTACCTCATTCACTTCGAGCCATCCACCGGTTTGAAACAACATGGTATCCTGATCACGTTTCCGATAGAATAAGGCTTCATAGTTAAGCACCAGAGGAATCAGCTGGCCCATGGTAAGGATCACAAACATAACCAGTGAAGTAAAAGGGAGTGTTTTAGGATGCCTTTTCGCATGATAGACCTGAGATCTCAGAAATAGACATATAAGTGTTTGAGATATTACAACCATCACAATCTCAAGATCCATTGCCCAAATAGTATGCCTAGCTTGTTCCCTGCTGTAAGCAACTGAAGACACATATAGAGGATCAAAGTAAAGATCATCAGATTTGTCCCGTGTGCTTTCGATTCTTCCCCTTATATACCCTCCATTCTCAAACCCTTTTATAGGAGCAAGTTGAAAGTTCAGAAGAATCTCACAGTCTATAGAAGTATTTCCAGGTACTCGATCAGTCAATGCAAACTTTCTGCAACCAATCATACACAAGCCTCCGGTGTCAGCATCATAAACCCCTTCAGCAGTAATCTCCATTTTCTCATCAGGTACAACAGATATATAATTTTTATTAGCTAACTTCTGAGAAGTGTGCCATTTGATATCTATCTTATAGCTAATATTGGCTCGGCCTTGAGGTTCCCACCTTGTAGGCCTTTCAAAGTCATCATCACGGATAACCATAAGTGCTATGCCGGCCTGCTTGCAAAACTGATTATTGACAGTGAGAGTATCAGCAGAACCACTAGCAGTCCTTCCTTCGGAACTTCTAACAGACATGTCGAACTTCATCTCGGAAGAATAGGGTCTAGGGTATCTTTGTCTCCTGTTTCTGTCAAGCTTCCTTTCCGGGCATTCATTTGTTACCCTGTCAAGTTCAGTGTATTCATACTTCAAACTATAAAGACCCTCAATGAGAAACTCAGTACTTCGAAACACGATTTTTTCAAAGTAACCTGAATCATGCACAGTTTTGTTAGTCCAAATTTGCCCCATTATGGTACTGGTCTCTTTAATTGACAAGATTGCAGGGTACCTCAAGCTCAACCTTGTTGTGCAATCTCCAACATGAGCATTAGACCAAGAGTTTGCTGTGCCGAGAAACCGACAAAGCAGAACATGCAACTGATTCTTCTTGTCATCCCACATTCCTTCTCCAATCAATGTTGTGTTGGGATTGAAACGCAGGTCAAGCCTTGAAAGCTTGGTATGATCATCGAACTTTAGGAAAATCCGAACTCTCTTTCCAGCATCAGTACAATTAATGACACCAAAAGATATAGAACCAGGCAAATTTTGAGCCACCCCACCAACAGGGAGGCACTTCTTGTTGGATCTGCAGCCTGTATACTGCAAATTAAATACATCTTTAATTGCAAGGTTTGAGAACTTTGAACAAAAGGATCTTCCTCGCAGTATATTGTACATAGATAAATTCTCTTCGAGATCACTTTCACTGGAAAATTCGTCACCGGAATCTCCAGACGCAAAGGTGAAGTTGTAATTCAATTGTGGAACAGTCATTAAGGAGATTGGCTCAAAGTAATTGTTATCATTGATAGGACTCAAACTCTTCAAAGTGCCAGTAATCAAAGTAGTAATATTACTTGAATTCTTGATATTATGAAGCTTAAGAACAGCTGCAGGTGTAAGCAGATTACCATCTTTGAAGTATGAAGAACCTGTTCCAACCATACAAAGTTCCCCCGAAGATTTGGACCAGAAACCGTGCAGCTTCAAAATGAACGGATTTGTAAAATCAGCGACCACAGGTGGCGTGTGAGGTGTGGGAACTGAACCGTTTGATGGTCCAACTCGGTATAAGAAGCTGTGTAAAACAAAAGGATTTTGGAGCTCGAAGCTTCCTTCGATCATAAGCACACCATCTTTATCGGTTTGGCTTACCTCAGTGGTGTAAAACGAAAATGAATTTGTATACCTTGTTATATTTGTACTTACAACTCTCAAATTTCCATAATAGTAAAAACCAGAATGGGATGGACCAAATGGACCGAATTCGTAATCAAGAGGTTCAGAGTTGGGGACTGGTTCAGGGACAGTCGTTAAACAATGATCAGAGTAAGAGTCTATAACAGATGAGACAGGTTTCACTGACAAACTAATGAACAGAAGGGAAATTTTGAGTGTACATAGCCATAGAAAGATTGAAGGTTTCATTGCCTTCGTAATTTCAAAGGAGGAACAAACAGTTTTTGATGTCTAAATGATTTTTTGTTGAATTTGTCATTTTCAAGTCTACATGTTATATAGTTAAAGCATCCAAAATCGAAATATTTTTTTATTACAGAATAGACAAAGACTGCATCGAAGGTCCAGAAAGTCATTGAAACTTCCCCAAGTGGGATGGATTTTCACCTTAGATGCTTTTCTTTAACAGGCCTGCATTGTCACCTTGCTGAATAACATTATTCTCCTTTCTGCTGGAAACTGACATACATATATGCCAAGGAGGTATTGGTGGAATTAATGAGAACGCAACTTCTTGAATGTTGACATAAATTGTACAATATATAAAATATTAAGATGAAAAATTGGAAGGATGAGAATTTCTCATACATGGGTTAAATTTTATACACGTAAAATAATAAATTGGTCATCCATTGAACTTTGGTTTTCTTTGACCAGATTAATGGACATACTAGCTTGTAGATGCTGAAAATCATGAGAATCATCGGTAGCAACTGCAAATACCATTTAACCAAAGTAGCTGAGGTAGAAGAAAATAGTTGGAGATTGATAATTTGGATTCAGGTAAGAACCGATAACCACTATCCATAAAAGGGATCAATGTATGTCAGAGACTGTATGTGAGCATCCTATGAAGGAAAGTATAGGACACTTCTCAATTCAATTCTAAGTTACTAGCTGCGGACTCAAGTTAAAACTACTATGCATATTTATAAATGAAACCAAGTTTCAAAATTTTTATTTTAAAAGTAGTTCACAATACTGGAACCTTGGGAATACTATCAACTCGATTGTTTTGACATTTGGGGACAATGAGGAATTTCTCACAATCCTTTACTCCAAGTACCGTAAATTCCTTCACCAGCATATTTACACATCCGGAGACAGAGTTCTTAAACTTCTGTGAGCAGCTCTTGTCACCTTCATCAACATCTTGAACCCCGCCTTTTACCAGGCAACCTACCTGAGCACCATCCATGTATGCTTTACATGCCACAAGTATATCTTGAGCACGACGGTAGAAATGACCCACTACAAAATCCTCAAAATGCTGCAGCCAAACATTGTTCCATTAGAATTTAAGCCAAAGAGAAGCAATTTCCCTATATTATCATAATAGGAATATCTTAATCCAAACTATTAGTTCCCGGTTCCAGCTTATATACACCACTGAAAATATCAAGAAAATAGTTCTTTCAACTTACCTTTGGTGGCCTCCTCATTGAGTAGATCATTGTCTTCAGTGACAATATGAATGTATCCTCGTTGTATTGTCGAGACAGTAATTCACCTTGTGGCGTGCCTCTATGATGAGCCCAACCAGGCTCATTAAAGTACGGATCCTGGTTCAAGATTAGAGCCTGAATAGATACCAGAACTTGGAGCATGGTAGACATACCAGGTATCCACTTCTCATTCTTATTACCAGACCATGTGTTTAGAAGACTAAGGCATACTTTCCCACAACCGTACAAATTTGGATTAAGGCGCAGTCCACCAGAGTGGTAATAAACTTGCTGAAAAACAATTCTTACTAATCAGTCCAAAGACATATACCAGAAAAAATGATCATACAAGATACAATCAAATTCATAAACCACAATTACATACAGGGGGTCCTTTAGGATAGCTAGCAGGGAAGAAAACATCAAAGAAGAAGAGACCATCATGGTAGGGAGTGCCCTCTGCTCCTATAATTACAGCCCTCAAGAGATCCATTCTTGATTCATAAACCCTAACAAAAATAGTGTCTGTTGAAACAGTAGAAACGGGATTGAGTAAGAAACAATGTTACTTATACAATCCATCAGCATAAGGGAAATTGTTGCAAGAAAAGTAAAAGATCTCAGCTGTTAATATTTCATGCAAATCTTGATCATTTTGAATCACAATACAGGTTTGCAGCATTCACTAAATGACATATTTGTTTAGAAGGGATGAAAAGGAAAGAACAAGTTATCAAATGGACACTCTCTGGGAGAATAATTCAACACTTAAAAATCACCTGGTAAATCCTTCTCAAGAATTCTCCACTCCTCCTGAATCTTCTTTGCCCAATTCTTCGGTGGCTACCGCCAAGAGAATTAACAGAAACAAGTTCACTGATTGAAAAATTAACATAACTACAAAAGGGGAAGACCTAAATACAACTTGAAAGGCTACTCACCTGCTTCGTTGAAGCACCACCAGAAGCATAGTGATGGTCTGAAAAATCTTCAACAGTATCAAACTGTTTAAAAAGTTGGAACTTACTTAGGATATCTTCTTCGTTTACATTTTTCTGGTTTCTGATATCTGCCACTTCTTGAGGAGTAATGTAAACACCATCAACTGGATCAGGAAAACTTGTATAGTTATTGTGCTTATTGAAATTATATTTTGGTTTCATCGGGGGTGGCCACCAAGGCATGGAGGGTTCTGCAACCATGGTGTGATTTAGATCTATAGGTGCAGGAAAATTTGAATTCAAACTACCAGCACCAATTTGCTTATTTGCAGCAGAACTAAAGTGACCCAAATAAGTTGGATTTACTGCTTGAGGGAGCATCATTGAATCAGAGTGACTCCCATTACTACCATTATTTGAACCACCAACCTGGTAAGGCTGGAATGAATTCCAAAATGGAAGACTTTGACTGCTCAATTTAAGTTGTGAAGTAGCTGACTTCTTACTTTGAGAACCTTGTGGAAGTAACAAAGTAGAAGGAACAATTACTTCTCCAGGAGAATGACTCAAAGGATCTGCCGGGTTATGGAAACTCGAACTACTAACTAAAGCTGCCTTCTTCATATGAGCAGGCTCTGACAACCATGATGAAAGTGACTGGTCATTCCCATTAGCACCCAATTGAGTCTTTGAGTGAGAAGTATGAACACTTGATTGAGTGTTTAGAGGAGAAGTATCCTTTTTCCTCTCAGAAAAGTCAGCAAACCAAGGGATGGATGCTTCTACTCCAGCAGGAATATCAACATTATCAAAATGTGCTTGCAACATGGCATACTCATCAACATCCATGAAGTCATTACCGTAATAGTTATCAAAGAAATCATCATCATAGGTCAAATCACAATCAAGGTTATATATATTATGTGATCCTTGGGTAGAATGCTTAGAAGGCTCAATCTTGTTTAATGAACCAGGAGATTTGGCCACAAAGTCCTGAGGAGAAATGGGAAAACAGTAAACAACAAAATCAGAGGTCCAAATGTACATTAATTTTGATGTTAGGCACAGTAAACAGTAACTACAGCAAGAACGCTCCAATCTCTCACATACCTCAGCTTGAATAGCATTATAGATACCAGAGCTACCTTTTACTGCCTTCCCTTTGTTCCTTACATCAACCCTCTCATCGAGGATCACTATATCACTTGAATCTCCATCATTATCTACATCAATTACTTCATGAATAACAACCTACCAAGATATGAAACAGGAATTTTTCTAGTAAACCATGAGGAAGATTTTTCTAAAGAACAACAAGATTGTGCAAGAAACAAGTTAAAAACACATAACACAATAGAAAAAGTAAGGCTTTGATAAACCTGCAATTGTCTCTATTTCTAGAAAGTAAGCTTATATCATATACAAGATGTTTCTTGGAGCTGATGCTAGATCTGGAGTTTGTTTTTTCAAAAAAACTGAAAATACATCAAGTCAACCTTAATTTCAGTAACAGAGTTACTGCAAGATGCTTTGCAACATTCTATCCCATCTATGGCCATACTCTATGGAAAACTAATTGTCTGCTGTTCTTTCTTTCCCAATTCAAATAACACAGATCATGACCAATGTTAAGGTCATTAGCCGTTTCCAAATTTTAGCAAATATTGAACATTGTCAGTCTTAGACACAAGCAATTACAGAATTTAACCCCTATTTAAATGCTTAATACTATCTTCAAAATTTTATCAGCATGAGGATATTGATTTCAAACATTTAGCTCAAACTAATAACTAAAAAGGTCCTAAAAAAATGCCTGATAACAAACCAAACCACATGTGAGCATTGACAAATGTGCTTGAGGCTAATTATATTGGTTTCAAACATCTATTCTAACTATATATATACATATATCAATAAGTTTCATCCAGTTGATAAAAGAATATATACCTAAGAAATATTTAAAAGGCACATATAAACTATTTGAAACCTCAACTAAAAAGCAAAGCATCATCTTCTACTAAACGAGAACGAAGCCATTTTTATACACCAACAACACACAGTTGAAACCCACAGTCACACCAAAGGAAGTTGAATCTTCAAAGCGCAGCATTTGAAACTATTAGTAACTTATCTAACAAAGGGACTGAAGAAAAGTACCCAAAAAGGGTTAGGGTGCAAGGATAAATAAGAGTTCAACCAAGAAAACATGCTCAGTAATCATCACCTACATTACCAAGCATGCCTATTACATGAGCAAGGTTAGCTTCTTATAAATCCCTGAGACAGTGTCAAAGGAAGGACCCATCGTCTCAAACTGTTCGTTCCGGGGCCCTGCAAGCAATGGTTCCCTAACAAATAAGGGAGGACATCTAACAGTCACAACATTGGCCACAACTCCCTTCTATTATTAGTACAAAGACCAAAATAAGGAACCCCAAAAAAAAAAAAAAAGAAAAGAAAAGATGGAATAAATTTGGTAACTTTAAACTAACATGATTGGAAGAACGTAGTCCCAACTTCCAAGTCACAACACACAGTGATAAGTGAAATCATAAGTTTTCACTGCAAAATTTTCAAAAAAATTTCCTCCTTTAAACCCTAAAAAATCAATACTAAATGATCAAAAAAAGGACCAACACAATTCCACGATAAACCGATCAATCAAAATTCCAATAACAAAAGCAACAACTAAACGATCAGTATATTTAATCGAATTTCATAATTCTAAGAAATTTTTTTTTTCTAGAATAAGTTAAAGGAAGGCGAAAAGAATTGTTTTTTAAAAAGAAAATAACTAAGTTACTCTTGTGTTTGACCTGCTTTTTCTTATTGGACTTAAAAGAGTAAGGAACCGGAGGAGGGATCTCGATTACTTCAGGGTCCATGAAGAAACCGGAACTCGCAGTAGTAGAAAGCAATCGTTTCCTGTTTGGACAGTGAGAAAGTGAGGAGAGAAAGTGAGAGAAAGAGCAAGAAAAGTCATCAAAGAAAAACCGCAAAAGACGCTCAATTTCTATTCTTTTATTTTAAACAATCAATACAAAATAATTTAAGGAAGGACTTGGAATTGCGCGTGTTATAATAGGCTCGACGAGTAGACGGCGGCGGCGATGGTGGCAGCGGCTTCGTAGATGACATACCAAAACAACAGTATCCTTCTCTACTAAAGAGATCGTTCTGTCAGGCTCTACGGCTTCGCGCCTAGTCGTGAAGAAATATATAATCAGCTTCCTTTTCCTTTGAATTACCAATTTTGCCACTGATTGGTTTATTAAATGTCTCCTTTTTCTTACGTGGCAGGAGTTGTAACGACTGTGGGAAGTTTCAGTGTACTTGGTTGTAGAAGATCATTGTCAAAGCTTCACGGGAACGACAGTGTAGAGTTGACTCATATGTTGACGCTACAGTGGTTTTTTGCACCGTGCGATAAGGTTGCCGAACACGGCTTAGATTTAGCCACGTGAAGACTTGAGAATTAAGATTAAGCCTCTACTGTCCATGCGTGGTCGTGTGGGACTCGTAGAAGCGTGGGCGAAAGATTAGTGCAAAATATTGCTGATGCGGATTTTCAAAAGTATTGCCGACGTGGAAAATGAATAATAAATAAATCATAATAAAATACTATCTCTTTTTTTGTTTTGGGCCGTATAAGAAAGAACTAGTACATGGGCACACTATCAAAGGCCCAATGAATTATTAGGAAATAATCAGACATGCGCCGGGCCGGGACCGGTTCTAAAATAAAATTTCATGGTCTCATTTTTATTGTTTTATAAATAAATTTAAATAAAAATACTTTTTATTATTGAATTTAAATTTATATCAATTTGGAATAAAACATATCATGTATAAAGCTAAATTCGAGCAAAACATTCAACTCATAATTAGATCTAATCGAAATAGAGTGAAGTTGTCTTCTATAAAAAATTAAATTTACCCTCCATCCAAAACAAAATGGAATTTTATTATAAATAATATGACACAAATTATAATAAGTAAAAGTATTATGGAGGCCTCTATACTAGGAGTTAGATTACAATTCATTTTCTTTATTTAAAAATTGGACAAATTAGTCTCTATATGTTAGATCAAAGATAAATCTGGCCATTTTGCTAAAAATTTTAATCTATTTTTA
Organism: Gossypium turneri; assembly: GCA_008044935.1. Classification (NCBI taxonomy): domain Eukaryota; kingdom Viridiplantae; phylum Streptophyta; class Magnoliopsida; order Malvales; family Malvaceae; genus Gossypium; species Gossypium turneri. The sequence goes on from CP032571.1 coordinate 54,180,632, forward strand.
ATATTAAAAATTGGTCATTGTATGTCAGCATAAGGTACACGCAGCACGCCACGTATCACTATTTGATTATTCTGTCAACCACGCCAGTTTTTAACAATATAAATAAATAACATTTTTAATAAAAATAATGATTTTCCTCTTTGAACTAAAGTATAAGAAATAATTTATTTTTTCAAGAAACAATTTAACTCCATAATAACTTTGGTTTTTTGTGCAATCCTAATATGGGTATATAAGGGAGAAAAGAAAAAAGGAAAGGTTGTAACGAGGAGAACAAAATTGATTTTTTCTTTGCTATAATTGTGGATGAAAATCTTGAAAACATATATTTGAGGTTATATTTTGTTCGATAAAGGATTGGATATGGAAACTTTTAAACTCTCATTTTGAATTTTACTGTGTGGACTCTTCATATTGATTTTGATTTATTAATTAATTTTTTAAATATATTTCATTTATTAATTATTATGATATTTGAATCTATTTGAGGATAAATGATATTTTCGACAATAATTAACTAGTTGGATTTGAAATCATTATATTGTACCATTGTTTAAATATATTTCAGTTTTTAATTTAATGTCGACAAATTAGTCACCAAAAGACCTGCTTTCCTCTGATGGGGTCTAAAAGGCTTGGTTCCAATTGACCTCCCATTTTCCCTGTATGGTACCTAGTCGACCATCCTTGCGAGCTTGCTACCCACTCTTTTAAGTATCTACCCATTCCTTAGAGCACTCGTTCTATTATTGAAAGTGACACCAACCCCCACATAAGTTCAACCATTTTGCGCCATAGTCAAGAAGAAATGATAGAACAAGTCCCATCACAGATATCCTTCCCATGTATCCCACAATGATGGCATGACAATAGATTTACCACGTTAATGTCACCAAACACGAAACCTCCTCTATATATACTCCTCTGCTCAATGAAGAAGGGACCAACCCTTCAACACTCTAGCCTCCATATTGCCCTTTACATCCTCATTCTCTTTGCCTAGTTACCACCTCCGACTCTCCGTCCTGTAAAGTGAACCGTCTTTCCTTAGCACTACCACATCCTCCTCTGTGTCTTTTTTGTTGATACCTAACATCAACAAAGTACATGTGAAATTTCATGCATATTATCATGTTTAAAAATTTAACATTCTAGTCAATATTTTTGTTTAAAAAATTAATTTGACTCTTTTTAAGATATTAAATGCTATATTTAACTAATAAAAAAATTACATTAGCAAGCAATATAAACATCAAATACTAATTTTATTATTATGCGAAGAGTAATCTTACATTTTATTTTATTTTTTTGCTAAATAAGAAACAAACTAACAGAACCTCAGCCTAAAAACTAAGGTCAGTCAACTAGTGCTATCTTGAAGCAACCGACCATAAATTGCAGCTGGTGGTTCGGACTTCGGAGTAAGTTTGAAAGCCAACTTGAGTTCTTTTGAGAAGGTCAGCCATTCCATCAGCTAACACTATTGCTTCCCTGATGAACACTTCTAACGTGAACTACCCAGTCTCGTCGCAGCAACATTTTCAGCTCATGGAAAAGTGCGATATGTCGTACCACCCCGTCTCGCCCATTCAATGCTTGCACCAATCCAAAATTATCCGTGTGGCACCCAAGTTCCAAGCAAGAGATAACCCATCGTCCACCCCCCACATCTCCGCCTCCATTTCTGAGCACATACCAATGCTTCTAGCAAAACCGATCACCCACGCTCCATGGCAGTCCCTAATTATTCCTCCTCCTGCTGCTACACTATCAGGTATTCTTACACATTTAAAATTTCACCTAAGAAGAAAATTATCTATAAATATGTAGACCTCTCCTTTAACAAGTGCAATCCTTTTGCCTATAAGAATAATTAAGTACCGACTTTGACATGGTTCGAGAGCTGGTATGCATACCAAAGAATAATTAAGTTCCCTTCAAAACGTACTCTAACTCTAACAAAGGAGGAAAAGGAAAAGGAGTCATTATTAGACCAAAAGTCAACTGTAAAAGTTAATTAATGGGCGCAATATCCACACTACTATCTATAAAAGGAAGGACATGATAAGGCATTTCTTATTTGGCACATGTACATTTGCTTTGTTTTTGTCTTTACATAATAATATTTTTTTTCTATTTTTTTTAGATTATATAAGAATATTTAATTTTCAGTTTTGATCCATATATTTTGATTTAATCTCTCTATTTTAATTTTGAAATAATTTAATATTTCTACTTTTATAATACCATTACTTAGTCTAAATACTTTATTCCAATTAAAATGTTTATTTAAATTTTTAAGAATTTTTATCACTATTAAAATTCTCTATTAAATTTAGGTCTATTATAATGTCATTTTGTTACTAAGTATTTTTAAAAAAAATTTTAAATTGTCACACCAATAAATTTAACAAATAATTTTAATAGTGTTAACATATAAACTTACATTTTTAACTCGAAAAATAAAGAGACTAAATTCTTGAAAATAAAAGTACAAAAACTAAATTTCAAATATATAAATAACACAAAAATTTAAAACATATTACAAACTCTATAATTAGAAAAATAAATATATATTTAACCCAACGCAAACCGTAGATCTTATCTAAATTTAAGCTGTAAAAATCTTCTCAAGAATAAGGAATTTGACCATAAGATCTTGGCAATGTTAATAAAGATTGCGATTTTGGAATTCTAAATATCCAAATTTAAGTTGTAGAAATGTAATGGTTTTTTTTTTTTAATCGTAAATCTTATCTAAATTTATTTTAATTTAAATTCGAATGTATTTAATTTTTCAATTTATTGTATTTTATATTAAAAATAAGAAATTTATATTTTTAATAAATGATTGAAATAGAAATTCTCCATCAATCTTTAATTCGGAAGAAAGATGCCTAGCAAATTGATGGTCAATAATTAATGAATGAAAATCAAGTCAATTCAGTCACCAAACCCATTATATTATATCTCACCGGATAAAACAATTTACCTTTCTTTATTTGCTTTTTTTTAAAGAGAAAAAAAAAAAAGAAAAAGACCAAAGAAGAAGAAAACTAGAAAAAGGTAAAAGACAAACGAATAAAACATCCTATCGCTGTGGTGCCATACTGCTAAGGACCAATGTATAGAATAAAAGAATTGTATATATACATATATAAGCCATAAGAGATAAGCAAGAACATGTATCCAGTGTAAAATTTAAATAAATTTACTGGATTCTATATTTTTTTTACGATAAATTAATAATTTAATTTTTGAATTTATCAATATAATCAATAATATGTGTATGATGTTAACGTGGATTCTCAAAGTTTAATTTTTACAAACTTTTTTCAATTTTAATTTTATAGATTAATATATGCATACATATTCTTATCTCCCTTTCCTAAAAGGAGAAATGATATGGACATGAGAGGAGGATAGCAAACCTTCGCCCACCATTATCAAAAGATTCTTTCAGCACTTGAGCCAAACAGTACCCTCCCCTCGCTTTGCATCATTGCAATTTGCTTCCTCATCTATAAATGCATGCTCGTGCTGCGAAGTATAGCAATCTCAATATTGCAAGCTAGCTATCAACTTTAAGACACTCAAATTCACCATGTCTAACACTTGCGGCAACTGCGACTGTTCTGACAAGAGCCAGTGCGTGTAAGTAAATCCATACTATCTTTGTCATGTTCTAAGTTTGTGTCAGGTTTTTAGATTATGTTCATGTTTTGCCATAATTTATCGTTGGATTTTCTATGGTTACAGGAAGAAGGGAAGCAGTAACACCATGGTCATTGAGACTGAGAAGAGGTATATATGTACTTTCAACTCTTCAATAGCTTTGATACCTGCAACAAAACGAACCAATATTATCAATAAAATTCTTCAAAGCATGCTATTTCTATGATCTGATGCTAAATTTATATATATAATCTGGACTGTGTTGTTTCCTTGCAGCTACATCAGCACTGTTGTGGCAGAGGTTCCAACTGAGAATGATTGCAAGTGCGGAGCTAACTGCAGCTGCACCAACTGCACATGTGGTCATTAAACAGACATAAAGAGCAATGACGTTCTACTTCTTGGTAATATTGGGGACCTAAGATTAATGAAATTTGGGTTGAATAATTGTGTTTATGTGTGTTTTCATGTTTAACAGTAATGTAATGGCCTTATCTATGGACTTTGGTTAATGAATTAATATTTAGCATATATGATATTCTTGGTATAGCAGCAAATAGACTAGGTTACCAAGAGATATTACAAAAATTGTCAGCTTCATATGTCAAAAGAGTTGAGCCATGAACAGAGTTATAATCACACCACAGGCAGAGTGCAATCCAGAAAATACATACATCCTGCCAGTTTATTCATAATATGACATGGTACATGAAAATCTAATTCAGTTTGAAGAATTAGAACACCTTGTAGTTTAAAACAGAGAAGTCAAGAAAAAGAAAAACATGGAGGAATGGGCCTAATTGATCATCATCTAAACAAACCTTACTTCATCAAGCTTCTTACTCGGGTTTGTGTGTGCCTAAGACAGATATGTTCAATTTCTTTTCAAGAGTTTAATGCATTTGGAGTCCTCAAGTGTCCATATCTTGGTTCATGAAACAACATTTGTTGGAATTCAAGGTGACAGATTGGATTAAGAACCAGTCAGTGTACCAGATTTGATAAAATGATTGGACCACTTAAATTGGAAATCCCGTACAACTAGTAAAAAGAAAAACAGAAATTGCAGTTGAACCTATTTTATAATTTCTTTAATTTTTATTTTTATTGATTTTTAATTATTTAATTAATTATTATGAGACTGGCAGTTGAATTGGTCTAGTTATTAAAGCAATGCTTGAAATTATTATTGGTGTTCCAATTCATTCCACATAATGTTGTTTGAACCGGACTGGTTGAACCTAGAATCGGTTGGAGCAGTGGTTCAATGAGAGGTATAAAATCGGTTGATTCGTGCACTGATATGAACCAGTTGAATCGATTTTTATATTAACATTTTCTTTAAAATAATTTATTTGTTTTAAATCACCTAAACCGATCAAATCAATCGAACCGAAAATCAATGATCTAACTAATTTGACTACCAATCTAATTCTGAAAACATTGATTCTAAGTGAAAAAAAGAACTCATAAAAATAAAACATACAATAAACACATAATCCATTATAGACAAGCTTCTTCCCTATACTCCAACATGTATGGTTATAGCCGATCCCTAATGTTGCTGCAGGACAGGCAACGCTAAGGCACATGTATCCACTGAAATTATGTTATCCTATCGAATGATGTTCAATTTCATGTCAATGATTAAAACTCAATCTTTTCAATTTTATTAAAAAATTATTTTATTTTTTTATTTAATTTTTTATTTTTAAGTCTTTAAATTTAGGTTTTTTTTATCAAATTACTTTAAAATTGATGAAAAAATTAACATTTATTAATTTTGCTCATGTGGTATTAATGTGAATTGTTGTGTGGATGGCATGTAAATATTTAATTAATTTTTTAAAATTTTAAAATATAAAAAATATATATAAATATATTTTGGGTGATTTGATTAAAAAAATGTAAATTCAAAACTTAAAAAGACAAAAAATTAAATGAAAAAATAATTTTTTTTTTTTTGTAAAATTGGAGGAAAAAAAATCCCAAAGCTATATGTATCCATGTGTTGAAAAGAACTAGGCAATCCACAGGGGGGGGGGGGGAAGCTAATAAAAGATACGGCAATTCCTTACAAAATTTTATTGGTTTATTGGGACAAAATTACATGGGATTTTATTATATTACATTAAAACCGTTCCCCTCCACCCCAAGCTATGACATTGCCCTTTCATTATTCTTTAAACTCAAGCATGTTCTAGATTCACTTTTTCTCATATTTCACTGCCTGACCTGAACAAAACAGCATTTTGACAAAATAACTCAACTTGTCTTTCATTTCTCAACCCTTTAATCATACTTCTCCCTCCATGAACAGGCAAGAAGCAAAACCCAAGAAAGAGACAACATGATATCCCCAAGAGCTTGCCTAAGCCATTGATGGGCAAGATCTTCAAGCTTTCCTTCAAAACAAACCCTCCAAACGGCCATTGAAACATGAAGAAGCACACACCCTTTTGCAAAGAAGCTTTGGAAATCTCTGTCTTCAACAAATGCCACCATGAACAACACAAGACCAATGGTGAACAAAAGCAACCCAGAAAACGATTGAGATGTTTGGATCAAGAGTTGATCATGGGGTGTTGAACCTTGTAGTTTACTCGCAATCTCGTGACCGTGGCCGAAAACCGAGACTTCCTTGGTGTAAAACACCATTAAAGCTCCACAAGTGATGGCAACCATTGAATGGAGCATACAAATGATGAAGAACCCTGGTAAGCTCATTGATCAATGAAAAAATGAGCAAAAACACTGACCCCAGAGCTGAAATGGAAGAATAAAAGGAAAGTTTATAACTTGGGAAACAAAGCATTAATGCCAAAACCAAGGCAGCTTTATAATAGATTTTGACTATTTCATACTCAAAACTTAAGTGGGGCAACTAGTAATGGGTGAAAATTTTTCCTTTTTTAATTCAACTAATTGATTTTTTTTTTTTTTTTTTTGAGATATCTTTGTTATATGCGAAATGAGATTAAGGTAGGGCCTAAAGTCTAGACTTATTGATATTTTTTTACCAATCCTAGTAAATTTTGCTACCCAAAAAGAGTACTTTAATGTCTTTGATTGGGGATATTTGGCTGGTCCTCATTTAGAAAATAATGGGTCACCATATTTAGGGATTTTGGCTTGTCTCAAGTCAAGTCTTGTTTTTTTCTTTAAATTTCATTACAAATTAATGAAGTCACCCACACTTCATAATATCATTAAATAATAATATATAAATCTAAATTTATCCCGTAATTAAAGAAAAAAAGAAGAAAAGTCTATAAGATAATACAACCTTGAGCCCTTCAAGGACTTCAGATTCTCATTGCTTTAATTAATTGATCAAAAATACCTAAAAATGGTCAACTTTAGAATTTTTTAGTCTAGAAAAGGTTCATATCCTGCTTTAGAAAATTTCCAAAAGCCTATGTTTTGGCAACACTTTTTCTAGGATAAGTTAAAGAATACACGCCCTTAAGATTTCATTTCTTTGCGATTACATCCCTATAATTCACTGCTAAGAAATCCCAAATTGCATTCAGATTTCCTTTTTTTTCTCAAAATGATTTAGATTGTTTGGAGAGTGGTTTGCATGATTTACAAAATCCCAATCACGTTTACTTTGATATGTAAGGCAAAGCCAGCCAAATGACAACCATGCTACTCTTTTATCAAATAGAGGCTTTTCAAGAGGAACCCATCATTGCTAACCTCTCTCACCTTACAGCTGTAGAGAATAAAGGAAACTTATATATATATATATATATATATATATATATATATATATATATATATATATATATTAATCACATGGACTATCTGAAAGTTGAGACTGTATTTTTCATCTAACCAAACATGTCTCTTCACATAATTTTTTACTGTTTAAACCTCAACAAACTCTATCTAAACAAAGATTCTTGTTATGTGAATGACAAAGCAAGATATACAAAGGAAAATGACAACAGCTTGTATGAAGCTCATTCAGAATCTACAACAATATATGAATTAGATATCAAAATTTCAGACAAAATATGTGTATCAATGTTCTCCTTGTATGATCCTAAAAGTATCTAAACAGTCCTATCTGTGGTGACAATTAGAAGCAATTTGATTTTGTTAAAGTAAAACAAAAGAACGAAGCTAAATTCCTTCCTCTCTTTTTGGCTCAAACAGCATTTAAAAGAAATTTCTATCTCTATTACTAGCAGCAGCCTTACGGTGACGGCTTGAACCCGATCTTCTATCCCTTCCACGTCTAGGAATCCTCTTCCCAGGAGTTTTTCCACGTGTATTGGGCAAAGCTGGTGGACGTCGAACCACAGCAGGAACAGGTGGAGGCATTTGCTCCAACAAATCCCTATGGTATGACTGTAAAGAAAAAATCACTCGGCAACGATAACAGTCACCCATCAAACCTATAAATGCCACAGTCCAAGCATATGCATGGAAAGAATGTTGGTAGTATCCAATAAAAGCCTATGGAATCCCTCTAACCAGAAAAATGAAGACCAAAAAGCCTCAATCCTTCAATTCAGCATATCATGCAATAATAAGAATGACTTTCAACATTGGAATAACTGAATGTGTTCTTAAGTAACTTCTTGTCTATTTCAGGATTTGGTAAAAATATAAAAAGGTATATTAAGGTTTATGCTCTAAATTCAGTCTGATCAAGTTAAAATGCCAATACATAATATATAGATACCTGTATGACAAAATTGCGTCTTTCACAATCCAAGAACATATTGATACTCCAATCAACTTTTGTCATTATTTTATCCCTTACTATGGCAAAGCTTAACTGGTCCCTGGATGTAAAACGGTCGACTTCATTGAACCACAGGCAGGTAAACAGATTTGTAATGGGAATATGTTCCTTTATGAGTACACAACCTTCGGGAACATCTGAAGAATGCCAGTTGATACCAAAAAGTTGAATTTTTTTTAATGTAGAATTGGTTGAATCACTGCATAAGTAGAAGGCATTTACCTATTTGCATAAAATACTGTACGTACCGCTGGTTATCGGAAGTTTGGCCTCAGAATATGGAGTTAAACCCTCTTTTTTATAAAAATCCACCTGCTCATCAATCGAGGAATTATCATATTTTCCTGCAGCTTTATTTGCTTCAGCCTCCACAAAGACATCAAATCGTCTGTAGTGTCTCGAGATTGCAAAATTAGCATTTTGGCGCCACAAGAATCTGAGAAGAATAACCAAAACAGATAATGATCAAATATTAAAGCAATGTAAAACTTATTTAAGTAGCTATGTAGCAACAATTTGGTTTTAACATTCTTAAATGACAAAAAGTCTTGAGAATGAAACCACACGATGGAAAAGAAATCATATAATCTAAGAGTTTTTTAATCAATTTTAAAAACCAACGGCATATAAATAAAACCATAAAATGTAGGGTACCTCTCAAGAACTTGGTAAGGATCCACAACAAGCTGTAGCTTTCCATCTATCCATATTGAGTAGCGAACATTTGGGAAGATTCTATGTAATAAAAGCTTTGGGACCTGCCAAGTAAAAATGACTCAGCAACCCTGAACGATTAAAGAACCAGCTGTCCCCAAACTTTCATAAAATATCAAGCTCATACACTCTTATTTTGTGGACTGAAATATATAAATTTAGGTACATATTGAAGAGAGAAAACAGAAACAGTGAGGAGAATCAATTGCCAAGATATGTATGTGTTTCTTCCTGTTTGTCTATTAGAACCAAACAAAACTAAGTCGCAATCACACCCTTTAATAACAGCAAAATGCAAGATGGAATACACCAAAACACCATAGATGCTAAGTTTTGAGCATAGAGCAAAAAAATAATAGAACCAATTCACAAAATCCACCCTCACATTAAAGGCAATAGATGGTACGGTTGAATGCAAAAGTCACAATGATATGGAAAAATAAAATCAACCTTTTATATTCTGAGCATATATATAAATTATTCAATGAATTCAATAACAGTAATTTCCTTTTTCTCCCTTATGTACTCGGAATATCAAAAAAATAACTAACTAATATTCAAGGATCTTGTAAATGGTCAAAGGTGAATCAGATTACAAAGAGTCCAAGTAATGATTAGAGAAAATAAGAAAAGAAGTTGAAAATCAAACGAACCAAATTATGCTGACCTTCCCATTACGTCTTGCATCACTATAAGGAACATTGTGGATGACAACAATTCTCCACAAGCCCACCCGTTTACTGCTGCTCAAAATACTTCTATTTTTCATGAATGCTTCTGTTTCTTCATCAACAAACATGTAGAAAGGGATATTTTTCTTTGCTTCTTCACTAGTGTTCTGGGGCTGCTGTATTACATCATAGTTCCCTGAAGAACAAAAAACATATAGCAATGAAGAAGATCCGACATACATAACCAAGAAGCTAATGTGGAAGATTGAATGCCCAGAAGTACCAAATATGGCAGATGCAACAATGATGTCATGGAACTGCTGCAACTCTGCAAGGTCAGACTCATCAAAGTCAAATCCAGTCCCACGACCAGGTTTACTTCCCTTAATGAATCTGACAGAGAAAGCATATGAATTGTAATATTAGAAAGCAACAGAGGAACAAGACCTATTTATGAAGACAAATAATGCATTGAATCATTTACATGCACCATATAAAGTATAAAAAATCACATAATTTTCTGTTATTATGTTGTATTAAAAATGTGATCAGGGGAGCGGATCCTACCCACAGTGCACTGCCATTGACTTTTTTATTTCAAATGAATCATTTCTTTGCTTTAGAGATGGATATCCACCAAAGTCAGAGCCCCCATGTGGTTCACTTTTGATAGGATTTTCATTAAGAACATATGTCAGATTATGAAGCACTGGAGATGCTGATGAAGAGCTTGGCATGCTAGCTATTGCCTGATCCACAGGGAGATAACACACTGGACATGCTGAAAACGGGATGAACAAGAATAAAATCAGTACCAAGATAATGACACATATGCTCAATATGCACATATTGAAACAAGCAAGTCAAGATGACAAGAATGTTATTTCAGCCTAATGATTATGTTTTGATCATTTTAATTTGGTGCAACAAGAGTGATTAAAAAACCAACATACGAATGATCCAATGGTTTTCTGGTGATATAACATGTTATTGTTAACAAATATGTTTGCTTCTATCACAAACTACTTCTTTTAATGCCTTCATGTGAAAAATATAACTACAATCACTCAATCACAGTGAAGGCTATGTTCCAATATACAACTCTGATGATGAAAATAAGAAGTAAGAAGTCCAACTTACGCCGAGGTCCAAGCCGTCTACGAGTAGGTGGAGGGGGAGGAGGAAATGTGAAATTCACGCATGGATGGCGAAATGGCAAAACACTTGCACCTTTAAAAGCAGGAATCTGAAATCTATTTTCATCTTTCTTCTTATCCTTCTCTCCAAGGATCTGTGAAGCTTCATGATGGCCACCATTCACATATGGAACTATTCCTAAAGTTCCAATCCGTTGAAGAACATTTGGACTAGTGCTGTCTGGTTCATTTATAATACAGAACAACAATTTATTGCCTCAATCAGATAACCATGCTGAGAATGAAAAGTCACATAGTGAAGTAAAAGACTAAGTATATGTCTACCAAATTATTGATGCATATTTCTAGCTATACAAGTAACACTTAATTCTCTAAGAAAGTAAGAATCAAATTAAAACATAGAACCCATAGTAACAGAAAAAGGAACAAACCTTTGTTAACTACAAAAGAACCCAAGGCAAAGACCAAAAGGGCAAAGGCAATGAGAAGCAGCATGGAAAACTTCTGACAACCCATATAACGGTACCAAGCATTAGGGAGAGGCCTCTCCTTCTCCCTAATAACTGAAAGCATCTTGGTTGAACTCTTTCGTACGTTACTCAAAGATTTAGATATTCCACCACCAGCAATAGCCCCATTTATGTTCTGCAATAACCCATAGCTCCCTGTACGTAGACCCAATGACCCTCCATTCATTGTATCTCATATTCAACCACAAGCTCCTCATTCATTTCCTTTCACCCTCTCATTCACTCAACCACCAACAAGATTCTCCTTTCAAAGAACTATACCAGGACTTTTTTTCTGCTATGGCAATTTAGAAGCGAAGTTAATCACCCAAATATCTGCTTTGGACGAAGAACACTAAGAATATTGGCCAAGAAATCAACAGATATAAAAAAAAATAACAGTTCTGCAAAGCTCTTCCCTTCCCACATTGTTCCCAAAAACCAATGTGGTTGACTGCTGATAACAAAGAGACAAAGGCGTTAAAAAAACAGAATCTAAGTAAATATTTTCTTCAAAACAGTTCAGACAAAGATTATAACTTTTTCTGCCATATATGCTCGTTGGAAATTCAGATTGTAGAAACAAAAAGCCAATGACACAATTCGTCACTTTTTTTTTATTTACAGTGAAAAAGATTGAGATTACCGCAAAGCATCTAAAATAAAAATTCTAATCATAATAATACACAGACTTAATGCCAAACTGCAACAAAGAAATACATACATTAATTAATTAAAATTCTTTTAGCAATGTGATTGAATTATGCTAACAAAATACTAAGCGTTAAGAATTGAAACTTTCTTTTTCCCATGTCAAGCCCATGATTCAGTTTCACTTAACTTACTCTCAAGAAACCAATATGATTGAATTATATTAACCCAACAAAAGAATTAAAAAGAATGAAAAGGAAAAAGAAATCAACCATAGAAACATACAATTTCGAGATCAAAATTAGAACCCAGTTTGAATTTCATAAAATTGATTCAAGAACCAAAGTGATTAAATTATTAACAAATTACCCACCTAGAAAAAAAAAATGTCTTTAAAAATAAAAATTGGGTCTTTATCCATGAGGCAAAATGGATAAGACCAACAACCAAAAATAATAACACTAATAAAATTGTTTTGTAAGCACAATTTAAATGAAATAACAATTTAATTTCCAGGAGTTCAACTCCAAACCCCAATGAGACTCCAAAAAATGAAGAAAAAATATATATAAATAATTTTCTAAAAAAGTAGGGAAACTACTTACCTTAAAGAAAATCTAGGACCCTCTTTTGATTTTTAACTTTTTTTTTTTTTTTTTTTCTCTTTTTCCTTCTTCAATTTTCTGTGGAATTCTTTATGTTTCTTTTCTGGTGGTGATTCTTTTAGTTGGGGGAAAAACTGAAAAGTTACTTTTTTTTTTTCATTTTTTTTTTTTGGTAAAATTAATAAGATGAGTAACAAATGTAGTTAACTATTTGCAAAATTAAGTCCATCTTATGTGGAAAAATATATAGTATGGTTTGAACTTGATCCAATTAATTGAGCTTATTTTCTTTTTCATTTTTATTAAATTGTTTATTAAATTGATAGGGTAGTTTTAAATTTTTACATATTGTATTAATTTAATCATAATTTTTTAAAATTAATCCTCAACATTACAAATTATCTCAATTTGGTTCTAATTCCAAAAAAAAAATCAAATATATATAAATATTTTCGAAAAATATATAAAAATTATTTAAAATTTTACATTTTTAAAATTATAATATATGTAAAAGAAATTATAATTTTTAAATTCTACAATAATATGAATATTTAAAAGCAATTCTCCATGAGGGGAACTGATCTTGGGTGAGCATACCTCTGTTGCATCGATGGTGATTGGAAATGGGATAAATTTAACAAAATATTACCACATTCGATCACAGCTAGAATTGCAAGCCAGCATCCTCCATGAGCTTGGGATGTGGAGGATTTTCTCGGCTGGATATAGAACAAGGACCACATTTTCTCTACGAGATCTGCATATGAAATGCTGAGTGGTACCAATGCGATTACAATTGACAGAAGATGGCGACAACTATGGAAATATCAGGGGTCGCACCGTGTCAAAACTTTTTTGTGGCTTATCTCATGTGGTAGTTTGCTTATGAACGCTAATCAAGTGAGACAGCATTTGGCTACGGATGCAACGTGTGCCGTTTGTGGGCATGGTTACGAAGATACAGATCACATATTGGGAAAATGTTTCCCTGCGCTGTCAATATGGAGCAACATTATTAAACCGACAAGTTGGGATGAATGCATTCATAGCAACATTCAGGACTGGATAGTCTCTAATATAATGTACCCCTCGCTCTATATGACAGATCATAGTAACTGGGAAACCAAGTTTGGATTCATTTGCTGGTTCCTGTGGAACCGAATGAATAACAAGCTGTTTAATGAAAATTTTATTGAGCAGGAAACACGGCTGAGTAACAAGGCTTCGGGTTAGGCTATGAAAAAATTTGTGCCTGAATACCTTGAGTGCCAAAACTCTTGGTTTGTGTCATCACCTAGCTTGTGTTCAATCCTCTGCTATGTGCTTTATTACTATGTCACCTAAGTCATTATGACTTCAGAAAGTTTAATCAGGAAAACTTTCTTTAGAATATCTATGCAAATTTCTAAAGTTGGTAGATACTCCTCTGTTGTAATGTTTTATCTATTATTATCTAGTTTCCTTGACTTGTTTTTCTTTGTGTTTTTCAATTCTTTACCACAAATCCACTCCCCTGTGATCCTTCAAGCTTGCTCAAGTATCCTCCAAGCAAAGAGTTTGATGCAAAAATAAGGGATCACGAAGCTAGAAGGTGAATATTCTATAATTAATAAAGACATTTAATCTTCTTTATTTATTTGTCTTTTTAAAAACTTTCGAGATATTTCTGCTATGTGGAAAATCCCATGCTTCTGAAGGAGAATTTCTTTCTTGTAAAGAAAATACTTCGATCTCTCCGGTGTTTAGCCTATAAATAGACTGCTGTTAACTTGGTCTTTGTTTTTACTGTATGAGCTATTATTATCTTCTTTTGAGATGTTCTGCCACTGCTGTTGTAATGGCCTGAAATCTTCAGTGCTTAGAAGACGTACCATATTGCTAATACTCTACCTTTCTTCTGTATTGGCAGACAAGAAGCTTGCAGGGACCAAAGGTCGGAGACTTGACCTCGACAGGAGAGCAACAAAAGAGTCTCGAGCCATGCTAGCACCTGATGCCAACGCTGAACTAGCCTTGTCAATGCAGGTAAACTTAAGATTTGGTTATAATGTATGTGTGTAATATAAATATATGATGTATATTCTATGGAAATAACATTGGATCAACTTTGATTCACATGATGTAATTAATAAATTCTAAAGAAGGAAACAGCAATCCAGTTGAAAAATGTAGTCTTAGGATGTATTCATAACCAGAAGAAATTTTAACATCAAGAGTTTCCCAAGCTTGTGAACAATAAAGAATAGCAATTTTGAGATATATAAGTACATATATTTTTTTCTTTTTTTCTTTTGGGGGGGGGGGGGGGGGGGGGGGGGGGGAGGGGGGTTGGGGTGTCAAAATTGAGTACCAAGTTCACAGCTATGTCTTGCCTAATTGAACTTCCCCATCATGAAACTTATCTACATTGATCTTGGCCAAGATAAGCTTTCATAGCTAACCTATCTAAGAGATGACGGAGCCTTCGAGCTCCCGGCCCTGGCATGATCTTGTTAATGTCCCCAACCTCTGAACATTTCAGTTTCCCAGAGCACCAAGCACCTGGTGTGAAGCTCACGTTAACACGGCCAAGCAAATCGGAATCGATCTTATCCAACACAGGATCATCTTGGTTGAACTTGCGAGCGAATGCAGCGTTGCTCATAATCATCTTGCCCAGTTCGTTAAGGGAAAGGATATGAGGATGCTGTTTCGGAGGATTGTCCCATTTAATAAAATGCATATCATGATTGACAACAGTCTTGGCGAATTCCGGAACATTGCATACAACCGTCTGAAAGTAACCTTCAGGGGAGGAGATGAAGTTTGTGTAGTACATGAGAAGAGTTCTGGGTAGATTGTCCCATCCCATAATAATGAACTCGATGAATGGACGCGACAAAACTGTCCATGCTGAACCTGCAACCAAAAAACAAGGATGTTTTGAGAACACTTAACCACCATATTTGTAAATGCCAAAAAAAAAAAAATTACCATCACCATGGATGTGGAAACTAGGCTTCTAAGTTTCAGTTTCTAACATATGAGATAAACTATTTTATCTGCAGGACTGTAACATGCAGTCCATCCAAATCTGCTTCACACCACTAAACAAATATACACATACATAAATGCGACTGCTATCCTCATATTCTGTCAGGTGAATGAAAGAATGCTAACCAGTAAACAATTTAAATGCTGTAGGTAATTTTCTTTTCTGTGAAGCCCAAACTACTTCAGTCTTGGTTGACAGATAGAGTCCCGGATCTATAATCAAAGGCATTGCTCTTTTGTCCCTGAAACAATCACAGGCAGAAAATTTCGGAATTCGACATTCACAAAGTTTTTCGGTAGTGAGGGAAAGAAAGATCTTACAGTTTCCAACCAAGCTCGCTTGTGTGTTCGATGAAATTAAGGTCCCGGTTTAACGCCGAAAATGCGTAAAGAAGATCTGCATAATACACAAATTGATCCAAACAGCAGTGTGGTAAAGAATCTAAATGACTGAAATAAAAGCCATATGACATTGAGGCTAACCATCTTGAGTCACAAGAGGATAATCCGATGCACTGAGATTGATAAACCAATCCCAATCTTTATTTCTCTTGAGAAGAATGGCACAAGCATGGAGGGTATTAGCCACCATTGTTGGACCTCTATAAGTAACCATGTTAGCCTTGGTGATCATATAAACATTCCCCATTTTGGAGAACATTGTATTGTTTTTAGTCCTTGAAGCCAATGTCAATCTTTCTTCCGCAGGGGACTCAAGGTCCAAATGAACCACATATTGATTCCTTGGATGATACAATGCATGGAGAACTCTCCAAAGCTTTTCAAGATCACCCTTTGATCCCGATATCAAATAAGCGAATCGGGGTATCGGCGGACCGGACGGTGGCAGCGGGGAACCGGACTCGATCTTGGATTCAACATAGCCTGGCTTTCTTTGACCCATTGGGAAAATGGAGAAGATTGAATTGATATTATGAACTGAAGAAACAAGCCCCATGTTGAAGGAGGAAACGAGGAAAAAGATGCATACAATGGAAGTAATCACAAAAGGAAATATCCATTTCTTCTCCATGATCATTAACATCATTGCCAAATCTTATCACAGGATCCCTCCCAATAAATAATCAATCTTCAAAACAAAACTGTCTTCATCACCCAACTACAGACAATAGGAAATGAAACCTAAAAAAAAAACAAAAACAAATCTTTCATATCTTTCATTAAAAAAGAAAACCCATTAATATTCTTTTTCCAGAAATACTTACCCTCTACTTTATATTTTGCTTTTCTTCATTCCATTTTCCCAGAATACAAAATTGTAAAACATTATAATGCAAAAATGACAAAAATAAACAATTAGTTAAAGATTTATTAACAAAAATTAAACAATTAGTTAAATATAGCAATTATATCAGCATATGTTTTATGAAAGAAAAATAATCAACAAGGATAATTTATTTCCAAGTTATTACAATATATGACCAAAAAATTTATTAAATCACAACGGAAATATAAGCAAAACCCGGGTAAATTTGAAAAATATGCTGATTTTAAAAACTATTTAGAGTTTAAGTCGATTTTTTGGATATTTAAAATAGTAGGTCGATCTTAACTCAAAAAGTAAACAATTGTTTTTTTCTTTTTTGGTAATGAAATAGAAAGGTTAATAATAAGGATCAAGCACTTTCATTACAATCTATAGCTCATCAATCCAAAATTACTCAATGATTTCTGTCGGAATCTTCTTTAATCTTATTGAACCGTACGGGAACTTTTGCATTACACTAGCTAAAGTACGAGCTATAACATTAGCTTCTCTTGGAACCTTCTGTAAAGTCACTTGCCAATTTCTTATACAAATTTCGTGTATTCTTATTACTAGATCTCTATTCGATTTGCCACGAAACTTATTTGAGATTACTGTAAGAGTTTGAGCACAATCTATTTCACCAATGATATTATCTCATTTCACATCCCAAGTCAGACATCATAAATTGCCTAAAATTCTATTTGCCTGATAGTGCACCTTTCAATGTTCCTCCCACGACATCTCTTACCACCGCTGCGAAAAGTTAATAACCCTTTAAATATATGGAATACAATCGCAATATGAAAATTTCACCCACAATTAAATTACCAAATATTAGTACTTTAATTTTAAGTTATCAACATTAATTGACTCCATTTAACTCTAATCAAATTAAACCATTGCATGGCTAATTACAAAAAATTCCATTAATGATTCCAATCTATTGAAGGCTTAAATATATATCCAATGAGAATGTGACAAATGTCAAATATGTAACTATTTTAGAATTAAGAATTTCCATATATAAATATGTTACTTTAAATATATATGATTAGTAGCATAACTTTTTTAACCCTACCAGTAAAATTAACAGAAAAGAATAAATAATGTCATGTTTGGTACATGTACTTTTATAAAATGTTTAATATGGTACATAAATTATAAATTTGTACTTTATTATGATACTTGTACTTTTATAAATTATCTAATGTGATACATAAACTATCAATATGTGTTTTATTATAGTACTTAGAGCTAACACTGTTAATATTAATAAATTGCTAAACTAGCCAATGAAAATTCGACATATAGAAAATTTTTCTTAATAAAAAAATCCACATGAATAATATAACATTATGTGAAAAACTAAACTAGAAAACAAATAAATAAATAAATATATGATTAATAAAAATTTAAATATTAGACAATTTTATGAAACTACTAGTGACAAATGTGATATTATCCCAAAAAAAAAACTTAATCAAATATAAGAAATAAATAATTAAATCTCGAATTAAGGGTGGATTTGGATGGACGATGCGTTTACTTGCAATTAGTGTAAAAATAGCAGTGGTGGTGAGATTAAATACTGTAATGATATTATAGTGTGAGATAAAAGAAAATAAGTTAAAACACACTGCACCGTCCATCCAAATCTATCCATTAACTCCAAAAGCATAAGGGCAATTTTGTATTTATCCCACTGCTTTGAATTTATTTCATTCTTTTATACTTTTCCTTTTCATGGTTTTAAAAAAATTATATTTTATTATATTTTAGCAAATAAAATATTTTAAATTAAATAATTATGTGGTTTAATTAAGTTAATTTTTTAAGTTAAGAAAATCATGTCCTTAATTAATATTTAATAAACAAATAAAATACATGATGATTTTTAATCTTGTGTGCAGTATATTAAATAATAAATTTTTTAAAATTATACCATATTAAATATTTTTATTTTTAAAATATATTTTCTTAAAATTTTAAATCATCTTAAAAAATATTAATATATATGCATTATTCTTTTTTTAAAACTCTTTTTTATAACATATAATTATTTTTCATTTTTAGGGTGTTAAAGTGTAAATTTACCATACATAAATTTATAATTTAATGATTTTTAAGGAGGTTACAATTTTTCAGTTACGAAAAAGACCTTACCTGCCCCGTAAATAGTAATTAAACTTGCACTCTTTATTATCATCCCAAAATGAGTTAATGTTGAGTCGAAGTAATTGTTGGCACCATTTTTTTGTTTGAAAAACAGGGTCGACTTGGGTTTTGAAGAAAACGAAAAAAAACGGGAGTCACCACCAATCCTTTTTAATGAGGTGTGATTGGATCACCTCGAAAACTGGTTGTTTTTAATAAACAGTTAAATTTTATTAAAACAACGGTTTTGGTCTAGGAAATCTAGAAAACGGGTTCGGGAGTCGGTTACGTACGAGGAAGGGTTAGCACCCTCGTAACGCCCAGAAATTGGTACCTAGTTAATTATCTAATGTCTTGATATTGAAAATTGAGAACTTGAAAGAATTAAAAATACGATCCTTGTATTAAAATGAAAACTCTTGAAAAAAAGAAGTATATTTTACGTTAATCGAGAAAGAGAATCATATCCAGTAAGTTAGAATACAATGTCTCAAATTCTCGGCACGAATAAAAAAGGCTTATTTAAAAGATATTTTAGCCATCTCGGATTTAAAATGAGATCACGACCAGTAAGTTAGGACGCGATTTTTTTAATCCCGAGATCATTTAAAAATTGAGTTTGAAAAGATTCATGTACTTAGATTTATTATGAAAATCGAAACCCAGTAAGTTAGGGTACGATCCTCTCGAATCTAAACACGAAATATTATTTATTCGAAACAAATTTTATTATTTCGAGTAAAATAAAACATGAACTCGTAGTAAAGAATGTGAAAGCAAATTACATTATTGTTATGCATGGCAAAATCATAGTGAATACAAAAGCATAAAATAATATGAGCGATAGTAACAATAATAAATAAAAGTCAATCCTACAATCATATAAAATAACAATGTAGATAAACAAATAAATTAAAACTTTCATTCAAAATAATAATGGAAATGAAATAAATAGTGAACACAAATAAAAATGTAAAGGGATATACATATATATAAATGTAAATTAAAATATGTGTGTGTATGAACATGTATTTATAAAGGTTAAAATATATACATATACATTATAAAAAAAGGTATACATAAATATTAAAAAACATAAGAATATATGTATGTAAATGAAAAGATATATACATATGTGGATTATAAAAATAACACGAGAAAATATATAATATATATTTTAATATATATATATATAAAAATATGTATATAGATAAAAATATATATATAGTATACATAGTTTAATATATAAAAAATGTATATATATATATATAGATATGTATATAAAATTGAGTATATATATATATATATTAAATAAGTTAAAATAATATATATATGCGTATATGTATAAAAACAATTAGATAATAAATATAATAAAACACATATCTAAAATTTACATAAGTAAAGATAAATAAAACCTAATGATAATAACAAATATATTAATGAATATAACAATAATAATAGTAAAGATAACAAAATTAATAATAATAATAACTAAATAATAAAATTGCCAAAATGCGAACTAAATCGGAATAAAAACGAAAGTATTGGGCGAAATCAAAATAAAAAAAAACAACAAGGACTAAATCGTGACGCACGGCGAAAGAAGGGGACCGAAACTGCAAATAAACCGAAGCCCCAAAACGCAGCGCAGCAGTGGATTAAAATGAAACAAAAATAAAGTTATGGGGCTAGATTAAAAATAAAAGAAAATAGCGAAAAGGGGCTTGATTGAAGCGCGTTGCAGAATCGAAGGACTACGCGCGCAATTATACCCTTCAAAGAAAACACGCGGATCCTTCCCCAGGGTCGGGTCACCACGCGGGTAGGAGGCCTTAAGGCAAAACGGCGCCGTTTTGGCACTAAAGCACCCAGACAAAGTGACGTCGTTTTGTTCAGTCCATTTAAAACAATTTTTTTTCTAAAATCTCATTCTTTTAGCCTTTTAACCCCAAAAAATTCAGAGAAACAATAAAAAAGGAAAAAAAAACTCAGCCCCTTCCTTTTAAACAAATCTAGAAACCGGCCATTGTCCCCACCGATGAACGGCCGCGCAGAGGTCGACGCTCCGTCACGGGCGGTGGTTGGAGCGAGAAAAAGAGGGGTTTTTGACCCCGTTCTCGTTCCCCACTCTAAAACCCGATCCTTCGGACCCAACAAGCCGAAAAAGGAGGGCCCTTTCGTCCCTTTTCCGATCTGATTCCAACACCGAAAGAGTCTCCGGCGACGGGCTTTCGAGAACGGTAAGTAACCTTTTTCTTCTTTTTCGTTTCGCTTTTATTTAAAAGATTTGTAAAAAATAAACAATAAATAAATAAATAAAACAAAGAAAGAACAGAAATGTAAAACGGAAAAATAAAGAAAAATGCACTGTATTCAACCTTTTTTGTTGCTTTTGATCTGTTTTTTTATTAACTAGTGTTGTCCAAAAAAAAGAAAATACAGAATGTGGTTCGGCCTTTATATAGCCGATTTGCTCCTATTTCTATTCCCTTGCTGCTTGTCTATTTTCTTTCTTTTTGCAGGCATTGATGAAGCTAGTAGCGGTGGGTGGCGATGGGACAAAACGAATGATGATGGCAGAGGGATGGGCGCGGCGCTAGGCTTGGCTAGGGTTTCCGTTTTCTGAAACCCTAGTCTGGCTGGGTTTTGGACTGGTTGGGTTCTGCTAATTGGGCCGTTTGGGCTCTGCTAATTGGGCCCTTTGGGCTCTGCTAATTGGGCCCGGGCAATAATTGGGCTGTACAGCTGCCCCTCTTTGCTCGTTGTCGTGTAACGAGAGCAGAGCAAAGACTAAGAAAGACCAATTTTGCCCGATGTCACCGAGTCTTAACTTATTCTGGTGCTTGTCTTCTTCAAAAAGTCTTATTCCAGTCCACTGTGTCTCGTTGCTTTGATCCACTTCACTGCAACTTCAGGGGGACGATGTTTGTGGTTTTAGTCTGCTCCACTGTAACTTTAGGGAGATAGGATTGGTTTCTTTCATCTGCTCCACTACTGCTTAGGGAGATAAGACTTGATGCGATCTGCTCCACTACTGCTTAGGGAGATAAGATCTGGTTTCTTTCGTCTGCTCCACTACTGTTTAGGTAGATAAGACTTGATGCGATCTGCTCCACTACTGCTTAGGGAGATAAGATCTGGTTTCTTTCGTCTGCTCCACTATTGCTTAGGGAGATAAGACTTGATGCGATCTGCTCCACTACTGCTTAGGGAGATAAGATCTGGTTTCTTTCGTCTGCTCCACTATTGCTTAGGGAGATAAGACTTGATACGATCTGCTCCACTACTGCTTAGGGAGATAAGATCTGGTTTCTTTCGTCTGCTCTACTATTGCTTAGGGAGATAAGACTTGATGCGATCTGCTCCACTATTGCTTAGGGAGATAAGATCTAGTTTTTTTCTCTGGGGAACATGACCTGCAAAATCCATTTCATGGACCTATTTATGCCTAGTGTTTAGGATGTCACGATTAGAATCACATGCTCCTAACTAGATGTGTGTGAATGATGAATGTAGAATGTCATGAGAATGATCCCCTTTTTAATGCTTAGATTGTCATTCCTCATTGTTCATCAAGGTTCTATCACCGTTGCCTTCTTATTCAGCAAGTATCTTTGACAGAAGATTCAAAGAAATAGTCTCAATTTAGACTATCCTTTTCTCAAATGTCTTCAACCCTCAGGTTTGGTCAGTTCTAAACAATAGTCCTGTTTCAGGTCCTCGTATTATTTAGAAACTTTCAGAGTAATATGCAGAACTCCTTCTGCATGAGTATTGTCAGTCCATTAATCGTTATTTCAATGAAAAATGCTTGAAAAAGATTATCAAAATGGACAAAATAAAATTTTCTTGAGAGCAAAGCTCTAAACAAACAAATCAATCAAGACAGCAAATTTTGCTGAGATACGAGATGAATAAGATGAAAAAGATTATCAAATGGATAAGATGGAAATTTGTTAATAACAAAGCTCTAAATGAACAAATTAATCAAGATAGCAAATTTGCTAGAATGCAAAATGAGGATACATTAATCAAGGTGGCGTATTTTGTCCAAAATACAAAAAATGAAATGGAAATAGGTGCCCCAGATATCATAGCATGAGCTTCTCTGTCCTACTTCTTGAAGGCCCTTTTGAACTTGACATGTGTTTAGAAGTCCTAAAAGACTTTGTTGATGCCCCGAGCTGTAGTATCTTTCCTCATCTTTGATCAAAAAATTGAACTGCCCATTCCTGGGTTTTCAATTCAATACCCTTTTGGTCTCAAGGCGCCCTTTGCGGGTTTTCGCCTTGGCCTCTCCCTTTTTTTTTTTTTAGGCAAAGTACCTCTTCACTGAATCCGAATTCATAGGATTGGCCAAGCTTTTGCCATCCATCTCGGTTAAAATTAACGCTCCTCCAGAAAAAGCCTTCTTTACCATATAAGGTCCCTCCCAGTTTGGCATCCACTTTCCTCTGAAGTCTTTTTGTATGGGAAGGATCTTCTTCAGTACCAAATCCCCTTCATGGAAGTTCCTAGGACGAACTTTCTTATTGTAAGCTCGTATCATTCGTTTCTGGTACATTTGACCATGACGGATGGCTCTCAACCTCCTTTCTTCAATCAAGTTCAGCTGATTGTATCGGGATTGGACCCATTCTGCATCGTCTAACTTTAGTTCTGACAAAACTCGGAGAGAGGGAATTTCGACCTCAATTGGTAGCACTGCCTCCATTCCATAAACCAAAGAGAATGGTATTGCCCCGGTAGAAGTCCTGACGGATGTTCGATAAGCATAGAGGGCGAATGGTAACTTCTCGTGCCAATCTCTATAGGTTTCAGTCATTTTCCCCACAATCTTTTTTATATTTTTATTGGCTGCCTCTACCGCGCCATTCATCTTCAGACGATATGGCGATGAGTTGTGGTGCTTGATCTTGAATTGACTGCAAACCTCTGCTATCGTGCTATTGTTCAAGTTCAATACATTGTCAGATATAATCCTTTCAGGCATTCCATATCGACATATGATTTCTTTCTTTAAAAACTTGCTAACGGCTGCCTTTGTGACGTTGGCGTAAGAAGTAGCCTCTACCCACTTAGTAAAGTAGTCAATCACTACAAAAATGAAACGATGTCCGTTTGAAGCCTTTGGCGATATCGGCCCAATGACGTCCATGCCCCACATGGAGAAAGGCCACGGGGAAGTCATGACGTGAAGAGGTGAGGGAGGCACATGAATTTTGCCTCCGTAAATTTGGCATTTATGGCACTTCTTAGCATATTTGATGCAGTCTTCTTCCATGGTAGACCAATAATATCCGAATCTCATGATTTGTCTGGCCATTGTGAAACCGTTAGCGTGTGTTCCACAAATACCATCATGGACTTCTTCTAAGATCTGCTTGGCCTCCACAGTGTCCACACATCTTAATAGCACCTGATCCTTTCCTCTTTTGTACAAGATCTCTCCGTCTAAGATGTAGTCATTAGCTAGTCTCCTCAACGTCCTCTTGTCATTCTCAGTTGCTTGGTTTGGGTATTCGCGATTTTTCACGTATCGCAATATGTCCTGATACCAAGGGTTGTCGTCTTTTTCCTCTTCCTCGTTAACATTACAACAGTGGGCTGGAGCATCATAAATGCTCATTTGGATAGGCTTCACATCCTTTTGTTTATTTACTTTCATCATGGAAGCCAATGTAGCCAAAGCATCGGCCATTTGATTCTCATCTCGCGGGAGATAACAGAAAGTGATATCATCAAATTCTTCAATCAATTCGAGAACCAGCTTTCGGTAACTGATCAATTTGGGATCCCTTGTCTCCCATTCTCCTTTGAGCTGATAGATTACAAGTGCAGAATCTCCATACACTTCTAGTACTTTGATTTTACGTTCAATAGCTGCACGGATACCCATAATGCATGCTTCGTACTCTGCCATGTTATTTGTGCAATCAAAGTCTAGTTTGCTGGTGAATGGATAATAATCTCCATTCGGAGATACCAAGACTGCCCCAATTCTGTTGCCTACGGCGTTTGACGCTCCGTCAAAATTTAATTTCCAAACATCGCCCCTTTGGCTATCATCTCCAGCGGTTGCTACATACATCAGATCCTCATTTGGAAAATCAAAGCTCAAAGGCTCATAATCTTCTAAAGCTCTGCTAGCCAAAAAATCTGCTATTGCGCCCCCTTTTATAGCCTTTTGACTCACATAAACTATGTCAAATTCAGATAGTAAAATTTGCCACCGGGCCATCCTTCCGTTTAGAGCAGTTGATTCCATCATGTATTTCAGAGGGTCTAACTTTGAGATTAACCAAGTCGTATGGTATAACATGTATTGTCTCAATCTCCGCATAGTCCAGACCAAGGCGCAGCATAATTTTTCGATTGTCGAGTATCTCGTTTCACATTCAGTGAACTTCTTGCTAAGATAGTAGATTGCTCTTTCTTTTCGTCCTGACTCATCATGTTGGCCGAGCACACACCCCATAGAATTTTCAAATACTGTCAAATATAGTATCAGTGGCTTGTCTGGGCGTGGTGGCATTAATACTGGTGCGTTAGACAGGTAATGTTTAACTTTTTCAAAGGTTTTCTGGCACTCCTCGTCCCATACACCAGGATTGTGTTTCCTAAGAAGACGGAAGATGGGGTCACATTTCTCAGTTAACTGTGAAATAAATCGAGCGATGTAATTTAGTCTTCCCAGAAAACCTCGAACTTCTTTTTGAGTACTCGGCGGAGGTAATTCTTGTATGGCTTTAACTTTGTCTGGGTCAATTTCAATTCCCCTTTCGCTGACTAAGAATCCCAGCAACTTTCCTGATCTAGCCCCGAAAGTACACTTGGCTGGGTTAAGTTTTAGTTGGAATTTTCTTAACCTTAGGAACAATTTTCTCAACACTTGTACATGCTCTTTTTTAGTTCTAGACTTCGCAATCATGTCGTCAACATAGACTTCGATCTCCTTGTGCATCATGTCATGGAATAGGGTTACCATGGCTCTTTGATAAGTTGCCCCGGCATTTTTCAATCCGAATGGCATCACCTTGTAACAAAACGTTCCCCACATAGTTATGAATGTAGTTTTTTCCATGTCTTCAGGATGCATTTTTATCTGGTTGTATCCTGAGAAGCCGTCCATGAAGGAGAAAAGTGAGTATCCAGCCGTGTTGTCTACCAAGGTATCGATATGAGGCAGTGGGAAATTATCTTTTGGGCTGGCTTTGTTCAAGTCTCTGTAGTCCACACACATTCGCACCTTCCCATCTTTCTTAGGAACAGGGACTATATTGGCTACCCATTCTGAATACTTGACTACCTGTAAGAAACCAGCATCAAACTGCTTCTTAACTTCTTCCTTTATTTTTAGCAAGACATCAGGCCTCATCCTTCGAAGCTTTTGTTGAACCGACTTACATTCTTCCTTTATAGGCAGTCGGTGTACCACGATATCAGTACTCAACCCGGGCATATCTTGATAGGACCATGCGAAGACATCTTTAAACTCTTGAAGTAACTCAATGAGGTCTCGCCTTGTTTCCTTAGTAATGCCAGTGCCAATCTTTACATTCCTTCCCTCTTCTAAGCTCACGACTTCTACTGATTCCTCATAGGGTAGGATTTGTTTTTCTTCTCCTTCCACCATTCTTAACAGATCTGGAGATAAAACGCTGTCTTGGTCATCTTCAAAATCCTGAGGATCATCCATACTCATGTCTTGTTCAAATAGGGACTCTGAGTCAGTAACAGCGTCGCTCATCTTGTTGATATCTGAAGACCTGTTATTGGGACAAAAAGAGGCCCAAATAAAAGAATCTAAGAATACTTGTATGCACAGTGTGATTATAAATGGAATGAAAAAGAATGAAAGAATATTTGCTCAAGGTGAGACTGAATGATAAGTTTTCATTGAAATTAGATATTGGGCATGTGCCTTTTACAAAAGATTCTTGTTACCCCCAGGCTTAGGGCAACAAGTGTTCTGAACATTACTCTGAATTAGTTCTAAATGTTACAGGGATCTCTTCTGCAGTCCAGTTATTCAGAACGCTACCAGGTTCGTAAGGGCGAATACCCGATAAATTCCTTTCCACCCTTTCTTCCACGGATATGGCATTGATGTCCAACCTTCCAATCCTTCCTTCTATAACCCCATCTTTCTCTTCAGGGTAGACAATTCCTCCTGAAACGAATGTCTTAGATATATGGGGAAATGTTATCGGTCCCCACTTGGCTTCTATCCCGCTCAAACGTGCTCTTCTATTTTCTTACTTTTTCTCCATCTCCTTCCTCCTTTCCCTCACGTCAGGCTTATATCCCAAACCATAACGGTCTTGTTTGTTAACCAGGATCGGTACTTCGACCCGTCCCTGGAGGTATTTTCCAAGTCCTCTTCCAGGCAACGCTCCCTTTCCCATCGTTAGCTGTAAACTCATCGACGTAGCTTTGGATATCTTAGGCTCTAGAATTTTGCTCCCCTCGATGACAAACGTGGCATTTACGAATTCCAATGATCGAAATGAACATTCTATCGCTTCACTATCAGTCTCTATATATGGCATATCATCGGTGACTGACGCAATGATGTCTTCTTCTGCACCTATAGTCACCAATCGACCCTCTACTACCAACTTCACCTTTTGGTGAAGTGACGATGGTACAGCCCCTGCCGAATGGATCCAAGGCCTCCCCAATAGGCAATTGTAAGATGGTTTGATGTCCATTACCAAAAAGTCCACCTCGTATGTACTTGGACCAATCAATAGAGGTATCTCGATTCTCCCCATCACCTTTTTCTCAGTGCCATCGAATGCTCTCACTATATTTTGGCACGATTTCATGTGAGAACTGTCCACAGGTAGCCTATTTAATGTGGACAGGGGTAAAACATTCAGTGCCGATCCATTGTCAACGAGTACCCCTGGTAATATACACCCCCTGCAACGGGCGGTGATGTGCAAGGCCTTGGTAGATCCCATACCACCCGGCGGAATCTCATCATTGTTGAAGAAGATGAAGTTGTCGGTATTGATATTATTAACCAGGCGATCCAGCTTGCTTACAGAGATATCTTTAGCAACATAAGTCTCATTTAGCACTTTTATCAACGCATTACGATGTGTCTCCAAACTTAAAAGTAGCTCGAGCACTGAGATACGAGCCGGTTGCTTATACAGTTGCTCCACCACGCTGTACTCACTGTGCTTCAAGAATTTTAAGAATTCTCTAGCCTCATGCTTAGTCACAAGTTCGTTAACTTGTGATTCAATTCTGGCCGTCTTTGTTTTGTCTTGTTCAACCGCCACAGCTTTTCCTTTCATAGACCCCCCTTTTGTATTTATCGGGTCGTAGCGTTTCCCACTGCGTGTATAGAAACCTACATCGCTACCCTCCTTTGAAGCATTTATCGGGTTCTCCTCTCCAGGGATCATCACATTGCAATTATAATTCCAAGGAACCTTTTTGCTATCCTGGTAGGGGAAGGCTACAGGTTTTTGGATTATGACCTTTGGCGCTAGTTGTATTCCTGATCCCGTGTTTCTTGGCCTTGAAATAATCACCACCGGGCGATTTTGAGCTTTTCTCGCGGGTCCTTCCTCCGAGGCATAGACTTCTCCCTTTTCTAGTCCTTTGATCTCTTCCTAAAATTCTAGCTCTTTATTGTCCATCAGATTTTGTACCATGGCCCTGAATTCAGTACAGTTTTGAATGTCATGGCCCTCTTTAGCATGGAACTCGCAATATCTCCATATTCCTTCGGGCCTTCGCTTTGATTCTTGCTTGATTAGGCCTCGATTTATCATTTGCCTCCAAACCCATTTCAGTGGGGTATTTACCTCCGCAATGTCATCTTTGATTCTCCTTCCCCCATCCTCAATGATTACATTTACCCCTTTATCAGAAAGATTGGGTAACGGATTCCCTGCTACGTTTGGTCCTGATGGGTCGTCAAGCTTTACCATCCCCATCTTAATGAATCTTTCCACTGCCTTTTTAAACGCAGTGCAGTTCTCGATCGAGTACCCCGATATCCCCGCATGGTATTCACACTGGGCATTCGTGTCATACCATTTAGGGTATGGAGGTTGCATGGGCTCTAGATAATGTGGAGACACTATGTGCGCATCGAATAGCTTTTGATACAGTTCCCCGTAGGTTATTGGAATAGGCGTGAATTGAAGTCTCTCTGTGTTAGTCCTCGTGTTGGGCCTTGTGTTGGGCTCCTGCCTTGAAGGGATCTGGTAACCGGTAGTTATCATTTTTGGGGGGCCAATGGTAATCGATTTTGAATGGCTCCTGCTATATGTGCTTACATTGTTCACTTCGCCATCCTTTGTCCTTGGGGCTGATCTTTTGAAGTTTTCCCCTGTGCCTATTTTACCGCTCCTTATTGCGTTTTCAATCATTTCACCGGACATTACCATATCCGAGAAGCTCTTGGTGGCACTCCCCAACATGTGGCTAATGAATGAGGCCTTCAACGTGTTGATAAAAAGCATAGTGACCTCTTTTTCCAAAAAGGGTGGCTGAACTTGCGTTGCCACTTCCCTCCATCGTTGGGCATATTGCCTGAAACTCTCGTTTTGTTTCTTTTCCATGTTCTGTAACGTAACTCGATCAGGTGCTATGTCTGTCACATGGCCATATTGCTTCATGAAAGCTTGCGCCAAATCTCTCTATGAACTGACTTTAGCACGACTCAGCTGGTTGTACCACCTGGCTGCAGACCCGATCAAACTGTCCTGGAAGCAATGGATTAACAGTTGATCATTGTTGACGTATCCTATCATTCTTCGACAGAACATAGTTATATGAGCTCCAGGACAACTAGTCCCGTTGTATTTTTAAAACTCCGGCATCTTGAATTTCGGAGGGAGTACCAGATTAGGAACCAAACTTAAATCATTGGCGTCAACGCCACATTGGTAGTCGATGTTCTCCATGGCTCTGAATTTTTCCTCTGGCCATCTACACCGCTCTTCTAGTTGTTTTGGCAGGTCCGTTTTTGATTTCTCCATCTCTGCAATGTCATCGAGATCAGGGACCACGGGGTTGGTAGGGTTGTCCCCAGGGTTAGAACCCGAGCCTACTTGAATATGCACTGGTACTGAGGCGCCAGCTCGATATTGAGGTCCAGGTGCTCCTTGTGGGCCCATGTCTTGTTGTGCTTGGGTGTTTGTCGGGGTAAAACCTGGAGGATAAACAGGATCCTCCTGATCACTTCCTGAATTTATCATAGGGCTTTTTCCTTTATCAGCCAACAATTGTGCCAGCTGGCTCATAATCTTTTGGGATTCCAACGCGTCTTGTTGAATTCTATCCAATTGTTCCTGCATCCTATCCTGCATTTCTTTTTGCATTTGTTCTAGCCTTTCTAACCTCTGATCCATTGCTTTTGTTTGACGTCGAGTACCGTAGTGATATTTGGTTGGTGGATTTTTGTTGGTTTCCAGGGTAACTGTGACAATTTTAATTAATTAGGGCCTTCTTAATAAAACTTAATGCATGTAATGAAATGTAATGTAAATGCATGAATGCAAAGGGAGGCATTGATTCTAATTCAATTTCATTAGAAGAACTCGATTTAGAAAACAAATTTCTTTACATAAAATGGACTACATATACGGCTTTGCCCTTATACTCAAAGTCTTAACACTCCTAAGGAGCTGAGCCAACTCTCGACCTCGGCTTGATTCTGATTCATAACTTAAACTCAGCACATCAGCTTGAACTGCCAAGGTTTGCAGATGATCGGCTACTTCTCGTACTTGAGTAACAGCTTGTCCCATAATGTAATCTCTATCTCTAATCTGATTTTAGGCATGATGGAACTGCTCCTGGTACCGTTCGTTACGCCCTTCGAGAAGCTCTACTCGTAGTTCAGAATTGTGCAATGTGTCCTTAAGCTCTCCTATCTTTCCTTTTAGTTCTTCGATCTTTTCTAAGTTCACTCTTAACTCTATCACAGAGTTGCGACTACGGTGCAAATAAAGTGACTTTTCTAACTCTGCTACCCGGGCCTTTAATTTTACTTCTTCATTCTGACATTCTAACAAATTTTTCTCCAAAACACTCTCTCGAACTAGAGCGTCTTGAAATTTCTTCTCCCATTGATCAGCTTTAGCCTTTTCTTCTTTGATCTCATGTCGCCACTGCTCTGACGTTTTACCCAAACCGGCAGTTCTCATCGACACTCGCAGCTTCTTATAATCCATTTTTAAACTATCTAAATCTTCTTCGGCCTTATTCTTCCCTTTCCTTAACTTCTCGGCTTCCAACTTGTGAATATCAACATCCAATCCCAAACGCATCTTTTCCTCTTCTAGCTGCTCAATTTTCTTTCCCAACTCCGAACTTCTTTTTTCAAAGTCTTGTTTAATGATCTCTAGTTCTGACGGAACCACTTGTAGATGCTCCTCTATCGGTCGAACATCCTCTTGGCTTGATGCTGGGATGTTATCATTGATTCTTCTTCCTCACCACAAATTATACTCGGGAGTTGTCATCGGGTTTACAGTAAATATCTTCATTCTGTGGATTTGGTTCCAAGCATTTGACATTTCACGAACCTTCTTCTTGTAATTATCTTCTTTGAATGAAAATTCACACTGAGCCAACCCATGTGTCGCCGGTATGAACTGTCTAGACTTGTACTGCCTCAAGACTAGTAAAGGGGCGTACCCAACGGCTCCCCAAATTCCAAGCAAAGGAACCCAATTGAACTCTCCACACCGATACAGGATTTCACTAGGGATCAACCATGGGGCTCTCCACTCGACATCCTCCTCCTGAAGGTTTTGGAGAATCACCAACCATTTCTCTTCCGTGATATCATCTCGTCTTTGCGTAGCTACTAATTCCTTTAATGGAGAATAGTTTTCGGAGAATACCCGATAGGAGATCTTCTCTATTTTCCAAAAGTGACTATGGAACCACACTAATAACAATTGTGCGCATCCGATGAACCTTCCTTCGCCTGCTCTTCGACATGCACTTAGAGATCTGAAGGTTTCAGCCAAGATTGCTGGGACCGGTGTGACCCTCTTGTCAAGCCTGTCAAACAAATCTGAAACTGCTTCGTCCACATGCCCTAATGCCTTGGGGAAAATGACCAAACCATAAATGCTGAAAGCAAAAATATCGACCCTCTTTCTCACATCCGGATGTGCCAAGATCAGATCACGCAGATTTTTCCAAGGCACGCACTTGTTGTCTCCTTTTTGCTTAATCCGGGCTGTAACCCATTGCTCGCTCATCCCCGTAATACTCATTAATTTCTTCAAAAAGTTCGGGACATATGCCGCTCTCGAATAGGCCTTATCGACTTGGATCCTCGGACATCGTAGCAAGGTCGTATATTCTTCTATCGTGGGTACCAAATCTACTTTCCCAAACGTAAAACAACTGTAGGCGGGGTTCCAATACTGCACGAGGGCTCGGAACAAGTGTTTGTCTACCTTTACGTCGAGCAGATAAGGTAAATCACCGTAGTTACTGTAGAAGAGTTGTCTGATCTCATCACTCCACTGATCCCAAATCTCCTTCAATTCTTGTAGGTTGTTTTGAGTTACGCCAATTCTAGTGAAGTCCCATAACTCTGACACATATCCCTCCATGAGGCTATCACCCTTCTCTTGTTGAATTTTTTCAGACCAGACTCGGACGGCCGCATTATCTTCCACTTTACCAAGAAACTCCTTTTCCATGTTGAGCTCTCTATTTAAACACCGAACGCGAATCAACACCTCCTTTATGATAAGAATGCCATGCAATCACAATCAAGGTAAAAGCAAAGTAAGTCAGTATAATAAACAAAAATTCAAAGTATACAAGAGATAATAATTAGGGCTACTATTTAGGAAACTACTAGGGTTCGAGGTGTCTCTACCTAGGGTAGGCTCCTAGGCTCATTATATGCGGCTTGGTTCTAAAGCAAAGGTACCCAAACCAGTAGGTTCCTCGATCCTCACCCATTATAGGCTCATACGGACTGAGTTCAGTTCAGGGGAATACATTTCCCTATGGCTGCACGGAGATGAAAATCTCACGAAGACATAGGTACGGATGTATCCCGAAAGCGATCCGCTATCCTGCACGGATGTGAAAACCTCACGAAGGAGTAGCTTCTCACTCCCACTTAAAAGGGAAAGATCGAACGATCATGCAGTGCAATGTGCAGAGATATATAAAAATAGAATACAGAACATGATGAAAATATAACTCAAAACAAAAGAGATGCAATGAGAGGATCGTAAATTTAAATCGAATTTTCAACTTTCGACAAAAAGACAAGAAATAATCAACGCGTGGCTTGACTCTCTTATTTAGTTCCCCAGTGGAGTCGCCAAGCTGTTGGCACCATTTTTTTGTTTGAAAAACAGGGTCGACTTGGGTTTTGAAGAAAACGAAAAAAAAACGGGAGTCGCCACCAATCCTTTTTAATGAGGTGTGATTGGATCACCTCGAAAACTGGTTGTTTTTAATAAACGGTTAAATTTTATTAAAACAACGGTTTTGGTCTAGGAAATCTAGAAAACGGGTTCGGGAGTCGGTTACGTACAAGGAAGGGTTAGCACCCTCGTAACGCCCAGAAATTGGTACCTAGTTAATTATCTAATGTCTTGATATTGAAAATTGAGAACTTGAAAGAATTAAAAATACGATCCTTGTATTAAAATGAAAACTCTTGAAAAAAAGAAGTATATTTTACGTTAATTGAGAAAGAGAATCATATCCAGTAAGTTAGAATACAATGTCTCAAATTCTCGGCACGAATAAAAAAGGCTTATTTAAAAGATATTTTAGCCATCTCGGATTTAAAATGAGATCACGACCAGTAAGTTAGGACGCGATTTTTTTAATCCCGAGATCATTTAAAAATTGAGTTTGAAAAGATTCATGTACTTAGATTTATTATGAAAATCGAAACCCAGTAAGTTAGGGTACGATCCTCTCGAATCTAAACACGAAATATTATTTATTCGAAACAAATTTTATTATTTCGAGTAAAATAAAACATGAACTCGTAGTAAAGAATGTGAAAGCAAATTACATTATTGTTATGCATGGCAAAATCATAGTGAATACAAAAGCATAAAATAATATGAGCGATAGTAACAATAATAAATAAAAGTCAATCCTACAATCATATAAAATAACAATGTAGATAAACAAATAAATTAAAACTTTCATTCAAAATAATAATGGAAATGAAATAAATAGTGAACACAAATAAAAATGTAAAGGGATATACATATATATAAATGTAAATTAAAATATGTGTGTGTATGAACATGTATTTATAAAGGTTAAAATATATACATATACATTATAAAAAAAGGTATACATAAATATTAAAAAACATAAGAATATATGTATGTAAATGAAAAGATATATACATATGTGGATTATAAAAATAACACGAGAAAATATATAATATATATTTTAATATATATATATATATAAAAATATGTATATAGATAAAAATATATATATAGTATACATAGTTTAATATATAAAAAATGTATATATATATATAGATATGTATATAAAATTGAGTATATATATATATATATTAAATAAGTTAAAATAATATATATATGCGTATATGTATAAAAACAATTAGATAATAAATATAATAAAACACATATCTAAAATTTACATAAGTAAAGATAAATAAAACCTAATGATAATAACAAATATATTAATGAATATAAAAATAATAATAGTAAAGATAACAAAATTAATAATAATAATAACTAAATAATAAAATTGCCAAAATGCGAACTAAATCGGAATAAAAACGAAAGTATTGGGCGAAATCAAAATAAAAAAAAAACAACAAGGACTAAATCGTGACGCACGGCGAAAGAAGGGGACCGAAACTGCAAATAAACCGAAGCCCCAAAACGCAGCGCAGCAGTGGATTAAAATGAAACAAAAATAAAGTTATGGGGCTAGATTAAAAATAAAAGAAAATAGCGAAAAGGGGCTTGATTGAAGCGCGTTGCAGAATCGAAGGACTACGCGCGCAATTATACCCTTCAAAGAAAACACGCGGATCCTTCCCCAGGGTCGGGTCACCACGCGGGTAGGAGGCCTTAAGGCAAAACGGCGCCGTTTTGGCGCTAAAGCACCCAGACAAAGTGACGTCGTTTTGTTCAGTCCATTTAAAACAATTTTTTTTCTAAAATCTCATTCTTTCAGCCTTTTAACCCCAAAAAATTCAGAGAAACAATAAAAAAGGAAAAAAAACTCAGCCCCTTCCTTTTAAACAAATCCAGAAACCGGCCATTGTCCCCGCCGATGAACGGCCGCGCAGAGGCCGACGCTCCGTCACGGGCGGTGGTTGGAGCGAGAAAAAGAGGGGTTTTTAACCCCGTTCTCGTTCCCCACTCTAAAACACGATCCTTCGGACCCAACAAGCCGAAAAAGGAGGGCCCTTTCGTCCCTTTTCCGATCTGATTCCAACACCGAAGGAGTCTCCGGCGACGGGCTTTCGAGAACGGTAAGTAACCTTTTTCTTCTTTTTCGTTTCGCTTTTATTTAAAAGATTTGTAAAAAATAAACAATAAATAAATAAATAAAACAAAGAAAGAACAGAAATGTAAAACGGAAAAATAAAGAAAAATGCACTGTATTCAACCTTTTTTGTTGCTTTTGATCTGTTTTTTTTTATTAACTAGTGTTGTCCAAAAAAAAGAAAATACAGAATGTGGTTCGGCCTTTATATAGCCGATTTGCTCCTATTTCTATTCCCTTGCTGCTTGTCTGTTTTCTTTCTTTTTGCAGGCATTGATGAAGCTAGTAGCGGTGGGTGGCGATGGGACAAAACGAATGATGATGGCAGAGGGATGGGCGCGGCACTAGGCTTGGCTAGGGTTTCCGTTTTCTGAAACCCTAGTCTGACTGGGTTTTGGACCGGTTGGGTTCTGCTAATTGGGCCGTTTGGGCTCTGCTAATTGGGCCCTTTGGGCTCTGCTAATTGGGCCCGGGCAATAATTGGGCTGTACAGTAATTATTAAGTATAGAATCAAATTATTACGAACTGATTAATTAAACTAAAATCGACGCGCACATTTAGTTGCCAAGATGAACGTGTAACTAAAAAAATCATTGAAAAATCTTAATTTGAATAAATCGTATGATATAAATTCGAATCGTGTTGATGTATGTCTCACTCTCAATATTATATAAAAATAAATATCTGGACATGTAATGATAAAAAGAAAAGGATATCTGAAGTTAATAACTCCAAAAACAGCAAAAACAAACAAAAAAATCCTTTTATAACTGCCAACTGCGACATGAAAAACGTTAGTCCACTGTTTTTTTAGAACTGAATAAAATAATAATCTTTTTTATCTCTAGAAAAAATCTAATATTTTTTTCCTTCAAATTCTCTCCCTTGATGACAAGCATGAATATATAAAGCTAAAACCGGTTGCCTCTTTCTGGTAAAGAAGAAGGGAAATCCAAAGAGAGAGAGGCTGATATATATCTCTTTCTTTCGCCAAAAAGAAAAAGCTCTCTATTTTTTTTGACCCTTTTTTTCTCTTGTAAAAGGGTTTTCTCCTCTCCTAATAATCTCCCTAAAAGGGTAATCATATAATTTTTGGATCATTTCTAATGTTTTTCTTTGTGGGTTTTTGTTTTTCATTTTATCTGTTGAATTTTCTTTTTCATTCACGATTTAAAATTATGGTCTTTTTTTAACTTTTTTATTTTAGTTTCATAATGTTCTGCATGTTAGTTAGTTTTTTTTTTTTTTTTTTTGGTTTGTTTATGGATAGTGGCTTGATCTTATGTTTTGTTTTATGTTTTCATTGATTTGATTGGCTTCTTTTTATTTAGTTTTTTTCATCTGGATTTTGTCATCGTATTTTTTGTTTTATTATATTAGATCAAACCATGCATTGTTGTTCAATTTATTTAATTTGATGTTGGTTGTTGCAAGGATATCTCATGTAGAATGTACGAAAATTTTGAATATTTTGTTTGAAATTCTTATGCTTGAGAACTTTCTTTTGATTTGATTAATAAAAAACTAGCTAAAGAAAAGCCTTTGGATAGGTATGCTTTTAATCCAAATGACAAAAAAGCTAGCAAAACAAATTGCTTTGTGGTGATCTTTTTATTTTTAATTTCATAAAGGAAATGTTATTTCATATTTTGGTTATATAATGTGGTATTTCTAAACTCTTGTTTTTGGATTTTGTTAGGCTTATATCATTTTTGTGATTAATGGGTGTAGAGATTGTGGGATCAAACATGGCACAAGTATCTGTTGACAAAGTAGCTGAAGTAGACCAATCATTTTTGCTTGATAAGGAAAATGGGAAACTGGACGAGGATCCAGTTCATAATGAGACCATTCCAGTTGTTCCCCGCTGCGAGGAGCCGAGTAAGGGAGACGGGAATAATGCATCCAATGACAATTTCCCGACGGATGCAGTTGACGAGTGGCCTGCAGCTAAGCAGGTCCACTCTTTTCATTTTGTCAGGTATCGCCTTTACGAAGACCCCAAGATCAAAGCCAAAATCGACGAGGCTGATAAAGAGCTACAAAAGTGGAGTAAAACCAGGTTCAAGATCACTGATGAATTAAAAGCTAAGAGGGTGAGTGGAAAGCTATTAATTTTGATTGGATACGTAGCATATGAACAATTCCTTTTCATACTTTTATAAGATATTTATGTGCCATATCCTGTTTTGCTTTCAGTTGGTTCCTACAGATTAGATGACATTAATGTTGTGACGAATACTTAAAACTTTGTTTTGAGTGCAATCGGGTGTGCTTATAGTAATAGATTGTATGCAGAGACATTTAACCTGGATGCAATTGATGAATGTTGGAAATTTATGCTCTTGAGCATGTAGTAACCATTATAGATAACGATTCCTTATTGTTGTATTTGCCACATTTTAAAGCATTATCTTTTTGTTACTGCAGTCAGATCGTGCTGAGTTACTTGCTCAAGTGAGAGCCCTGAATGTTGATTTTGAACAATATAAGGAGATTTTAGACGAGAAAAAGAAGGAAATAGAACCACTGCAGCAGGCCTTAGGCAAGCTTCGCACTAATAGCTATACCGGTCGTGGCAGTATGTGTTCATCTGAGGAAGAGCTCAACGATGTTGTATGTTACTCATAACTGCTTTGAGATTTGTCAATTGGTTTTTGCTGCGGTTAATCCTTTGCTTTTAGTCACTTCATGGGAATTGGTGAAACTACAGATCCATAGCTTGCAATATCGCATTCAGCATGAAAGTATCCCATTAGCCGAGGAGAAGCAACTCCTTAAAGAAATCAAACGACTAGAGGGGACCAGGGAAGCGGTTATCACTAATGCAGCAATGAGAGCAAAGATTCAGGATTCGATGGGTCAGAAGGAAGTCATTCAAGATCAGGTTAAAGTAAGAAACTTTTTGTTTTGCACATTTCGAAAATTCCCTACTTCCCTCCTGTATTAATTGAGACCATCAGTGCATTACACTAATAAACTTTCTATATTTTGTTTTATTGTAGCTTATTGGTGTTGATTTGAGTGGAGTAAGGAAGGAGCAGTTTGCAGTCCAGTCCAAGAAAAAACAAATTAAAGATAAATTGACTGCAACCGAAAAGAAACTTGAGTCTTTACAGGAGGAGCTGAAAGCTGTGACCCAGAAGAGGGACAAAGCTTATCAAACCATTCTGGAACTGAGGAAACAACATGATGAGGAAGTATGTCTTTTCTTTGCTTCAAACTTTAAGATTTCGGTTTCATATGCACACATGACCATATTCAAACTTTCATTTATACATGAAGAGCTGCTATCACTACAGATATACATCTTCATATTGATAATCTTCATATAAAGATGGAATCATTTTTAAAAGCTTTTGTGGTCTTATCTTCATGGAAGATTGACATTGTTGGAGTAAAACCATTTGTTGAGTTAAAACTTTTATGTGGTTTTGCCATTATGCTTTCATTAAATGACACAGTCAACTTTCAAACTTCATTGTCTGAGCTATCGCCAAGAACTCATTTTAATTACTATTATTTTTCAATATTTCAGAATGCTTACTTCTACCAGAGCCGTTCACTCATAAACAAGGCCAAAATTGTTGCTGCCAAGAAAGATATAAAGGCTCTTGAGGAGCTTGCAAATGTTGAGGTTTGTTGAGACTGCTGATTAATGTTAAAGTTAAAGAGTATCTCATGTGCTTCATATTTGGTTGGTCTCTTATCTTCTATTTTGCTTTTAGGTTGAGAAGTTTATGGATCTCTGGAATGGTAATAAAGCCTTCAGGGATGATTATGAGAGAAGAATTCTGAAATCCCTGGACACTCGACTATTGAGCAGGGATGGTCGGATAAGGAATCCTGATGAGAAGCCATTAGTTCTACCAGAGGTACCAGTACATACGGGAACTGAAGCACTTCCAAAACCTGGTGCGAGACAACCAAAGGAAGAAGCCAAATCCTCACCCCAACCAGGTACTAAACACCCGAAAAAGGGCCAGAAAGATGCTGAGACCAAAGCAATGGAGTCAAAATCCTCTCCAGAGAATGTGGTAGCAGACAAGATCTCTGGATCTTCAAACGAGGAAGTTGATGCTGCAAAACAGAAAGAAATGAAGAGAGAAGAGGAAATTGCAAAAGCAAAGCAAGCTTTAGAAAGGAAGAAGAAGCAGGCTGAAAAAGCAGCTGCCAAAGCAGCTATAAGAGCTCAAAAAGAAGCCGAAAAGAAGCTCAAGGAAATTATTTGCTTCTTTTCTTGTTTTGCTTCTTCATAAGTGGTGTGGGTTAAAACTGAAATTCTTTTGATGTTTTTTTCCTTTCAGGAGCGTGAGAAGAAAGCAAAGAAGAAAGCAGCAGCATCTACGACTGCTATAAATCCCGAGGAACCAACTGAACCCATGGCTGAGGCTTCAGAATCAGAGAAGGTTGATGCTAGTGCTGAAGCACCTGTTCCTGCTCCTGTTTCAGTGAAGGATAAAGCACAAAAGGGGAATGCTATTCGGTACAGAAATCGAACTAAAGGACCTGAGGTGCTTCCAAGAGCCATCCTGAGACGTAAGAAGTCAACCAACTACTGGACATGGGCCGCACCTGCTGCACTAGTGGTGCTGATACTTCTAGCATTAGGTTACTATTATCTTGTCTGAAGAAGTTAACTTGAATGGAACTGAGAGTTTTGGTTGAACAACATGCTAATAGCTAGGCCCATAGCTGCAAAAGTTCTTTGCATCCATTGAGGATGGACTAAAAAAGTCATAATGTTGCTGGTTGTTCAGTTGCAATGCTTACTGAGGCCAAAACTAAGCAATTCTGGTTTAATTGGTTGTATTTTAAAAATTTTGACTTCCATCAATTTGAGAATGTCATGAGAATCCTTCATGCATTTCAATATTTGAGATTAATCCTAAATTAATATGATTCCAATAGATAGAATGCCAGGTGTTCAATGGGATTATTGTTCTGGTCTACTATTTTCCTAGAAAGTAGCAATTACTCAACAAGTATGATACATTATTATACAAAGAAAGATGCATCTCAAAGGAAAGCTAAAATCTTAACAGCTGCTCTAATGGTGGTTATTGATACTTGAAGATATTAAGTACTACTAAAACATTGCTTCTCATTTGTCAAATTGGGAAAGCTCTTTAAAAGTTTATGATGGTTTGAATAAAC
Organism: Gossypium turneri; assembly: GCA_008044935.1. Lineage (NCBI taxonomy): Eukaryota > Viridiplantae > Streptophyta > Magnoliopsida > Malvales > Malvaceae > Gossypium > Gossypium turneri. The sequence goes on from CP032571.1 coordinate 54,221,500, forward strand.
CAGGGAATTGGTGGCATATTGATCTCTTGGACTCCCTCAAGGATCTGAACAACATGCCCCATGGATGGCCTATTTTGTTCTTCATCTTGAATGCACCAACATGCTACTCTACAAGCTCTGATGACTTCTTCCGCATTTGCATTCCCCTGCAACTTGGGATCCAACAGACCTAGCACATCCCCTCCATTGCTTACGCATATCGCAGCACGAGCTGGGAAGTAATTGTCTGTCTCATCACCTTTTATCTCCCAGTTTCTTCTTCCTGATATAATCTCCAATAGCAACATCCCATAGCTAAAAACATCAGATTTTGGAGTGATGGGATCACCTGAAATCATTTCGGGTGCAAGGTACCCTCTGGTTCCTTTCATCGTGGTCAAAACACGACTGAAATCCCTACCGAACAGCTTTGCTAGGCCGAAGTCTGAAAGCAAAGGATTATAATCTGCATCAAGAAGAATGTTCTCAGGCTTGATGTCACAGTGTATGATGCATACTCTGCACTTCTCATGGAGATAAGCTAATCCTCGAGCTACTCCCAGTGCAATATGATGTCTTGTTTTCCAGTCTAGGATCTTTGAATCCTTATAAAACAGGTGACTGTCCAAAGAACCATTTGGCATGTATTCGTATACGAGAAACCTCTTCGTCCCCTTCAAACAAAACCCGAGAAGGTGAACTAGATTAACATGATGGATTGTCCCTATGGTGCTCACTTCAGCGCGGAACTGCTTGTCTCCATGGTCTTGGCCTTTGAGACTCTTTACTGCTATGACAGCCGAATTCGGGAGCGTTCCTTTATAAACAGAACCAAAGCCTCCTTCACCTAATTTTTCGGAAAAATTCTTTGTTGCACTCTTTAAATCACCAAACTTGAAGAGAACCAGAGCATCATCAGTTGGTTTGGTACCAGAGAAATTTGCCATCCTGCATGTTGAAACTAGTGTCACGGACTTAGAATGCGCAACCCATGACATTAGTACCAAGATAGGAATCAAAATCACAATTGCTGCAGCTGCACAAATAGTGAGCCGCTCAATTCTTAACTTCTTTTTAACTTTCGAAGCTGCCAACTCCGTCATGGGAAGCCGGAGATATAAATCTCTTCCAATATGGTCACCAAAAGTGAGGTATTGGATGTTCAGCAAATCTTCTCGCCATATGGAGCAGTTACCATAATATCCAATGGTGTATGCAATACAAGAGCAGTCTCTTAAGCAAGCCGATTTACACTCTCTCAAGCTCTTATTATTTGTCAACACTTCATTTGGTGGCAGCCTTATGTTTTCAATCACTTGGAAGTCATGTTTCACATCTTTATTGCACTTCAACAAAGATTTTCTAAGACAACCATTTGTATAATTGCCTGTTTTCCATTCTCCAGGAATTTTAGGTTCAAAACCAGGCAAGCATTTGCATTTAGGCCCACCAAACTGATTACAAGCTCCATTTGCTCCACAGAAAGCATAGATTTCACATGTTTCCTTCGGCTTTTCCCAAATAGTTTCCCATTCCTGAGAACCATCTTTCCATATGAGTTGCTGCACTTTACCTGTTACATCCATCAGAAATCTTACAAGAACCGAGGAGGTGGTGACCGAGTAAAAATAGTAATTTTCTTCCTTATTTGAGACATATCCTATGGTGATATAGTTGGTAGTCACTGTCTCAGTACTAAAAGAGGAAACTCTCTGTAGCCAATACCCACAAGTCCAGTGCCTAATCCCATTCTTCAGTATATGATACCACCCGGTTCCATTGGTGTCTAGCCCTAGGGAAAACAATCCAGGCGAAGGATCATTTGGACTGCTCCAAGAAACATAGATTAGCCCTTTCTTGCTCACCTTGCTTCTTCCAAGCTTGGCCCCAGGCAACCATGTATCAGTAGGATGATCAAAGCTTTCCCATGCTGTGACTGAAGGACTTGAACCATTTCTCAAAACAAGATTCCCACTATCCTCAAGAACTGCAACAGTGGAATTCATGGTGTTCGATGGTGATGGCTCAGCTGACCAAACTGGGATTTCAGATTGGTTGTAAAGGACAAGGCTACCCTTTTCAGAGAGCTCAAGTTTTGAAACAGAATGATCAAGGAGTGGCTCATCTCTATTAGCCACCCACACCACAGTCTTAACCTTGAGGTTCTTGTACCAGATACCTACATAGTAGCCTGTAGAGTTACCTGGCTTAAAGAAACCAAGTTCAAACCTTCCATTTCTTGAGCTTATAGTTTGGTTACCAGAGAGTGACTGGCCTGGATATAAGGTATCCATTTCGATGGAGACGTAAGTTTCAAATGACGAAAAGCTAAAAACCAGAACATAGAGAGGAAGCAAAAGCCTTGTTCTGTTTCCCATGGGAGAAAAATGGAGAAATTTTAGTATGTCTTTATTATTTATTTATTTATTTATTTGGTATACTGTTATATTTATTGAAATCGAGATATTATAATGTTATAATTAATGGTTAAAATATGCCATTAATCCCTGGGTAAATTTTGAGATTTAATTTTTTCTTAAAAGTTTTAAAAGTTTAGTTTTTTTTTTTTTTTACTACTTTTTTTTTAATTTAAGGTCTATTTAGATAACACAAAGTGATCGAATAAAGATATAATTACTAAAGTGGTAATTACACTCTTTTGTAATTACAAAGAATGATAATTCACTAGACGTGTTTGGCTTCGTAATTCTCAATCTCATGTTTGATAGTATAAATTGTAATTACACAATTTATATTTTTTTAAATATTAATTACTATAAAAAATATTAGTATAATAAAAATAATCTCTATAAAAAAATTAAAATCAAATCATCATATGTATTATGTTAGTCTAAAAAAATAGTTGATAATACACTTACTAATAAAAATAACAAGAAAAATAAATCATATGCAATTTTATGTAATTATTCTAGTACATGTTTGTTCGATTATTCCCTCTTTAATATTTAACATATACTCCTTATCATAATTTGTTGGTTCTTAAATGAATTCATCATCATCTGAATTTGAATCAGTATCATTATGATTATCAAAATCTCATTCTTCCATGTACTCTTCGAAATATGAATTTTATCAATTCTACCTATGATTGAAGTTACGAAATATGTAACATGCTAGTACGATCCAACCTTTTTTTTATGATATACTAAGGTGATGTTAATATGAAAAATATTTTTTAGAGCAACAAATGTCTTATTAACCTTATTTTGAAGCCTTAAATATCTCAAATTATAAAGTTCGTGAGCTATCTATGGTGCTTGTGTTTGACATCATTCTCCGAAATGGCATCATACCCCCATGATATGGTGCAAGAGAACCTTTTGTATTTGCATAATTAGCATCAATCTTATAATATTTGAGTTCACGGTCCAAATAGTAATAACTTTAATTATAAAAACTTATATAAACTTAATTTGAAGAAAAACTTATGTTAAATTATATCTCTTTTTATAATACATAAATTAAGTAAAAAAATAATATAAAATTTATAATATATAACCTTTATAAATAATGCTTTAAAATTGTCCAATAACTTTTATAACTCTTCTTATAATCAATATAATTTTTACTATAATTTTAAAAAATATTTTTTTATAAATAAGTTATGACAAAAAAAAAAAGCTATAATATTCTTTTATGAATAGTATGAATACATTAATAAGTTATGTCCATATTTCTTGACCACAATTTTTTTAGAAATAAATATATAACACTTTTATAATATTTAAACATTTTTATAATATTTTTTGATTTTTTAGCATTTAAATAATATATTTTTTTATAATTTTATAAAATTCACAAATTATTTTTATAATATATTTTTAATATTTATAATATAAGAAATTTTTTGTCATCATCTTCTCAAACACTTATACATGTTCATGCTTATAAAATGATTTTTATAACTTGTATAAAAATAATTTTTTAATATTGCACTTGAGTGTAATTATCTGTATAATTACTCTAATTTTCACCCTCCTTTAAAATTGAAAATTATAATTGGGATATTCTAATTACACCCAACTCGATTGGACTCACTAATTACAATAATTATCCAAACTTATCATCATTATGTAATTATACTCCGATCCAATTAATTTACTAAATTTGTTGGTTGATTAGTTAATAAAATTATATTTATTTTAATGGCTTGATTTTTTAGTTCAATTTTCATCTACAAAAATAGTTTAAATAATAATTAAAAAAAAAAAGCAATTCTTCTTTTGTTGATTTTTTCAAAGATGAAAAGTGGAACTTAAGATTGGGTTTGGGTGGCCATCATAATTTTTTTATTTTTTTTATAAGTATGATAAAAGTTTTTTGTTTTTTTTTTTGATAAAAGTATGATAAAAGTTTCTAATCAAACGTGTGGGGTATGTTTTGAATGTTTTTTCTTTTTAATTATTATTCAATGTTGATAATGAAAGCAGTCAACTTATATATTTTTTAATTTTTAGTGTTGAATGCTTCCTTCTTGACGGGGGTTTTTGTTTTTTTGTTTTTTTCGTAAATACATGTTTGTTAATTTATTTTACTGAAAATAATTTGAAAAAATACTTTTTTTAAATGATAATTTTAATATTTTAATAATTTTATTCAAAATGTTTTTAGGTATTTTTTTCTGAAATTATCTTTTGAAAGTTGTTTTAAGTAATGTGAACTTTAATTTTTATGCTTTAAAAGTTAAAATTAATTTTATTCGTGATTTAGTTTATGAAGCATATTCATTTTTCCAATTTGACATCTAATATTTTTAGAATTAGGTTACCATTTTTTCAAAAAAAAAAAAACCTAAAGTGGATGAGATCATTTGTCACAGGTCTCGTTTTTTATTAATTGACTTTGAATTATTTGAAATAAATAGGACTAAAATGGTAGTTTTCAGATAAAAAAATTTAAATAGTCGAGAAATTAAGTTTTTTTATTTAATTTTTTTCTTTTTTTGTGAAAATTTACTAAATTTTTGTCAATTATATGTTAAATCATTTGAAGATAACCTAATCAACATACAAAGTTGATAAACTGTACTTAAAATACTAATAGTGTTAAAGTTAGAAGGCTCTGATTATATCTGTTTTTTTTATACAATGCTTAGAATTACTCATAACTCATCCTTATACCATAAAGAGGAGGATAATGCGTTTCAACGCACTCAAATTTACATCCTACTACATTAGCAATAATATCTATATCAATCAATCGACAATCTTTTTTATTATTACAATATTAAAAAGATAGTTGAAAATATTTGAATCGGTATTATCTAATTACCAAACAAAAATAATAATCATTACTCCAGACACTCGAAATTTTTTTAATTTTTTAATATAAAATAACGTGACTTTTTTCTTCGATTGATGGACCACATTGGGGGTAGATTAGACAACTTCAGAATTTCTAATTTCATAAAAAGAAAAGTATAAATTAAAAAAATCAAGAGTTTGTTTGAAAAGTTCAAATTTAATTTGTTTTATTTGGGTCAAGTTTAAGTCAATTTCATTGCTTTTTAGTACAAATTACACAATGCATTTATCAATGTTTTATACGCGTAAACTTAATCATAAATAAGGACTTGATGGAAAATATATTATAAATAATGAATAAGAAAAAAATTCAAAACCCTTTAGTCATTAAGTAAAATTATGGTTTTTATATGGTAAAACTGCCTTAGCAATCTCTGTATTACCAACACGTAAAGGTGTCCATGAGTCGGGTTAAGTCCTATCAAAATTTTGAATCTAATTGTTAGGACCAGACTTGATCCAAAATATGGGTTTAAATTTTTGCTTAATCCTGATCCAGATTATAAATGTTAAATCCGAACCTAGACCGACCCGATCCATATTAAAATCTATAGTATCGATACTTGCTATAAGGTATTGATACCTTGTGTGATAGCCCGAAATAGGGCCTAATCGGAATAGTGGTTTCGTAACTACAAATCTGAAGTGAAATAGTTTAATTTTATAAATTTTTATTAATCACCGATTGATTGAAATATTGTGTAAAAATATGGATAGGAAATTTTAATGATTTAGTGCCTAATTGAATTTTTAGGACTAAATTGAGAAAAATGCAAAGTGTGTCTAATTAGTGATTAAAGGAATTAATTGAATTATCGCATGAAATTGGAAGTGTTTATGTGGCAAGTAACCATAAATTAGTGTTATGGACACATAAGGGTAATTTTAGAAAAATATCTAAGTAAGTGGGTCAAGGGCATTTTTATCAAAATTGAATAAAAGACAAAATAAGATGAAAACAAGTGTTCATCTTCTTCAAATTAGACCCTTGCTGCCAAAAATTCTAGGGTTCTTGATTTTTCTAAGCTCAATTGTAAGTGATTTCCTACCCCGTTTTTAATTATTTTATTATTTTTATGCTTATTGAAGCTTGAATTTCATGTTTCTACCATTTATTTTAAATGAAATTAAAGTTTTAAAAATTTACCCATTCATGATATAGTTGTAATTTGATGAGTGATGATAGATAATGAATGATTGAAGTGCTAATTACGAGTTTTACTAGATAAATTTCGATAAAAATGTTAAAAAAGGACTAAATTGTGAAAGATAGTAAAGTGTGCATAAAGTTGTGATTTGTGAAATTGAGGGCTGTTATGAGCATTAAAATTTAATTTAGTGAGGTTTAAAATTTAAGAAATTTAGTGAATTTTATTTTTACGAGCTTTGGGGCAAAAGTGTAATTTTTGAAAAGTTATGGGAAAAAATGTAGTTTGTCAAAATATTGTGTATGAATTGTATTTGAATAGAATGTTGATAAAATATATTAAATTGTGTTAATATAGATCAAGAAAGAAGGAATAGTGAAAGTGATCGAGGAAAAGTAAAGGTTATCGACTAATTTACGAAAATAGTCGTTTTGCATCCGAGGTAAGTTACGTGTAAATAATAGCAATATATTTTTATAAATTGTGAATTATATTTGATATGTGAATTATGTTGACACCATTTTTTGCTGAAAACGGGGTCGACTTGGATTTGAAAATGAAAATAAAAACGGGAGTCGCCACCGATCCTTTTTGATAAGGTGTGATCGGGTCACCTTGAAAAGTGGTTGTTTTTAATAAACGATTTAGTTTTATTAAAACAACGAGTTTGGTCCACGAAATTCAGAAAAACGGGTTCGGGAGTCGGTTACGTACGAGGAAGGATTAGTACCCTCGTAACGCCCAAAATTGGTACCTAATTGATTAGTTAATGTCTTAATGTCGAAAATTGAAAACTTTGAAGAATTTTAAAACACGATCCTTGTATTAAAATGCAAATTTTTGGGAAAAGAAGCATATTTCACGTTAATCGAGAAAGAGAATCATATCGAGTAAGTTAGGACACAATGTCTCGAATTCCCTATACGTAAAAAATGCTTATTTAAAAGATATTTTAGCTATCTCAGATTTAGAAAAGAGATAATGCCCAGTAAGTTAGGACACGATCTTTTCTTAATTCCCGAGATTGTTTGAAAACTTGAGTTTGAAAAGATTCGTGTATTTTGATTTATTGCAAAAATCGAAACCCAGTAAGTTAGGGTACGACCTTCTCAAATCTAAACACGAGATTTTACTTAAAAGTCACAATTTATGCATTGGATAAAGTTAATCTAACATGAAATAATAGAAATAAAACACGGTATTAATGTGAGTAACAAAACGAAAATAAGATAAATAAAAAGGATAAATTAATAGCATACAAAATAAATATATAAGCAAACAAAGTTAAAGCATTCTTTTAAAATAATGACAGAAATGTAAACAAATAAAGAAAATGAATAAAATATAAAAATATAAAAATGTAAAAGGATGTACATATTTGTATATATATATGCACATAAAAATTATAAAATAATATATAAATATATAAGTATGTATACACATATTTGTGAAAATAAAAAAAATATAAATATAGATACATGTAGATATATATATATATAAGTTATAAAATATAAAAATATGTATAAGTATGTGTATATATATAAGTAAATTATGAAAATATGTAAGTATATATATATTATAAATATATATATAAATTATAAAGTATGAAATATATATATATAAGTCGGCATATATAACAAAATCTAAAAGGGGTATAAATGGGTAAATAAAAATAATAATAATAAGGTAAGTAATAATAAATACAATAATAATGATAATAATAATAGTAATAATAAATAATAAAAGATGACAATACATTAAAATAATGAAGAAAATAATAAAAATGCTAAAAAGGGGACTAAATCGAAGTAAAAGCCAAAAATACGGGGCGAAATTGAAATAAAAAGGACAAAAGGGACTAAATTGTGTTGCGTACGAAAAGAGGGGACCAAAATGATAAATAAACCAAAGCCCTAAAAGGCTGCGCTGTGATGGACCAAATTGAGACAAAAATAAAAATTTTGTGGCCAAATTAAGAATAAAAGAAAATAGTGAAAAAGGGCCAAATTGCAACGCGCTGCAAAGTCGGAGGGACTGCGCGCGAAAATATCCCATTTAAAGAAAACACGCGGATCCTTCCCCTGGGTCGGGTCACCGTGCGGGTCAGGGCCAAAACAACGTCGTTTTGGCACCTGACCCTTGAGTGCAAAACGGCGTCGTTTTGTTAAGGGTATATAAACCCAATTTTCTTCAAAAAAAATCAATTCAGCCACTGTTTTTTTAAAAAAATTCAGAAACCCCTTCTTTCCTCTCTAAAAATGGCCGGCCTTTGGGTTGCCATAGAGCCGCCGCGCCACCGCTGCGCCCGCCGCACTGCCACCGTCTCCGACGGCCGACGAAGCGCCAGATCGGCGTTTCAAGCCCTATTTCCGGTAAGTTTTTTTTCTTCTTCTTTTATATTTATTTTATATATATGTATATGCGAAAAAGATGAACAAAAAGAAAGAAAAAAAAAACAAATAGAAGAGATTTAAGAAAGCAAAAATATCAGAACTCGAAATCACCTTTTTTTATTTTTATTTCTGAGAAATTGTTCAAAAAAAGAAAAAGGAGAACGAAAATCCCCCCAAACTCTCCAAAAACGAACCCCTTGACAGTGGGATTCTTGGCTTTTATAGCCTGCTTACAATGTTATTTTTACTATTTTTTTCTTCTAGTTGCTACTGTTTCTTGCGTGTTTTGCAGGTGACGACGCAAGTGGGACGATGGGACATCCGGCGAGGCGATGGCGGCGGTGGCAGAGGGCCAAAAGTCGTCTGAGCTAGGGACGGCGCCTAGGCTAGGCCAAGAGTCAGAGCATGCGGCGTTAGGGTTTCAGAAACTGAAACCCTAGTCTGAATTTGGTATTTGGGCCTGAGTCTGTTGGGTCGTTTGGGTTTGAGGCTTAATTGTAAATGGGTTTTGGGTTTAATTGTTTTGGGCTGAGGGTTAGTGGGTTGTTTTAGGTGGGTTTATTGGTTTAGGCCCGGGTATAAAAATTGGGCTTGTACAAATTAATATTGAATGTGGAAGGAAAATTGTTCATGAATTATTCAAGTGATAAAGTGTTTAAAATAAAGTGTTAAGTACAAATTCCTGGTTGAACTTAGGAATAGAAGTGGATACAAGTGACATGTCACTAGAGACTAGTGTTACAGTGTTACAGTGAATCCCGGGTGCTGGGTGATCTAGCATGTGTTGCAGATACTTGACAGCTTGTATGAGCAGGCCCGTGGACATTTCCAGTGTTATTGATCAGTGGTAGCTTCGGCTACATTTCAGTGGTAGCTTCGACTACATATCAGTGTGGCATTTATGTGCTAATTCTCTACATATCCGTGTATATTCCGAGTGTTCAACGGGATTAATAATGAGTTAAAGTGAATATGAAATGAGGTGTGTATGCAGGTACATTTGAAAGAATGAGCATATGTGATAAAGGTTAAGTGTGTAAATGTATATGCAAGCGAATTTGGTAAGATTGTGCATATATAAGTGATTGAAATTGCTAAGAAATGTATTGATTAGTTATATGTTAAAAAATGTTAATTATTAAATGAGTGCTTATTGTTTACATGTAACTTACTAAGCTATTAGTAGCTTACTCTTTTCTTCCTTTCCTTTGTTTTATAGTGTTTTGAGCTTACTCGAATTGGGGATCGTCGGAGCTTCGTATCACACTATCAACAAACATCTCGGTATTATGTAACAACCCGAATTTAGGGCTAGTCAGAATAGTGGTTTCGGGACTACAAATTCGACGAGAAAAAAAATTTATTTTCATTATATTTTTATGGTCTACGATTGGACAAAATGATTTCGTGAAAATTTCGTTCGAAAATTTTGACGTTTGGGCACTCAATTTAGTCAAAAGGACTAAATTGTAAAAAGTGAAAAAGTTGATTCTATATGTTAGAGGTGTCCAATTGTTATTAAATTTTAAATTGGAGGTCTTTATATGGTAATTAGACGATTGGTTAAGTTGGTGGACAAAATGGGTATGGTTAGACATGTTTCCAAAGTTTTTCATTAAGGGCATTTTGGTCATTTAGTTATTAAAATGAATTAAAAACAAAACTAAAAGCCAATTTTTGTCCATCTTCAACCCCTAGGCCGAAAATTGCATGAAGAAACCATGGTTAGGGTTTTTCAAGCTTCCAAGCTCGATTGTAAGTCCGTTCTATCCCCGTTTTTAATTATTTTTACGTTTTTGAAATCCTCGTAACAAGATTTACCCATTTTTACCATTGTTTTGAACTAGGGTTTGTGTTTAAAAATTTACCCATGAATGATATGCATGTATTTTGATATTTTATGGAAGAATATGAATGTTTGGAGTGTGATAAACGATTTGTACTAAGTAATTTTAGATGAAAATGCCTAAAAGGATTAATTTGTAAAAGTTATAAAATATGTCACAAGTGTGTGAATAAGTGAGTATTGTGGGCTGCTATAGTTATGAAAATGGTTCAGCTAGGCCTAAATTGTAAGGAAATTGAATAAAAATTATTTATAAAATCGTAATTTTATGAAACTTTAGGGGTAAAAATGTAATTTTGCCAAAGTATGATTTTTGGACTGGAATGAATAGTGTGAAGGTTATATAAGTTAAATATATTGTTATAAATCAAGAAAGACGAGAAATTGAAATTGATCGATTAAAAGAAAAGTGAGAAAAGTGAAAAATTCCCGAATGAACCTTTGGAATAAAAATGGATACGAATGAAGTGACAGAAATGATCACATGTGTGGCACGGATTGTGTGTAGGCCACTATGTAAAAGTGAAAGTGATGGTCACGTGTGTAGTACTATGTGCAGGCTACTACGTGTACCGAAATGATAGGTTGCATGTGTAGTACTATGTGCAGGCTACTATGTGTACCAGATAGTTTCGATCACGTGTAGTACTATGTGCAGGCTACTACATGTATCGGATGGTAATGGTCACAAGTGTAGTACTATGTGCAGGCTACTATGTGAACCGAACATCATTGATTAGTAAGGTGGTTGCTATGTGTTGATTCCACCGGACATCATTGATTAATAAGGTGGTTGCTATGTGTTGAATCCACCGAGTATCTGTTATTATTCCAAAGTGTTCATCGGGAAATTGACTAAGTGTAATTGAATAATGAATGTAGGTGTGGAATTGAATTGAATATCGACTTAGAAATGGAAAAGTGAATTTTGAATTGAATTGTGATTGAAAGTGAAAAAGTGAAATTATGAAAGAGTACATTGAGCAATAAAATAGTTTAGACAGCAAAAGTTGTGTGACTTTGAAAAATCACAAAAAATGGTGGAGATTGAATTAGAGGCTGAATAATATATGAAATTGAAGGTGAATGAGTCTATTTTCACATAAAAGAAACAGAGCAAGCAAAAGAGTTATATATTTTGAGATATTTGAAGTTTACTTTGGAAAATTGTCAAAAATTGTACAAAAATAATTATGGGATAAAGTTTATATGTTTAGAATCCTCAGTGAATCTATTTTCAATAGAAACAAACGGAAACAATATCCAAATTCTGTAAAATGAGATAATTAATTTTTAGTGAAGAGAGGTCAGAACTGTTGAGCAGTGAAACAGGGGAAAATTTAAAGAATAAAATGTACTATTTGGCTAAACAAAAAATTATGAAAATTTATGGTAAGAAGATATGTGAATTTAGTTTCAGGAAAAATTTACAGATCTTAATTTGGAGTTCCGTATCTCTGAGTAAAAATAATTTAGTGACTCTGACTCGAATAGACAGCTTTGAATATACATGGGAGTGAATAGTGAAATTGTAGTTAATGTTGTTTAAGTGTGTTATACACATTAAGGATGTGGAATGGAGAGGAGGAGGAGGAAAATTGGAAGAACATATGAATTATTTGTGTATAATTGGCCATATGCTCGATTATAATCGATAAACGATTGAAAAGAAATGATGTTTATAATTGTGCATTATTAGTTATAGTTAAAGTTCATGTGAGAAAATAAAGTTTCATAGTATGTGTATGTGGTATACTTGGTATATGATTGGTATGTAGCAATGTCAAAAATGGTTTATGAATTAACTCACGTTGATAAGTTTGATACATAAATAAATGTGGTGCTTATCCATGCTTATAATGCTTATACTATATGTTTATTTGGCTAGCATGTTTGGTGTGTATGCTTAGGCTTTGGCCAAGTTGTGGCTGGATTATGCCACATTAAATTTATAAAATTATGCATTGGGATGGTAAATGTCTAGATGGAAATATGCTTGTGATCATAAAAGGGTGGTAAGGTTTAAAGTTTGTAATCTTTATTAAAATGGTTTATCATGTGGTTAGTCTTCAAAAAGACTAGCTTGCGACTATGGTTGAGTGTAATGTTTATATCTTGTGTGATATGCATAGGAAACGGGAGTGGAAAGGAAATGAAATACTAGGTCTTGAAGTGTCAAATGATGCAAAAAGGGGACGTTAAGTTAAACAATAAATATGTATTAGTATTGAACTTAATGAAATTGAATTGTACGTGAATTAAATGGAAATTGCAAATGATATGATGTGAATTAAATGAATTATTGTGGTATTGATATGTATATTGGATTGAGAAATTGAATTGAATCGTGAACATGAGAATCGTGAATTAAATGAAATGGAAATGAAGTATTGAATTGCATGAGTATGTATTGGGTCTCAGAAGCCCTATTTGTTACAAATATAGTATTTTGAAGTTATAACGTGAAGATTTATAAAAGCATGTTAAAAATTTGAAGATTTTAAATTTGAATGAAATTTTATAACTTGGTTTAATATGTTTATAAGTGTATGTGTTCTGATAATGCCTCGTACCCTATTCCGGCGTCGAATATGGGTAAGGGGTGTTACAATGTGACATCGCCAGATTCGGTCATAACGTTTAGACCGGATTTGGGGTGTTACATATTATGTGATTTCAAAACGTTTAAAGCTATGGCATATATAGAGATTTATTCATTTTGAGTATGTTCATATGATATGGCTAAAGATTAACTATCGAAATGGTTAGTAAAGAACATGTTTTGGTGTTATATATGTTTAAATGTTAGCTAATACAAAGAAGCAGTTTTTGGACAACAGCAGTGACGTGAATTTAAAAAATCACCAAAAATAGTAGAAATGGAATTAGATAGTGAATGATATGTATAATTAAAGCTTATGAAGTATATTTTTACATGAAGAAACAGTGTAGGCAAATGAATTTTATATTTTGAGATATTTGAATTTTAGTGAGACAGGGTCAGAATGGTTTTTGAAGTCCTCTATTTTGAATTTAGAAATTCATTAAAAATTATACAGAAAGAATTATGGGTCATAATTTATATGTCTAGATTCAAAATAATCAAACAATAACATTATATGAATTCTGTATAATGTGATAATTGATTTTCGTGACAAGAGGTCAGAACTGTCGAGTAGTGAAATAGGGGAGAATTTAACGAATAAAATGTACTAATTGGCTGAGCCAAAAATTATGGAAATTTTATGGTAAGAAGGTATATGAGTCTAGTTTCAGAGAAAATTTACTAATCTAAATTTTGAGTTTCGTAACTCGAGTTATAATTAAATTAGTGACAGTCGCGCAGGTGGACAGTTTTGTTGGGAATACTGAAATTAATTTTAAAAGCAAATTTTTGTGTTCCGAACTAGTAAGTTAAGTCAGATAACGCCTCGTGCTCGACTCCGGCAACAGTCTCGGGTAAGGGGGTGTTACACCTTGGGGAGGGTATCGATACTCAGTCAATTTTTATTTAATTTTCAAAACATTGAACCTTAAAACGGTATTGATAGTAGGCAAGGTATCAGTACTTTTGTCAGAGGTATTGATACTTTGTTAAGGGTATCGATACTTTTGATTTTTTAAATATGTATCCGAATTGGGCTGAGCTTGGGCCAAAAAAGACTTACCTGAGGCCTAACCCATTTATAAAACGAGCCCCATTTTTTGTCTAGGTCCATATTTCAAGCGGACTTTCACGATCTCCGCCCTTGCACATGTCCACCAATAAGGGGGCAAAAAAGTCTTCCTACAAAAAGGAGCAAAAAATGTAAGCAAAGTGGTAAAATTGTTAATATTTATCATAGAAATCGTTAAAATGGTTGACGTGGCATATAATTGTTCAATCAATGATGACATATTACCGATGATGCTGATATGATATTTATAAAATATTAATATTTAAATATCACATGAAAATTATTAAAATATTATAAAATCATTGTACATATAACAGATTATGATTAACTATAATAATTAAATGAGCTTTTAAAAAATAAATAACTATTTTTTTACTTTCGATTTCCTTTTTATTCACGCATAAGATTGGAAACTTTGTTTCCCGGTCTTCCTTTTTCTTCATTTCTTTTTAGTTTGGTAAGTTGTTTTCTTTCTTTTTAGTTAATTTAATATTAGCTAATTACTTTTTTATATTAATAAGTATTAAAAATAAAAAGAGTTATTTGTTTTTAAAGTTATTACAACCAATCATAATCAGCCACATGTACAATGATTTTATAATTTTTTTTAAATTTCTATGTTATGTTTAAATATTAATATTTTATAAGTGATATGTGATTACTGTCTGTGACATATATCATTGACTGAACAATCATATGCCACATCATTTGTTTAGATAGCTTTTGTTTCAAATGTTAATAATTTTACCAATTTGCTTACATTTTAAAAATACAGGGGCTTAATTACTCATTCTTTTAGTAGAGGGATATGTTTACTCCCTTATTGAAAATTTAGGAATTGGCGAGGTACTTTCATCGATTTTATATATACTATATTTTTTAATTTTAATCTTTAATTTGACTTAATTCAATTTTTTATTATTATCGTTAGGTTTTTTAATCAAATATACTAGTTTAAAGATTTATTTAGCAAACTAATTGCCTTAGACAATTATTTAGTAAACTAGATGAAGTCGGCACCTTGGGAGCCAACATCAAACTCAGTACTTCTAAGGGTCGACATGCCCTAGAGGTGTCGACTTTGATGCTGACTCCTAACTTTTTTTCCACCAATCATTTTAGGTTTTGACATTAGGGTTTGAAGCTATAACCAATCATTTTAGGGTTTGAATCAATATTAAAATTTGAATATAAAAATTTTAGGGTTCATGTTTAAGATTCTGAAGTAATAAAATTTTGTCTCGCATGCAAGCACAATTGAAAGGATGGAAGTTTAATACAATAGAATAAGACATTGGAGGATTCTAATTGAGTCGATGGAAGACTGAGATAACAAAATAAGTCTCTAAATGAGTTGATAAAAGCTTGATGGCTGAGATGATAAAACAAGTCTCTCTACATGATTTGATGGAAGTTTAACGACTGAAATGATAAAACAAGTCTGTTTGCATGAGTTGATGGAAGCCTGATAACTGAAATGATAAAACAAGTCTCTTTATGATTTGATGGAAGCCTATTGAGTAATAGGTAAAATGTAAAAATAGTCATGAAAAATGTGGGAAGGCTGAATATCATATATAGACACATCCACAGTAGTTTGAAGGGAGAATTGTTAGTTTATTCTTGGTCTTATCTTTCAAATCCACTACCAAATGAACAAAATGTTTTATGCTATGGTGAACTACAATAGTCAAACTTATAATACAAATATTGATGTAATCTTCAAGTTTAAAAGTTTGATTAACATGATGTTTAAAAAAGACATCAAGCTAGTGGAGATGAGGAGAAAAATTGGTCAAAAAATTGGAGCTTCGGTTGGGTTGTTAAGGTATAGGTTTATTACATGTAACGATCAAGTCAGATATTCAGTAATTCATTTAATGGGTGATGATGATATACAAACAATGGTTGCAATTCACGAGTGTAATGGTATTGATATAGTTGAGTTGTATGTCGAGCTCGACAACATTGTAGAAGAACATGGGGGGTGATATTCCAAACTCGTCTACGATCCCTTTAGTGGATTCACAAATGGGAATACCATACTCAAAATACGGGTGAATTAATAACTTCATATCATTGTTGTAATCTTTTTATATCTTTAATGAATACAACAAGATAGAGATGCAATTAGGATATTTTGCAATGTATAGTTTTTAGAATCCAGATTCAGTAATACTTTTAACCATACAAGGTGCCATCAACTTTTGTTGGTATACACCATTCCCAACAATACGAGGGGTCGTCCACTTTTGCTAGAATACACATTCCTAACCTAAGTAAGAAATTCTTAAGAATTTGATCAGATTGCTTTTTGTAGAATTGATCGGTGATTTTGGTAATGATGATTTGAAGACTAGGGAACTTGTAAATGCTAGTGATGTTGGATAGGATAATATGAAATTAGAACCTCTAGACCGTATGCTGGAAGTTAACTTTGATGAGATGAGAGGCCTTGAGTTTCCGGAGTATCTGCATATCACTCCAAGTTATACCACCCCAATCGATACATATTTCAAGGCAATTGACAGTTGGTACTCAATTTCCATGAAAGATGCTACCGTATTAGCCATTTAGGAGCACAATGTTAAGGCATTCGCAGACTACCGAGTGGATGCATCTACAATTGTAAGATATGTAGGAACATGTGTAAAATTCGGTGATGGATACATGTGGCGAGTACGAGCCTCATTTCTAAAGAGGAAACAATTATGGGAGATAACAAAATACAATAATCCTCACACCTGCACAGTTCCAACAATATCCTAAGATCACTGTAAATTGAGTTTGAATACGATAGCTAAAGAAATAGCACCATTATTGGAAGCAAATTTGAGGGTTCCAGTTACGATGTTAATCGCGGATATTAGTTCCTAGTATAAATACCAAGTATCATATGCCAATGCATGGAAGGCAAAGCAAAAGGCACTAGTGAAGATGTTTAGAGATTGGAATGATGCATATATATAATTTTTTTTAAGGTTATATAAATTAGATTAAAAGTTTGACAAGCTAAAATGAATTTTTTAATGAATTACAATGACATGCATTTTATTTCTTATTATGTGGAAAATCAAAATTTAAAAGAAAAATGTCATGTTAGATTTTTGTTTGAGATTTTAAAGGGAGTGGCCTAAATTATCAAACTATGTAACTTCGGTGCTTAAATTGTAAACTTTTTATTTTGGATGTCTAAAATGAAATGTTTTGATAGCTAGGGGACTATCTGTGGAATTTGCCCAATAAAATATAGTAATAAGCCATTAATATATGCGTAAACCTGATCCATGTTGAGTCCAGCCCAAACCTAATTAGCCATTCCATACCATACCATACCAGCCCAGCTCAAGCCCATGCACATGCCCAACAATCCTCCAACGTCTGTATTTCCCTCGAAATTTTAAATTCAAAATTGGAAGCGCTTCCTCTCTTTTCTTCTTTCCCCACCCCTCTTTTCTCTTTCCAACGGCGATGGCGACTCCGACTCCGACCAAAACCCCAGTAGAGAAATCCAAAAGGTCCCACTCTCATCATCACCGTTCACGTGACGGTTCCTCCTTTTCTTCCTCTCTGTCCCGTTTCGAGGCCTACAACCGCCTCCAAGCGGCTGCAGTGGCCTTCGGGGAGAAGCTTCCGATCCCGGAGATCGTAGCGCTCGGCGGCCAATCTGATGGAAAAAGTTCTCTCCTTGAAGCTTTGCTTGGATTTCGTTTCAATGTGCGTGAGGTCGAGATGGGCACTCGCCGGCCTCTCATTTTGCAGATGGTTCATGACCCTTCGGCACTTGAGCCTCGTTGTCGCTTCCAGGTGGTTTTTGCTCTTATTTATTATTTGCGAATTCGGATCGGTTTTGTTTAATGGGTTTAAGGCCCTTTTTTGGATTTTCCTTTTTTTTATTTCTTTTGAATTTCCTGTGGCGATGTTGTTATTTGCTTAATCGGTTTTTTTATCTGTGTTTAATTTACTCTGGATGGAAGAACTGCAAATTGTTTAATCAAAACAATACCTGGAATTTCGAAGAATTTAATTGAGAAACATAAGTTTTTTCTTTATAATAGAATTTAGACAGAATAATTTGTGTTAAAAGAGTTGAATTTTAAAACACTTGTTATTGAACAAATACCAGGGATTTATTATGTTTTGGATGTGAATAGTCTTGATTTATACCTTTAATTCTTTTGCTAGCATTTTTCTTGGGGAGGTATAGGATCAGGGTGTTCTTAAGTAATATATACTCCATTTCTAGAAGCTGCTATGTTTCCCTTGTTAACTTTTTCTGATTACTTAAAATTGAAAACTACAAACAGGAAGAAGATTCTGAAGAATATGGAAGTCCAGTTGTTTCAGCATCGACAATTGCAGACATCATAAAATCAAGAACTGAGGCACTTTTGAAAATGACTAAAACTTCAGTTTCTCCTAAGCCAATTATAATGAGAGCTGAATTTGCACATTGTCCAAATCTCACCATCATTGATACCCCAGGATTTGTTCTTAAGGTAGGCTGTTAGTTCATTTGGGAAAAAAAAAAAATCTTATATTGGTTGAAATCTTGTAATATAATGAATTTATTTATGAAGCAAAATATATGGTTGGCAATTTGTTGGCAGGCAAAGAAGGGAGAACCAGAGAACACACCAGAGGAAATTCTTTCAATGGTTAAGTCACTAGCTAGTCCTCCCCATCGTATTCTGTTATTCCTTCAGCAGAGTAGCGTGGAATGGTGCTCATCTTTGTGGTTAGATTCAATTCGTGAAATTGATCCAACCTTTAGAAGGACAATAGTTGTGGTCTCCAAGTTTGATAATAGACTCAAGGTACAGATTTCATGCTTTCCTTTTGGGCTTTATTATGTATGAGATGTAACATTGAGCTGACACATTCACACTACAATGAGTATTACATATTGTTGCAACCCGCCGAGGATTTAACGAACTGGACTTGGTTTAACGAAAACCTGAGCCCGGGGGATCTGTTTAAGGAGAAATTGAGCATTGGGGTCCTGACATAATAGGGACTGAAAATAAGCCTTGCTTGTTGCTTGATATGATATGTCTCTGTCTTGTAACTTGATTGTGTATCTGAAATTGTGTGGCATTTGATTGTGACGATTCAATTAATGTAGGAGTTTAGTGACAGATGGGAAGTAGATCGTTATTTGAGTGCAAGTGGATATCTTGGAGAAAATACCCGGCCATTTTTTGTGGCATTGCCGAAGGAAAGGAACACCATATCAAATGATGAATTCCGAAGGCAAATATCCCAAGTGGATGCTGAAGTTTTACGTCATTTGCTTGATGGAATCAAGGGAGGTTATGATGAAGAAAAGTTCAAGCCCTATATTGGTTTTTGTTCTTTGAGGGAGTATTTGGAATCAGAACTACAAAAGAGATACAAAGAAGCTGCCCCAGCTACACTGGCATTGCTTGAGCAGCGCTGCAGTGAAGTTAACATTGAGCTGGCAAGAATTGACTCCAAAATACAAGCAACTTCCGATGTTTCTCATCTTCGAAAATCAGCCATGATGCATGCGGCATATATAAGCAATCATGTGGTGAGACATCTCTCTCATACAGAATTTTATTTGGTTCAGATAAACAGTCTCA
Organism: Gossypium turneri; assembly: GCA_008044935.1. Taxonomy (NCBI): domain Eukaryota; kingdom Viridiplantae; phylum Streptophyta; class Magnoliopsida; order Malvales; family Malvaceae; genus Gossypium; species Gossypium turneri. Next base: position 54,241,473 of record CP032571.1, read on the forward strand.
TCTTTTTAGATTTAGCTACTTCAGAAAATCATTTCCCCTTCTAGTAACGTATAAGTATTTAGCAAATTGGACCACTCTCAATATTGTTCCAACTTTTGGGGTAGCATCACATGTTCCCACTTCTTCAGCTGAGGTTAATATATACCAGTTTCACGACCTGAGTTATTCATGCTGAAATGGAGCTCTTAGAATTTGTGACCCTTTCTTCTTCCATAAAGCTTGTGGCTTAACTACAAAAAACTAATCCTACCTTTTTGTTGCTCAAGGGGGTTTTGATCGATGGAGCAGCAGATCCTTCCCCCGAGCAGTGGGGGAAAACAACAGAGGAGGAAAGATCCGAGAGTGGGTTAGGGAGTTGGCCAGGTGTTACTACTGATATAAAACCTGCTAATGCTGTTCTTCGTCTTTATGGTGGAGCTGCTTTCGAAAGGGTAATGCATGAATTCCGTTGCGCTGCATATTCCATGGAATGTCCCCCAGTATCAAGAGAGAAGGTAGATATATCGAACTTTGAAATTTGCCCCAAGAATATCATATGAGCATGACTTTTATCCCCGATGAACTTGTAAATAGATATATTTTCCTGAAACAGGTTGCGAATATCTTACTTGCACATGCTGGCCGAGGTGGGGGTAGAGGAGTAACGGAGGCTGCTGCAGAAATTGCACGTACTGCTGCACGGTCATGGCTTGCTCCTCTCCTTGATACTGCTTGTGATCGGCTTGCCTTCGTTCTAGGCAATCTTTTTGACATTGCTCTTGAGAGGAATCGCTGCCTTGAATCGGAATGTAAGAAGTCATTTTCCCTTCATTGATCGAACATTTTAGCCATCATCTTGAAGAGGATTATCTTCAAAGAGATGGTATTTCTGACATACATGATAGTCACTTTATGGATATTTTAGTCCCACCTTATGCACACCAACTGCATGTAGCATTTACCTCCTCTCTGATTTCCTTATAACATAATGCTTATTGATTTCTATTAATTTGCACAGATGGGAAGAATACTGGAAATTGGGATGGGTATGTTGGGTTTCATGCAGCTTTAAGGCATGCATACAATCGCTTTATAAAGGATTTGGCTAAACAGTGCAAGCAACTAGTTAGGCATCATCTTGATTCAGTCACAAGTCCATATTCTCAGGTTTGTTATGAGAATGATTTTCAAGGAGTCTTTAACTCAACGGCAAGTTCCTATAACAAATACAACCAAGCTTCATCTGCTTCATATTGCCTTGAGCTATCTGATATTGAGCAAGTACCGCACGACGAGGCGAAGAGAGATCAGGAGAACATACCACCTGAAAAGAATTCAAAGCAAACCACTCCAGGAAAAGGCACAGAAGCTAGAGAAGCTCTTCAAGAAACCCAATTGACAGTGCCTGAGACCCCATCTCCTGACCAGCCATGTGATGTGGTCTACGCTAGAGTTAAGAAGGAACTTGGGAATTGCATTGAAGTTGGACCAAGAAAACGTATAGCAAGAATGACTGGCAACAGAAATGCTGAACAATTGGCAAAAGTTCACAATGGTGGTAGTCTTTTATTTGGTAATGGTGATAGTGGTACCAAAACAGGTTCAAGTTACTCAGAAATCTGCTCATCGGCAGCACAACATTTTGCACGGATACGTGAAGTCCTTGTTGAACGCAGTGTGACATCAACCCTGAACTCTGGATTTTTAACCCCATGGTAAGTTCTTTAATCTCTGCTTTTATTATTATCCGTACAAGTGATATTACTGGTATCAATACCCTCACTGACAATAGAACTGCTGTAAGAACAGTAAAAGTACCATAAAGGCACTTATATTAGGACCAGTATTGCATTTTACCCCTCTAGATTGGACCATAAAGACACATTGGTTTAATTTCTTTGCTTTATTTGGATATATAGTCGGGACAGGCTAGTGGTGGCACTTGGATTGGACCTGTTTGCTGTGAATGATGAGAAATTCATGGATATGTTTATAGCTCCAGACGCCATTGAGGTGCAGCACAAGGAACGACAATCACTTCAAAAGCGACAGAAGATTCTTCAATCTTGCTTGAATGAGTTCAAAAATGTTGCTCGAGCACTCTGATGCAAACGACACCGTTTGTTTCTCCATGGACTGGATCCCTCCATTCCAACATAATGCTCCCAAGCAAAGGTTTCACATCTAGTGAACCAAAAAAAAAAAAATCATTCATGTGTTTTTTGTTTTCTAATGCTGGCAACCAGTTTTTGCTTTCTCTTCTGGATAAGGTACTGACCACAGTTTTAATCAGTGAATAAAATTAGCTTTCCTAAATATCTGCGTAATTTTAGCCCTTTAATAAATACTAAAGAAAAATTATGTAGAATACATTTACAAAAAAAATTATATAAAAAAACAAATAAGGGTTTGATTGAAGTTTTGAAGATGTTGATGTCTTAATTTGTAAATTTTAAATTTCTGAATTTTTTTGAGGTTAAATTATTTTTTAGATTTTATATAAAAATAAAAAAATAAAAAAATTCTTATAATTTATATTGTGGATTTGTTTTAATTTTAAATTATTTTTTATAGACTACATAAAAAAATAAAAACTCATTCATATTTATTACTTTTTAAATAAAAATATTTTTTAATTAATTGAATTAGTATCACGGGTTGATGTGGATTCAGTTAAACATTTTAAATTAATTAATCATAGGTTATACTCATTACGTGGATGAAAGAAATAAAAATAATATAAAAATATTTAAACAAATATTTAAAAAAATTAATTATTGATAAGATAATTAAAAATAAAAACTAATGGTTGAATAATTTGTTTCTAACAATTTAATAAAAAGTAATAGTTGTTTATTGAAAATAAAAAAGTTGATGTTTATATGTTTACCCATTAATCACTGTACTAATTTTTAGTTCTTTTTAACACTATAATCAAATTGAGTTAATTGCATGCGGCATATTCAAATTATGATTATTATTTTAAATTAGTTTTTAAAATTTAAATTATTTAAATTATATTTTAAAATTATCGATATTGTATCAATTAAGGTTTTTTTTATTAGAATTATTAATTTAATTGTTAAATGATATGTCAAGTTCTATACAACATAATTTTAAAAAGAAAATTTTATGAAAAAAATGAACATTGTTAAAATGGACATCGTACAAATCTTGGTTTGAAGCTTTTAAGGATGTTTCCGTTCACTCTCTTTTTCAGAATTACATTATTTTTAGTTTTATTTTTAAAAGTTATGCGATAATATTTAATTTTTTAAAAATTTATTTTAAATTTAGCTATGTAAGATTTGGTGTGCCATTTAATGATTTTAATAATGAAATAACTTGATTAATATAACATTGATAGCTTGAGGGCATAATTAAAACATATTGAAATTTTATTGGAAAAACATGGTGGGTTGAGCGGAGGAATTTTAGAATTTTTTATGCATCCAGGATCACGTCGAATAATTAAGAATAACAGAACATCAATAATTTAGTACTTGGCTGTATTCTAATTTGCTTTGACAAGTTAGAAAAGTTGATTTGCCACTGGACTCAAACTGCTCTCGTTAGGAATTGCACTCCTTTACGAAAAGGGTCAAATTCAAGCTACACAACTCAAAAGCAAGTAATTCAAAAGTCGTTTTGAAGAGAACTCAAAGATATACACTTTAAGAAAAAGAATTGTCCAAAAAAATGGTCCAAAGGTCTCAAAAAGTCAAGTCAAAGTTATCCCTATGAAATCTAGTGATTAATCTTGAACTTCCTATAGGAAATTGCATTGTTTTATGAAAATGACCATATCTTGAGTTATAAACTTCAAAATCATGTGATCCAGAAATTGTTTTAAAGAGAACTAAAAGATCCAGAAATTCTCCCATATGTGTCAGCCTAATTTGGCTTACGTCACCTTAATAGTGGCAATGTAAATTAATTTTCTAATTAAATAATTTACATAAGACTTATTTTAATCTCATTAAAGTTATAACGATTTTACAGTATTAAAATACAAGTGTAACTTTATTTAATAAATTTTATTTCATTCCAAATAATTAGATAGCATGATCTCTTAATTTAGATCCATTTCGGCTTCATCATTTAATCCAATTAAATAGATATTCGAAGTGACTAAATTAACTACATATCAATCTAATCTTTAAACCAATAAAACACATATTGCTCCAATGAGTAAATGGAGTGAACATTTATTGTTGTTCAATCATTTACAGTTTCACACAAGTATTCATGTTAAACACAATTCATTAAAGAGTTGTGTTGAGATAATAGAGTGACCGGTTATGCATATATAATTAGGGCTTAAATAATTCGTACTTAAGTTTTGACTTTTCATCTATTAATGACAAATTATTTAGTCACAAAGTCATTCCTCTAAAGTATCATGACTAAACTTCTTATTATATACCATTACGAAAGCTATTGATTTCAAGCTTCTGTTTAATAATAATAAGTGTTAAAAGTAACATATTTTAGCCTCGTTCTTAGTGTATTTTTGAGTGATTATATGACATTAATTGTGAATTATATTTTCTAATAATTTATATTTTTGTTTGATGTTTAATAGGGCATTTGAGAACAATAAGAGTGAAAAAAAGGTGGAAATTAGAATTTTGGAGCATTTCGGAAGTTGTACACATGTAGTAGATTTTCACATAGGCAATTCACATGGCCACGTAGATTCACAAGGCTGTGTGTCTAAGGTGTGTCAATCTCGGGAACTATGTGGACTGAAGGTTGCAAGTTACGATTTTTAGTTTTTTAACACCTTAAGAGGATATAAATAGAAAACCAAAAAGAAGGGAAGGGGGCAGCCACCAAGGGAGAGCACGAAATTACCTTGAGGACACCATTAAAACCAATTTTCAAGCAATTTTTCACCAAGATTCAAGAGTCCAAGTTGATTTTCAGGGGAGTTATCGTGGATTTCTTTTATTCTAGTGGTTATATTGTATTTTTGGTGTTACTCTTACCATGATGAACTAATTCTCTTAATACCTAGGGGAGATGAACCCTAGGATGGATTCTATTGTTTAATTTTTATTTTTATGCAATAAAGTCTTAGTCTCTTTGTTTTCAATTATGAATATTTTATTATTTTTAGGTTAAAAATTCTAGAGTGTTAATTCATTTTTGATGTGGATAAGTCTGAGGTTGAATAGACCCTCATTGTGATTATATCTTGTATAATTGAATGAAGTTGCATGCAATCCTAAAAATAAAACAACATAAATATATCAGATTAGAGCCAAATCTAATAGAGGGATCCATAGAGTGAATTAATACAATAATAAGAGTTTTAATTAGAAAGAAATTTCAATTAATCAACCAAGAATTAGTTGCTCTTATGCTCGAAAGATATATTAACATAAATTAGGTATTTCTACAAATCAAAGAGCTAAGAAAATAAATTGCATAAATTAGATTGAGAATTATAAATGAAATCTAGGTGAATTTTTACCTATGTATTGTTTTTTCACTTGATTGATACTCGATTGTTTTTGTGTTTCATTCTTTGGTGCATTCATTAGTTAATTTAGATGGTTTAATTTAATTTTAATCAATCATTTGAATTATTAGGTTAAATAATAGAAAGGTGATAGTTATTGGTAATTGTAGTCCTTGAGGGAACAATATTTGTGTTCACCATAGCTATACTATTAATTAATAGGTGCACTTGTCTTGGCTAATTTATTAATTAGTCTGGTGGACATCAAATAACATTGCCAAATGTGTGTTACTCTCGTAGAATATCCATGACCTCTTTAAGCTAAATCCATTAATCTAATTCAATTTATTTTATCTTATGGTCATCGTTGTATCTTTCGCAATGAAAATTATCATTACTCATACTAGTAATGATAAAATCATTTGTCGTAGACAAATGACCTTCGATTAGGTTTCATTTTCATAATTCATGTAATGCCAATGATAGGATATCATTTACTCTTGATTTAAGTTTTGAATTCCATTGTTGAAAGTAAAGCCATGCCATATATAAGTCATGCACCCAATATACCACCTTTCGGTTCACTACCATAAGAGTGCAGTCTTTCAATATATCAAAGTACATGAGTTCTGTACATAGGGTCAGTTACTCAAGATTAAAGTAAGTTGCACTATGAACATCATAAGTGAATAAATACATAAACGGATCTAAAATAAGTTCTACTTCAATATACCAATCTGATGTAGTATCAATTTTGACAATCACACCTATGTCTCTATTTCTAAGAGTTGACCACTTCAATAACCAAAACAAATTATCTTTCCAATTGGACTTATATGCAACATAATAGTCTCTTGAATCAATTGTTTAATTTGATTCTTATGGACCATTGACAAATTAGATTACTTACTAATATAAGTTGTCTTCCCGCATCATAATCCATGTCTTATGATTCAACTTATTATTAGTTAAATCTTAGGTAATCAGCAAACCAATATTCACGTTACATAGAGATGATGAATAACATTTATTTATTTCCATGAATAAGCAGTTTGATCATTTCAATAATTTATCAAATATGATGAAATTATTGCGCTAAAAGCACAAAAAAACCTAAGGTAGAGGTCAATTTAAAATAAAAATTATAATTTAAAGATGTTTGATACCATTAACTCAGATAAATTGTAACACAATTAATTCTTCAATGAGATTTTCCTTTCTTAATTCAATTCAATATAATCATTCCTCTCATCAATCATCATCGTCATCCTTTTCTTCATTTGTTTACAGTTCTCTCTTTTTTTCCCAAATAAGAAAAAAATCGGTGGGGTAACTGTGGTTGGCTATTGGGATCCGTAAGGCTCAAATTTCAACGTTTGTTAAAGATATGGATTAATTTCACTAAATTCCCTCAAACTATGATACAAATTCTAAATTAATCCTAAACTTCAAAATATTCTGATTGAATCCTCAAATTATCAATATTGTATCAATCACGTCTCTTTATCACCTTTGGTATTGGCTTAAGCATAAAATGTAAGCTCAAATAAGACGCGAAATATATTTAAACATATAAATTAAATTGTAAATATACATATACTTACCACATAGACAAGTGTAAAAAACAGTCATCCATAATTTTCTTGGCTCTCTATTTTTTTAAGACATCAAATTAAAATTGTTTATGTTGTAACTGCACACGTATTTATAATTTTATTTATATATTTTAAAAATATTTCACATTAGATCTAAAATGACATTTAACATTTAATTTAATAACTAAAATAGATGAATCAACCTATTTAATAAAATAAAGATATTTTAAAGATCCAATTATATTTTTTTAAAGTATAGAAATAAATTAAAATAAAAAAGAAAAGAAAATGTAAAGTATAGCCCACTTAGAATGGAATTTCAAGGAGTATGATGTCTTAGATGATACGAATCATGATGATGATGATGAAAGATTTTGACTTTAAAATAAACTCAGAACAGCATATATAAGAGTATATGTATGCATGCATGTATGTATGTATGTATGAGCAAAGTTGAAAACTATTCATGAACCTTGTTTTGTTCTTATTAGCAAGAATTGTAAGTGGTCCCCTCCTTTCCTCTATTTTGTCTCTAATGTCCCTATTGGAAGAGACCTATGGCTAGTCCATCTTTAAAGAAAGAAAAGGGACCTATTCCAACATTTTATATTTTATTAGTCTTTGTATGTGTTCATAGTGTTTTCAATATGTTATATCTTGTTTTCATAAAACTATTATGCTTCATATATGTTTTTCTACCAAATTTTGAAATCTTCTTTGCATTTTATATAAAATTGGTCAAATATCACTTTTTAGTCCTTTTACTTCATACATTTCAGTCTTTGTTTCTTTTTGAATTTTACAGAAAATTGGACAAATATCACTTTTGGTCCCTCTACTAGGCCTAAAATTAAGATTTAATCTTTCTACTTGAATTTCTTCAATAATTGGGTCCTATTTTTTCCTTTTTTGTAATTTTGGGTCCAAATAGTTAATACTTGAATTTCTTCAATAATTGGGTCCTATTTTTTCCTTTTTTGTAATTTTGGGTCCAAATAGTTAATATTGATGATTACTCACCCAAATAGTTATTTTGGTATGATGAATTGGAATAAGTCTTTTAAAAAAAAAAAAATCAACTACCAAAATTATTAGCCGTGATAATTATTTGGACTAACTAATAACATAGTTTCCCCTCTTTTTTAGTCATTATAAGATAATGGTAAAATTGCAATTTCGGTTTCTCTACTATGCTCACAACTGATATTTAATCTTTATATTTTAAATTTACATAATTTGATCATTTACTTTTACAATAACATTGATTAATCCAAATAATTTACATACTTACATGTGATAGTTATCTTATTATTTTACTATCATATCCTTTGTATGCTGACAAGTATGCAAGAATAAAAAAAACGTTATTTGCAGTTGAAAGGTTAAAAGTGATTTTTTCAACTATTTATAAACGTCTTAGACAAAAAAAGAAAAAGAAAAAAAAGACAATGAATGTGACAAAGTGGCATGACCCCGTATTTTTTCTATAGATTATATGACAATGGTCAACTTTCAATTTTGGTCCCATACTACGCTCAAATTTATACATCAATTTCTTGACATAATTTGGTACATCAACTTTTACAATGCTATTGATTAGCCCAAATACTTTATTTTGATTAAAATGACTATGTAATTTTTAAGAGTTGTTAACGTCATTAAATTTACCTATTAAATTCACGTCCATTTCAATTTTTTTTTGTTACATGATTACCATGTGAGCATTTTAAAAAAGAAATTAAAATGTCAGACTAATGAATTTAACAAAAAAAAATAATTGTGTTAACAACTGGAGTTGAATTTTTAAATTCAAGGACTAAATTCTTAAAAATAAAAGTATGAAGATTAAATTATAAATACACAAAGAATACAAAAAATTAAAATATTTTTTGACTTTTAAATTTATTCCATAAATTAATTAAAAAATAATTAACCCAACGCGAAATGTAACATGGAGTAATACTAATTATTAATAAAAGTAATATTTAAAAGTTTTCTTTGAGGGATTTTCTAATTGTTTGCTTTTGTAAGCTAAAATTGATTTTTATGAAGAAAGGCTAAACAATATTTTCAAAAGGCAGCTTTGGTCTAAAATTTGACTTTAAAATTTATGTGATTGAAAAGCACCCGTTATCAATCAATAAAGAATAAAAAAAAAGTTAAATATCATTAATTTGTTTTGGAGCGAAAATAAGTTACTCTCCTTATATATATTCTTTAATGAAAATTTCTATAATATCAAATTAGTCCTTTTCGTTAATACTTGTTGAGTATGCAATGTATTTTAATCAAATTTAAAAGATAATCTTTCAGTTAAACTCTGTTTATTTGTTTCAGTTAAACTCTAATTAGTCTAGATTATTTTATTATTATTTGACCTACAAATTTAGCCTATAAATAAATTCTTTTACAACCTTAAAAAATACACCCATTAAAGATTAGAACTTATAACACTTTTGGAGAACTTACAAAAAATTTTATTTAATCGGGTTGATCCCCAACAATACTTATGTTGGGTTGAATGATAAAAAGCTTAATACTCTTTAATCAAGGTTTCAAGTTAGAGCGCTACGGATAGGAAAAACATCATTAGAAAAAAAATTTTATCCTCGTTACAGAATTTGATCTAACTTGACTCCAGTTTAATTAGAATTCAATATGACTCTCGGACACCACAAAAATCGAATTTGTTTTTGTTTTTATTTTTATTTTTTGTAATGGATTACCTCTTCAACCAAATTTGGTCAACAAAGACTAAGTTAAAAAGATTGAATGAAACTTCCATATCATACATGAAAGTGGTTCAATTAAACAATTGGGGTGCATTTTCAAACTTTTTTTTTTTTCCAATTGTCATTTGACCAACCCATTAATTAATTGGATTTTCTTGGTAAATATATGAAGTTTGAATATGAAAACTTCATATATTTAATAAATACAAAATTAATATAATAAATACACCATGATTATTCATATTTATGATAATTTATATTATTCTCTCAGTTGGTCTATCCCAATAAGTTTATTAAATTTTTTGATTTTCGGTGATCAATTTTTTATTTTAAATTTCTTAATTATTGACAAAAGGTTAAAAATATATTTAAAGAAGTTAAAATGTTGTATTTCAACATTTTTTTTATAAATTTTATTTAATCAAAATATTTAAAATAATATAGCTACAAGCTTTAAAATCAAAATAAAAATGGTCTCAATTAAGTAAATACAATTGGTAAAAGAAAATACAGAACTACACAAATTCCATATCTAATTACAATAAGGTGGAATTTTAGTAGAAAAAAGTTTTTTTTTAATATTTCACTCTTTTTTTTTTTTTTAGTTTCCTAAAATATCTATTGAAACGAGCCTAGTACTTAATTTTTTGTATTCGGTAAGCTCATTAAAGAGTAAATTTCGAACCTTCAACCATTAATTAAAGTAAGAGAAAGTTTCACTCTTTTTCTTAATATCTCATTCATCATATATAAATAAATATTTTTTTATGAGGATGATGATAACCCATTATTATCATTGTTGAGAGTAATTTAAAGAAGCAAAACAATGTAGGGTCATGTAGCTTTGACTTACAACCATGTAATGTTTGTCATGGACACATTCTCTTTTATCGCAATTTTCTTTTCTTTTTCCTTTTTCATCTAAGAAAGTAAAGGACAAAAAAGTCAAGGTATTTAATTAAAATGTTTTATTTTATTGATTTTAAAATCCCACCAAAACACTCACCCACCAAGAAGAGTTCTTCCCTTTTGTTCTCTTCAACACCTATTTAGAACCCTACATTTTTAATTATCAAACCCCTAATTTAAAACTTCAAATTGGAAGTTTACCTTTTTATTCCATTTGTCCTTGTCAATGTTAATATATTCTTTTAACAACAACACAATTATAGTAACTTATATAGTTTTTAGTTTTTTTCTCATTCAATAATAAAAATTACATTTTACCCCCTAAAAATAATAATAAATTGATTTAATCCTTTAAAAATTATAAAGATATAAGTTATTAAAATGGTGAAATTATATTTTTTATTCTCGTATAAATATACAATTTTTTGACTTCGCCCCTTGTGATTGGTACTACTTTGATACTAGTTGCATCAGTTAGTATGTATCATTTCAATAATAACCTAATCATTCTAATTAAAAATTCGGTATATTTACGAGCGCTTATAAATTGATACACGTTTTTTATATTTGAAATATTTTTTTTATCTTAATCATTCTTATTTTTTATAATTATATTGAAAATAAGATATGGTCATTAAATTAAATCATTTAACCTAAATATATAACTAATGTATATTAAGAAACTAGAAATTAGATTATAAACATAAATACGAAAACCTTCACTGATAAACTTAATTTTAATGAAATAATAACATAATTTTGGCAGTAAAGTGAAATGGAATTTAAGTGGCCGGTTTCTTAGCTAAAAAAATAAATAAAAATAAAATAAAAGGGTTTTACTTTGAGTGTGACGGTGTTAAGACAAAGAAAAAGACCACGTTTGGCGGTCCCAACAACGTGTCCTAACCAAAATTTAATTCAAAAGTAGGATTCTCATTAACTAATTAATTAATTAATTAGTTGGTACTATTCCAACATTAGAAAAAACCACCCATTTCTCAACTTTTCTTTCTTTCTTTAGACAGCAGATTTTAGTCAAGCAGGCCAAGCCCCAACATTTTTTAAATATAATATATTTCTAAGTTTCCAATGCTTAATTTACAATTAATAAATGAAATTATCATTAGCAGCCTAATTAAATCAACGTAGTCAATACAGCTAGTTTCGTGGGAATTTAGGAACCATAAAAATTCAACATCTTATCACGAATAAGTTTAATTTTATTACATGTTTATGATGGCGATTTGTGACTTGACTTTGAATTTGGGTATTATTAATTATTGCTAGTTTCTATGAAGTTTCTTTGTTGAGTTGTGATTTGTTAGTGTAATTATCTTTGGTTTTGTCACTCAGATTATGGATTATTACAACTTGGTTTTTGGACTGATGTTGTAGTTTTTGTACCAAACAACATTACTTCAACCCCCTTTGGACAATACCAACTATGGTAAACATTTTACTTTTGGAAATTAACAAAAATAAATTAATTTAATATTTTTTGAGAATGGGAGATTACAATATGGTTGAAATATTAAAAATCAAAACAACCTAATTCTAATATAGGATGGGAGATTACTGACCGTAATCTAAGATAACATGAACCAAAATTTCCTAAAATGTTTGAATCTAACTCTCCCACCTTATCACTTACTATACCCAATTTTGTTAGATATTATCTTTTAAAACAATTATGTTGGTGCTAATATAAGTTGAAATCAAATTAAGTAAGGATCGAATTAAAGACCTTCAATATAATCCAAGTTTCCTTCTTTAGAATATCAGATTACGAGTAAGTAATGAATATTGAGGAGACATTAGCTGTTATGAAGATAATCCAATACGTTTATACGTGACTATTTTATGTGGGGATGTGATTGTAATTTATTGTAACTTAACAAACCATACGACTAGTATTAAGTTAGAAAAAGTACTGATAAGTAAACCAAAGCGAGTCACTTCGCTTTTACATCTAAGTTTCCGAGAGGAAAGTCTTGGAGAGAGTGAACTTGTTTAGAGTATATGAGTGATTGCAACTTGGTGAGTGAGTGGAATTTAAATCACAACTTGTACTTATTGAAGTATAATGAATTTGACTCTCTAAGTAAGGTCTTGTAAACATTGAACGCTTCTGAACTACATAAATTTTTAGTATCTATCTCTGTTTTACTATATATCTTAACCTATAGTTACCGAGCATAAATCAACGAACTCTCGGATTATTTTAATAGTTTTTGCCTTCAAAACATTGGTTGGTTGTGGTTTTAATGGAGGATAGTACTATACTACTATTAAAAGCAAATTAATGAAACTGCTTTATTTTCTTTTGGTTGCATAACTGGAATATGTTAGGCACTCCACAATCTAAGACTATAATGATTTTGGTTTTGAAAAGAAAAAGAATTCGATCCCTTTTCACCAACAAGCACTGCTGTGTTTTGTAATGGAACTTTGGTCCCCTACCCTTCATTTCCCCTCTCCACAACACACACACACACACACATATATTTTATGTTTCCCATTATAATGAGAATTTGATTCTTCCTTTACATTTTTCTAGTTTAAGTATATCTTTATATATCAATCATTAAGTTTTTCTTTTTAACAATCTCATTATAGATTCTGATTATATCTTCTCCTCAGCCTATAAATAGGAGGATAATACGCTTCAGCATACTCAAATCCACGTCTTCCTACATTGACAACAATACCCATACCAATCGAGCTAAGAGTTAATCTACTCAATTATCTAATTTTTAAACCAATACCCCATTTATTTACTCACCGAGAAGAAAAAAATTATTACACAAAATATAAAAAATCCATTTTTGATTTTATTAATTCAACCAAGAACCTTATGCTAATATTATAGATGCAACCATTTGAAAACTGGATCCCATCGAATTCGAACCGAACAGATTCATTAAAAAAAAAAACACTAGTATTTGGATTATGACATAAGAAAATTGTTCGTTTATATTTCAGAAGAAAAGTGGGTAAAAGTCATGAAATTATGTCACACACTTGGTTACATGTCCCTTCTCTTGCTTCCTTTTCCTAAAATTGTATTAGAGATATTTGTTATTATCTTTTTTTCTTCAAATCATTCATCATAAAATGTCCTGATTTTTTAACTTACATTTTATAAACTGTTAAAATGCTTTGATTCTGGTTAATTTTCGATTTCTCGATTTTTCTTATGTTTTGATTGATATTTATCATTTTACTTTTGAATTAAAGATAAATTTATTATTTTACTTTTGTTTGTTAGAGCGAAATCTGTTACTTAATTTCAAACTTAAATAATTTGAAGATAATTAAGTTAAAAAATATTATTAAAAATTTAATATTTTACTTAAAATAATAAATTAATTAATATAAAACTAACAACTACTAAAAATAGTTTCACTATATAAAAATTTAAGTTAACTTATTAATTTTTAATATTTTATAAAGTAACTTGTTAAATATTAAAATCAAACATTTTAGGTAATAATTTTCTTGTTAAATTTTGTTTTCAATTTATTAAAATCAATATTAAGTGACAATTTTAAATAAAAATAAACAATAATAGAAAAATTCAATAAAAATTAAAGTTTATTTACAAAGTATAATTGCCTACAAAATTTGTGTGATGAATTTAACCATATTTTCGAAGTATGATAGAAAATATCAAATAAAATAAATATAGTGATATTTTAATATTTAATAATAGTATGATTTTACTTGGTTATATTTCATCAATATGATATAAGAAAAGTTATTAACATGTAGTAGTAAAATTTATATGATACAAATTATATATAATAATTTAAATAAATGTGTAATGTTTTAATATATCACTTAGAATCTAATTTGATATTTTTTTAATGTATTTTCTTGTTCAATTTCGTACTTGTATTTGACAAAAATTATATATTTTGGTATCCAAAAGTAACGGGGTTAACTATTTAGTGTTTAATCCGGATTTTGGGGTTGATGCTAAATTAGATAAAAAAAATACATATATCACATTAAAAAAAATGACAAACTCAAGTATATTAACAAAAATAAATCAAATATAATATGAATATATGTTTTTAGAGAATTAAGATATTTAAAGGAATCAATCCTCTTCCCTCTCTCACTGTACAAATTCCATTTCTTTCTTATTTTCTGACGTTAGATTTATTTAACTCAAACCCTTTTTGACATTCTTCGGTACACACTTTTTTGAAAGAAATTAAAGAGATTCGGGCTCCATTTTTTCCAATAAATATGCATTAAAATCAAATGTTTTTAATATTTAATATTATTGAGGGGAGATTACCTGTTTTCGATGATGAAGTTTTTTTTTTTTATTTAATGGAATTGTTTAATATTTTGATGGGCTGGTATTGTCTTTGAGTCGAATTAAAGTCTTGTCTCTCAATTCTGCGAAGATTCCGAATGCTTGAGATGGTAAATTCAATAGAGCAGAAATACTTTTGTCAAATCTATGCATTGCCACCTACTAAGGGAACGTAAGCATTCACGTTTAGCATTCACGTTTAGTAGGGTTTATATCCATGCCACTTAAATGGCAACAAAGGCATACATACTACTATTTGAACTCATTCTATTGAACCTATTGCCCCAGTCATTTGAGCTTTTCGTAGGGTCAAGAGGTTAGGAGACTAAATTTCAGCTCGACCGAGAGACAATATTGATTCATTGAGGAGTTTGACAACTCTGAACAAACGATATACCAATTTTTTTTAAAAAAAGAGTCAATCTCTCCTTAACAAATATCAAACATCAATTTATTTTTTACCCTAAGAACTAATACTTCAAATGGAAAACATATAAAAATTGCGTTAAAGGAAATGGAGAAAAGAGAAAAATAGAGGGAGAAACAAAAGAGAATAGAAAAAAAAGAAAAAAAAAAGAAAGTTAAAAAAGCATAAAAGAAAAAAATTAAATTGCTTAAAACGAAAAATATGGGGACCTATTGTATAAATTAACCTAAAATTTTTGTTTGAAATAATGATTTAACGTGCCATGTCAGCTTACCGTTACACCGTTAACGATAATTAACGGCTCAGTAACTAAAATGATACAACGCGATAACGTAAGTAACTAAAATGAAACCTGAGATAAACAAAAGTCACTATTTTAATAGTTTACCTAATTATTTTTTTATGTAAATTTATTTTAATTTAAATCTTTATGAATTTTTTTAAAATTATTTTAATTTGGGTTCGATATTTTAATTTAGTTTCGATTATATACATAAATATTAACTCAATTACGTTATATAGTGCTTAATTTTTAAATATAATTGATTGAAATATATATCACTTGTATTTATATTGATTTTCGTGAATTTGATAATTAATAAAAATAAAAATAAAGGAAAGTTCCCAACATCTCCAATCCCATCAACACACGCAGAGTTTAAGTAGTCAGGGCTCTGAAGTCAATAATGCCCAAGGCCACAAATATGTTCCTATTTATTTATATCTCAAGCCTATCTATTTATTTTTATTTTTATTTTTTATCAATTTTTTTCTTCAAATCTTTCAAACAGTTTGGCATAGGGTGGGCCAAAAGAAATTCCATATTCAACCAATACCCTTATCTTATAAATAATCCCAACCCCAAAATCCTTTTTTTTTTTTTATTTATTTCCTTCTTTTTTAAAGTAAAAAAAATATGGTTTTAATAATAATTTATATATTTTTTAAAAATAATTCATAAGAAGTTCAATAGCCAGAGAAACCAGTAAATGGAAAAAAAAAAAAAAAAAAAACTAAAATAAGAGAAAAGAGAGAGAGAGAGAGAGAGAGAGAAAGAAAAAGAGTAAAACTATAACCAGTTGTTCGCTGGAAATGGGATTGCCATAACACAAGAAAACAAATAACCTATAATAAGCAACCGTCTGGTCTGGTCTTCAACAGCAATCAATCCTTGTTTTTCACTTCTCTTTTTCTGTTCTTCTCCAACCAAACAAAATTTTTTTTTTTTCTCTTACAGGGTAAAGGGGGGGTGTTTGAGATCACCAATCACCACACCCATCAATGGAGAATTCATCAAGGTTAGTACAAGACAACAAGAACTTGAACTTCGCATCATCCTCATCTACATCATCTCCTTTAAACTCCCCACATAGCAATGGAACCAACCACAACAACAGCAATGGGGGTGTCCAAATTCCCACCCCACCTTTAACTCCAATCCCCATCTCCAGATCTGAGACCAACCCTTACCCAACAACCTTTGTCCAAGCTGACACAACTACTTTCAAACAGGTTGTCCAAATGCTCACTGGTTCATCCGAAACTGCTAAACAAGCCTCCTCTAAGCCTCCAACACAACATCATCATCATCATCATCATCAACAAGATCCAGCACTCCCATCAAAATCATCTTTTCCTATACCTCCCATGAAAACCAACTCCCCCAAGAAGCAAAATTTCAAGCTTTATGAGAGAAGAAACAGTAACCTGAAGAACAACCTCATGATCAACACTTTCCTTCCTTCTAACAACGGTGGAGGTGGTGGTGGTGGTGGTGCTTTTTATTCGCCGAGGAATGCAGAGATCTTGTCTCCAAGCTTGCTTGACTTCCCAAAGCTAGCACTTAGCCCGGTTACACCATTAAATGAAGACCCTTTCAACAAGTCTTCACCTTCTTTAGGGAATTCATCTGAGGAAGAGAAAGCTATAGCTGAGAAAGGTTTTTACTTGCATCCATCACCTATGTCAACACCTAGAGATACTGAGCCTCAGCTTTTACCACTTTTTCCTGTTACTTCACCAAGAGTTTCAGGCTCTTCTTAAACATATGTTAGTTTGAGAGTGATTTGTCAACTGGGTTTTGGCTGAAATTTGAGTGATAAAAAAAAAAAGGAAGTTAAGAAGATATTTCTTCAATTGTATGATTTGGTCTCCCTTTGATTATGGTAAAGCTCTTCTTTTTACCTTCTTTCTTCATTTTACTTGGATTATGGCTAACTAGATTATTTCCATATGAAAAAGATTACCACTAATCCTTTGTTTTGTTCTGTTTTGTGGTTGTTGTGACATTGTGTTGTCCAAGAAAGCAAGTCCTTTAATGTAACCTTTGCAGCTCTTTTCTGCTAAAAGGGTATAAGAAATGAAACTCTTAAGTTCCTTTAAATCATGAACTCACTAAGATTATTTACAGACACTACAGTTGTTGTAAGAATAATGTTTATTTGCTTTCTTTGATGATTTGATTTCTATTTAGCAAAAGATCAAAAAGATGAAGATATTTATTTGTTTTTCAGAAAAAAAAGTGAGGGAGGTGTGACTTGCAGAATGAAGACTTTTTGGCTGGTTTTAATAATGGACCATCATAGTTTTACAAGGATGTCTGTTTTTTTAGTCCAATTCACTGGAAAAAATAATAATTTTTGGGTACATTTTGTTCTTAAGATAAAATTGGAAAAAAAGTTGGAAACTTTAGTAATTGTTTTGTACTATGTAAAGAGTACTACACTATTGTCTTTGTAAACTCTATTCATTACATTAGCCAAAAAAACTTTGCAGTTGTTAATCAATGGTATGACAGACAACCTTTTCTATCATTTAAAATGGCCCACCATAACAATGAAAAAAAAGATCAAACAAGATGTGACAATATTGGATCCTCTAATCTTTTCACTTTTCTACACCAAAATATTAAGTAGAAGGCAAGTAAATGATATGTACACACATTTTATATTGAAAATATTACAAAGGCAATCCCAACCCTTTTTCTTGGTCTTGTTTCTAACTAAAAACCCTTTTCTTTTAATTGCTTTTCTCTTAACTACCACAACCAGTTTTGGTCTGGTTTGATCTGTTTTAGCAGTAGTAAAGTGTAGTTAAGTTTGATGTTTATAGGTTATAAAGACGAAGGCAAGGTTTGTAAGAAAACTGTTAAGTGAAAGAGATTAAAATGACCCACATGTCTTTAAACTTATTTTCAAGATGGAAGAGCAGTCTTTTTCATGTAAGTTTTGATTTAGTATGCAATCATATGCAAGTTTGGGTTCTTTTTTCATCTTTCTTTTTCTTCTTATATATATATTTTCCCTTTTTAATGCTATCTTTTTCTTGTCTTAGATACATCAGTTAGCAGTGTTCTTAAGAAATGTGAACACACACAGCAGGCTAAATTGGAAAAAAAAGAAGTTAACTGTTGTTATGATTATGATTGAAAGTGAAGTTTAAAATAAAACCCTCAAGAATGTTGAAGGATATGTTTAATCTTTTCCAGATATGAATACTTGAAAATAATAATAATAAGTCGGAATAAAATAGATCGAGTCACAGCAGGACTTGCACTGCACAAAGAACTGCCAACCAGTTCAGTGGGGGCTAAGTTCTGGTCAGCTATTTCTTTACTTTGCTTGCAAAACCCTAGGCTAGCTAGTTAAGGCTAGTTTCTACATTTTCCTTTGAAATGAACTTCAAATATAGGGAAAAGGTATGCAAAATCGAACAAAATTAAAGACATTTCCTGTTTAAGCTTGTACTGAAAAGACCATTTATAAATCAATAATCAGAACTATTTTGTCCACTGTACTTCATTATTTATATACAGCATCTACATGCGTCACGGACTTAGGATTTTCCCACGCGATTTGTGAGGCCCTAGGCAGTTTCTTTACTCAAAAACGCCTAAGTCAGCATAACTCGCAACAATTGAGAATTCAACAGAATTCCTCTAAGGCACCAACAAAGAACAGCAGAAGAACGAAGTAATAACGAACTTGAAAGATGAACAAAAGCCACAGAAAAGAAAGAACACTTGAGAGAAAAGTTTGAGTGAATGCTCTCAAAATTCTATTAATAACTGAATGAATTACAATGAGGGAAGAGGCCTCTATTTATAACTGAGCCTCCCCAAAATTACCATGAGGGGAGAGGCCTCTATTTATAGCTGAGCCTCCCCAAAATCAACGGTATAAATCAAAGTACATCAATGACTAAGATTAAAAGCTATCTAGATATCAAATCTCTAAGATTACATAATCGTATCTTCTAAATATTACATTTAATGTCTAGGACCACATATCTCTGAAGATCACCTTCCATATTTGCCAAGAATATCTTTGAAGATCACTTTTCATATTTACCAAGCTCCGGAGATGGGTTTTCAATCTCTCCAAGCAATGGGCCAGTCTGATTAGGCCAAATGACCTCCTTCGAATGCGATAGATCGTACGAGTTCGTCATGGTTGCGGGCTCTCATGCGCAACCCATGACATTCTCCCCCACTTGTTCTAGCGTACTCCTCATGGAACTGGTCAATCTTTCCTTGGAATTGCCACAATGCCTCGGCAGGTTACCAACTTGCTTCATTGTCGGGAAGTCCCTTCCATCGAACTAAGTATTCATGTCGCGGCCGATGATACTTTTATCTAATCATACGATCTGCCTCAATGTTTTCAACTTCATGGTCGTAAGATACCTTTACCCCTATTGGTTCTCATTCGGATTTGCCTCGATTCGGATTCTCTTGATCCCCATGGAATGGCTTAAGCATGCTTACATGGAACACTGGGTGGACTTTGAGCTTTGCTGGCAACTCAAGCTTGTAGGCCACCTTGCCTACTCTCTTCACAACTTTAAACGGCCCCTCATACCTTCGCACAAGCCCCTTGTGCAAACCCATATATCACAAAATCAAGTGTAGTTTGGCAAGGATTGAGTCACCCACCTAAAATTGCACATCTCTTCGATTTTGATCGGTCCACTTCTTGCTGCGCTTACTTGCCTTATGTAAACAAGCTCTAGCCAAGTCATTCTTATCTTGCTAATCCTTCGCAAATCGATAAGCTGCCAGATTTGATCCTTTATAACGGGTCATAACAGCGTTGGGTATGAGTGGTTGTTAGCCCGTCACTATCTCAAACAGACTTTGATTCGTGGCCCCACTTCACTGCAAGTTGTGTGAAAATTAGGCCACATCCAACAACTTTGGCCAATCCCTTTGTGTGGCACTCACGTAGTGTCGAAGATATGTCTCCAACAATGCATTCACTCGTTCAGTTTGCCCATCGGTTTGCAGATGCATGCTTGTGGGAAAGTTTAAGTCTGAGCCCATTGACTTGAACAACTTCGTCCAGAATCGGCTCGTAAATCGCCCATCTCGATCACTTATAATAGACAGTGGCACTTTCCAATATTTCACCACATGTCTAAGAAATAAACGAGCTGCCTCCTCAGCAGGGCATTCCTTGGTAGCCGGAATAAACGTTACGTACTTCAAAAATCTGTCCACCACAACAAGAATACTCGCAAACCCATCAGACTTAGGCAAACCAACAATAAAATCCATGGAGACACTCTCCTATGGTCTTTCCGAAATGGGAAAGGGTTGTAGCAAACCAACTGGAGTCTTTAACTCGACCTAGTCTTGTTGGCATACTAGACAAGTTTTCACATAGGTTTCCACATCATCACCCATGTGAGGCCAGTAGTAACGATCCTCCAAAAGGGCCAAGGTACGATGTATCCCTAGATGGCTCACCCATCTTGAGTCATGACACTCCTTCATGACTTTCTTACGTAATTTCCCATAACGGGGCACATAGAGACGGTGCCCATAAGTGTATAGCAGCTCCCCATCAAGCCAAAATCTCCTCGTTTTCCCCTCCTTGGCAAACTCAATCAATTTTTTGGCTGTGGGATCATGGGACAATCCCTCTTGAATGCGTTCCAATAAAGAACCATCAGGTTGGCTAATTACCGCAAACTCTATCTTTCGGCTAAGTGCATCAGCCACAATGTTAGCACTTCCCGGCTTATACTCTATTATGAAATCAAATTCAGCTAGGAAAACCTGCCAACAAGTCTATTTAGGAGACAACTTTTTCTGGGTTAGAAAATAACTGTTGACAACATTATCGGTAAGGACCACGAACCTAGAACCCAGTAAATAATGTCTCCATGTGCGCAAGTAGCGCATCACAGCGATCATCTCCTTTTCTTGGACCGTGTACCTTTACTTCTTCTCATTAAGCTTTCGACTCTCGAAAGCAATTGGATGTCCATCTTGCATCAGTAATACCCCAATGGCATAATCTGATGCATCCGTGTGTACCTCATAAGGCCTCGAATAATCTAGCAAAGCAAGTACGGGCTCTCTCGTTATCGCTTGTTTTAATTGATCAAAGGTCCTATCACATTGCGTATTCCAATCTCATACATTCCCCTTTTTTGACATGTCCGTCAAGGGTGTGGTAATTCTAGAGTAGCCTTCAATGAAGCGTCGATAGTAATTCGCCAACCCAAGGAAAGATCTCAACTCCGTCTCCTTGGTTGGAGGCTCTCACTCAACAATAGCCCGAATCTTACTTTCATCCATTCGGATCTTGCCACCTCCCACAATGTTGCCTAGGAATGACACTTTTTATTGGGCAAATGAGCACTTCTCCTCTTTAACGAATAGCTCATTTTCCCTCAAAGTTTGGAACATCTCCCTCAAGTGTCCCACATGCTCCTTGAGAGACTTACTATACAGCACAATATCATCAAGGTAAGCAACCACAAAACGATCAAGGAAAGGTTGAAGTACCTTATTCATTAGGGTTAAGAATGTAGCTGGGGCATTCATGAGTCCGAAGGGCATCACAAAGAACTCGTACGAACCATACTGTATCACACAAGCTGTCTTTGGCTCATTCCCCTAGGCTATCTGAACTTGATGGTACCCCGATCTTAATTCTAACTTGGTAAACCATCTCGCACTACCAAGTTGATCAAACAAATTTACAATAAGAGGAATAGGGTACATATTCTTCATAGTGATCTTATTTAGAGCCCGATAATCAATGCACATTCTTAACGACCTATCATGTTTTTTTTGAAACAACACTGGCGTACCATATGGAGATTTAGCTGGCCTAATGAATCCCGCATCTAAAAGTTCCTTCAATTGTTTCCGCAACTCTTCTAATTCTGGCGGAGACATACAATAGGGGCCATTGCTAGCGGCACCATGTTGGACACTAACTTGATCTTGTGCTCCACTTCCCTCTTGGGTGGAAAACTTTTGGGCAACTGAGCGGGCATCACATCTCGAAAAGACTGCAACAATTGACCCATTTCTTTCGAGATCTCACCAATAAACTTAACGGTCTCCTCGATCTTTAAGGTGGCTAAATAAGAGACTTCATCTCTACATACTCCTTTAGCAAATTGAATTGCTGACAGTGTTTTTCCCTCCAAGCTTCTTTTCCTTGTAATTCTCACAATGCATTGATGGTTCGAACCCGAAATCACTATGTAATTATTCGAAGGAACAATAAACGCATTAACCCGATCAAGGAAACTTAATCCAACCACAAAATCATAGTCATCAAGTGGTATTACCTTAATGGATACCTTGCCAGTCCAATTGCCAAGTTGGAGATCCACTCCCTTTGCAACCCCTTTGATTGGAACACTTTTTGAGTTCACCGTTTTGATCTGACCCGACTCATTCTCTATCTTAAGACCAAGTTTACGAGCAACCTCTTCGGACATGAATAAATCAGACGCATCTGTGTTGACAAGCGCATCCAATTTCCTGTCGGCCATAATAATGTCTACAAACATCAGCCCATGACTCATCTTATCTTCGACACCCTTTAGTATCGAACCAAGATTGTTATCCTCCACATTTGACTCCACTTTTGCTTCCATAACAGAGAATGCGACCTTCTTTGGACAGTCATTGATCATATGTGGGCCATCACAATGAAAGCAACTTATAAGCCCACTCTTCCTTTTGTCCTAAGGCTTCTTACCATTGCTGTTCCTAGTGGGCCTTTCCTTGTCTCCCCTACTATTGCCCTTTGGATTGAATTTGGGCTTAGAAGACTCGAACTTGTCTTTCTTCCCACCAAATTCAGCAAACGATTCCGCTACAGACATGGCCTTGGTAAGCTTTTAGACTCCTCGGCGTTGCAACTCTTGCTTCGCCCATGGTTTCAACCTATCCATGAAGGAAAATAACGCCTCTTTCACATCCATATCTAATATTTGAAGCATGAGTTCGCTAAACTCCTGCACATACTCCCTCACAGTGCTTTGTTACGCAAACGTTGCGTAAGCCGGCACAATTTTTCTCGAGCTTCAACCTCGGCATACTCTGGATAAAATTGTGCTTTGAATTCATATTGAAACTCCTCCCAAGTCCTAATTTCGGTCCCACCACGTCTCACATCGGTGGACCTACGAAACCACTACAACAAAGCAATGTCAGAAAGATACATAGCAGTAGTAGTTACCTTAGTGGCATCCTCTGTGATGCCTTTGGCTCGGAAGTATTGCTTGATTCCCCACAAAAAGTTATCCACATCTCTTGTAGACCTTGTTCCCTTGAACTCCTTGGGCTAGGGAACATCAACACTAGGCTTGGGTGCGACAGCAGCTAACCCTCCATTGCCCAAAGTAGCCTTGTAGATTGTGAGTTCACCCTTAAGCTCCTCAATCTCCTCTTTCAAGGCCGTCTTCATAGCCTCAATGACATCATTTCTACCAGTCAGCTTTTCAACATTATCCAACACATACACTTTGAGCTGCTCCTGCATAGACTGTAACCCATCATTGAGCCTATCATCGACATCATCAATCCTCTCATTGATATCTCCCACAGATTCCTCGAGAGTGACGACTCGATCTTCTAAAGCTGACAGTATGTCCCTTGAACGACTAGCTTTCCTAGCCCTTCCACGTGTCTCCATTCCCTCAACATTCTCAACAACTTCTTTCGACATCTTTCAATGGTGCCCTCAACATTCTCAGCAACTTCTTTCGACATCTTTCAATGGTGCCTTCGAACGTTAGCTCGGATACCAATTGTCACAGATTTAGATTTTTCCCACGCAATCTGTGCGACTTTAGGCAATTTCTTTACTCAAAAATGCCTAAGTCAGCCTAACTCGCAACAATTGAGGATTCAACAGAATTCCTCTAAGGCACCAACGAAGAACAGCAGAAGAACGAAGTAAGAACGAACTTGAAAGATGAACAAAAGCCACAGAAAAGCAAGAACACTTGAGAGAAAAGTTTGAGTGAATGCTCTCAAAATTCTATTAATAATTGAATGAATTACAATGAGGGGAGAGGCCTCTATTTATAACTGAGTCTCCCCAAAATCAACGGTATAAATCAAAGTACATCAATGGCTAAGATTAAAGCTATCTAGATATCAAATCTCTAAGATTACATAATCGTATCTTCTAAAGATTATATTTAATGTCTAGGATCACATCTCTAAAGCTCACCTTCCATATTTGCCAAACATATCTTTGAAGATCACTTTCCATATTTACCAAGCTCCGGAGATGGATTTTCAATCTCCCTAAGCAATGGACCAGTCCGATTAGGCCAAATAACCTCCCTCGAATGCGATGGATCGTACGAGTTCGTCATGGTTGCGGGCTTCCATGCGCAACCCATGACACATGCATGCAGTTTCAACTACCTCATTAGTCATTAGTTACTAGCATTTACAGCTTTTATTGCAAAGCTGAACCAATATGTTCATTGAAACATATACCATTCAAAGATGTATTTTAATTGTGGTGTTTTCTTGTGCTGCTGGTGATTAAGATCAAGGCATCCTTAAAACCTTTTCCGTACGATTTTCATTGAAACATATACCATTCAAAGATGTATTTTAATTGTGGTGTTTTCTTGTGCTGCTGGTGATTAAGATCAAGGCATCCTTAAAACCTTTTCCGTACGATTTTAAGTGCGCATCATCTTTCAATCTCTCTAAATCACAAATCTTAAACCCCACAGGAGACAACTTGTGTTCATCCTCTGCAAATGAAAAATCAAATCCTCCTTTGAATCATTATTGTCCCTGCAAAAGCCTTATTATGACATACAATGTTTGGTAGATATCTGGATAGATACTTTATGGGGTGACAGAAGTGCCCAACACTTGAGTGTCTGAAAAATTAGTTGTCGTCCCCAGAATTGAAATTATTCCCATTACTCGGAATGAACGCACAAACAGAATTTGCACCAATAGATTTTGATAAAGGGCTTGTAAGGAACCCAAGATTTATTGCAGTTAAAAAGTGATTTATTATGTATATGAACTGTTACAGCTGATATTATTACAGGAGTACAAAATTTCTATTAGACCTCCAAGAAAGAGTTGATGGTTTTGAACCCATGGTTATCTGGAAGTGGACTGTTTCCCGGACGGACAGAGATTATAGCCTCCATACCTAATACATGGATAATCATGAAAATGTTACAAAGTATATAATATCACTTTAATTTCTAGTTCGAGTAACATTGAAGCCGATCTACAAAACAATGAAATATTTTAATGGTATATGTTCAATTGACAACTTATGCAAGGGAGTGCAGTGAAATTTTACTATTTATATTATGGTATTTTGTTGTTTATGGAAATGATATGATTCAGATTCTCCTCTAACAGTGCAGCATACCTAAGGGGGAAATAGAAACAAACAGACAAACCAACAAAAAAGAAAAAAAAGGAAGAAAGAGTATGAATAAAAGTTTCATTTATTTTGGAAAATGATTTTATATCTCAGAATATGGACACTGAAGAAAAAAACAGAAACAGTGGAACCTATGACTTCTGTAATCTGGCATACACAGATGAAAAAATTGAGCAGAACAATTACCTGCAGCTTTTGCAGCAATGGCTTCTTGATAGATATCAGTTAGAAATAGTATCTCAGATGGCTTATCAACACCCAAAGTATCGGTTATTTCAACATAACTGCGTTTTTCTCTTTTGTTTCTGCAGGCAAGGAAGGCAAAACGACGTGTCACCTTGAATTAAAATTGAGTGATAAGAATGGAAGCTATGATGGATGTTGTGAATTTACCCCACTGCAGTGTCGAAATATCCAGATAAATACTTTCTCAAATCACCAAATTTTGTATTTCCAAAGAGAAGCCTCTGAGCCAATCTGCTACCACTAGAATATATGTATACCTGTGGTAAAATGAGGAAGCAGTGGTTGACATTGAAATTGAACTAACAGAAAAATAGTCAAGCTATGTTACTTGACTTAAAAATGAATGCCGGATGTGGGTATGGGTCCAACATGGGAAATTCTACCGTGAGCTCCACTTAAATTAGCTTAGGAAAAGCTTTTACCAAAATATCTAACGATTTACCAATATTTCTAACGGTTTACTACCAATATTTTTAATGATTTACAATGTAAGAAGTATTGGTAAATCGTTAGATATTTTGGTAAAAGCTTTTCCTAAGCTTTTTTTAGTGGGGCTCATGGTATAAGTGCTGGTCCAACATGAGCATGTTCCATTTTCTAAGTTTTTACATGTATTTGGAAAATCCTTGGAATGTCATATCCTCGGACACATTGTTCAGATATGAGTCAATACAGGTACTTCAGCAAAAATGAAGAGTTAGAATAGCATAGTCAAGGAGTACCAATCCCTTCAGGAAGGAAAGAGGGAGAGGGGTAGAGATTTAAAACGCTAGACACTCAGAAATAAGAGAACGCATCCTGTTTCTGTGCTAAGAGATGGTACAACATTATGACCAACCAGTATCACTAGGGAAGAACAATTATATTATCTTGAACTTGGGTCTAGATCAGGTCCAAATGGACGCCAATCAACTGAGAAGATTGGCTTCAGTTTTGCATAATGATTAAAACAGCTTGTGAAAACACTGCATCATGGAGTACGTGCATACAAAGCAAAGACAAATATGGAATCCAGAACTTCATTCAGGAAATAAAATGTAGAAAAATGAAGTCAAGAGTAAAGGAAATATGCAAGATACCTTCACACCCGAAGCATGCCACTTTTCAAGGGCTTCTGGTACATCATCGAAAACTATTCCTTTGAGCTCATTGGTCTCAAATCCAGTTCGCCAGATATGACCCTATTTAGCTTCATATATCAGCTCTATCCCAAAGGTAAGCTTTAAAAAAGTAATTTCTTTAGTTCTTTTTTGCTTACTTGCAATTGCTTCAAGGCTGTGATTTTTCGATCAGCTTTTATCATTGCTTCCACATTAGCAACTAAAGCTGCAATTACCTCCTCTTTTTCCGCATCCTCTGAGGGGATAGGTACAGCGCCAATAACACCTTGCTTCAAGTCATCTTCAACCTGTAGAAAACTTGTTATGCATTCAATATAGACATCTGATTTAGAAGTCAATTTAGAGTTCTTTGGTTGCTAACTAGTATGGTCAATATTGAATATCCCATTGACAAAACTAAAGAATAGAGGTTGACAAGTATCCTTTAATTGCCTAGTTTCATTTTCTACGGTTTAATTTTAATTAAGAACATAAAAGTAAGACTAAAGAAACATTAATTCCTATTTTGTAGCATGTGCTATATCAAGGGCTTGACCAGAGGTGCTAAGTGCAAATGTCCATCCAATTCGCATCTCTCAAACCATGTCAAGCAAAACGAACACTCCAGCAAAAAGCCAGGGTCTCACAAATAAAATATTTAAAAAACTAAAATGATTTGGCAAATTAACAGATCATCAAAGAAAATACATTCCTTGCAAATATACAACAAAGGTTCAAAGTATATAGAACTTAAAATGGCTCTAGATTTTAGGAACACAGTTCATTTTTGAAAGTATGATCATGTATTGGGTATATCACACAAGTTTGAAAGCACATCATTTTAGGAAAGATAATGGGAGTCAATTGAATTAAATTTAAGCATCAAGCCAAAAGCTCAGTCAATCCAACCACAAATTTGAATAGCTCATATTTGTTCTTCATTTGGTTAAGACTCCTAGAAGGAGTAATCAGTTTCAGTTCACTGGCAGAGCTTAACCAAAGCAATAAGCATATAATTTCCAGTAAGAAGCATCTACCAGAAGTGGTGTCCCAGACTCCAAGTGAAATCATATATGCAAGTCTCAATTCCCAAATTTCCATTATAAACATAGGAGTAAGGCTGCTCATTCATTGACATTCAATTGTGGCTTAACTCTTAAAATTAATTATTTCCTCTAAGATGTAAAAAAAAATTGCCTCAAGAAGCAAAGCCAAAAGATTGAATCATGATGCAACATAACATGATAAAAGGTTCAAAGGTCCAAAGAAAATCTTACTTGAGAACGTAACAGCTTAATATCATCTTGGGTTTCAGCACTAGCATATGTTGCAGATAAATGCCTCCCGACGTTGTTTTGGGCATAAGGAAAGAGAATATCAGTTACAAATG
Source organism: Gossypium turneri (assembly GCA_008044935.1). Taxonomy (NCBI): domain Eukaryota; kingdom Viridiplantae; phylum Streptophyta; class Magnoliopsida; order Malvales; family Malvaceae; genus Gossypium; species Gossypium turneri. Next base: position 54,270,333 of record CP032571.1, read on the forward strand.
AAATAGGAGTGGTAGTTCCTTCAATGTCAAGGACAATGCAACGCTGCAACAAAGCAAAACGTAGATGAGAGTGTTTTTCTGATGATTGAATGTAACAATCTTCTTGTTCAGCAATAAAACAATCAGAGTCTACCAGTATGTCATTTGTCCATTTAAGTTAAAGACACCATCATATGGAAATTTCTGTTAAGAGGGGAGATTATATCATGTATAAATCCTGAATTTAACCAATTGAAGGGAAAATATGTAAATTTCTTACTGGAAATGGCTTCCCATTACAATTTGAATCTGCTATCCTGGCCTTTTTCGACATGTTCATCCTGCAATCGACACTTGGGACTTCTTTAACAACTTGAATGGGGCCATGATCTGGGGTAGACCAGTCTAAGCCGAGTTGGTGAAGTTTAATAGCAGCATCAAAGAGGTAATGGTAACATTCGCTCTGAAATAGTATGTCATGGCAGAAGAAAGCAACAGAAGATTACCTACCGCAACATGTAAGAATGTATATCTCACTAGGAACGAGCATCAACTTTTAACAAAGGTTCTTTTCTTTTTACTATTCTTTTTACATTCTAATTCATATGCATACAAAATACTTTTGGCATCTGTAAGCAGCAGTAAAGCCATGAGAGTGAGGCTCCATGAACACATTCTGAAACTTCCCTAGTTTGAACTCAAATGTATACACAAGTTTCACAAACCTGAGTTTTAGCACTAATCCATGAGTCTCCCCATACATATATGCCATGATTGCGGACAAGCACAGCGGTTGTTTTAGGATAGGCTTCAATCTGAAAAATGTTAAAGTTAACTTCATTAGAATGAAAGCACACTGAAATGAATTGCTAGTGAACTGCAATGAAGACAATATGTTCTTATTAGCAAAATGGTACTGGGAAATAAAAACACTTAGCCCTCGTTGATATATGGTATTTGATTATCTTATTCAGTTACATGAACATTTTATGGTCATCAAAAACAAGTCTCTTTATCGATATTGAAAAGATCAATGCAGATGAAACATACAGCTTTAGCAAGAGAATCAGTGAGCTCGTTTTCATAAGCCGTGTTCTCGATAATTGGGATCACAAGTTCATCGTAGTAACCATGTCCTTGGATTCCTTTTATCATCTCCATATGAGTGATCTGCAAACATCCAAAAGAGAAAAAGTAAAACAATCACTAAAATAACACAGATGTGAGCAGTAAAGAAAGAATTTAAAGTGAAAGAAATGGAGAGAAACACAGTTTAGAATAATATTACAGTCAACAATAACTTACACGAAACTCTTTCAAGTGTGGATTGATCATTGTTGCAAGACAGGATTCCATTCCATGACTGTGGATAACAGCCCCAGCATTACGCATATGATATGCCTGAATTAAGAGGAAAAAAGAATACTGGTGACAAATAGCAGTACTACTTCGACTCCTTAACTAAACCAAGTAATCAACAACTAACCTTTGGGTAAAAGTATTAATAAGAATCTAAGTAGTTAACGAGTTGTATTCCAGATTGGTAAAACAAAATTATGTCAACCAGTTGCAGAATGTAACAGATTAAGTAACAAATAGGATTTACTTTTACAATGAAAATTTTCACAATTTAGCCGTAACAACCACAAGAATATACATCATTTTACACCGTCCACCAAGTTTTCAGTTCCAATAGGATCAAGAGCACCTAAACTAGATGAGAGCTAAATCTGCAGGTTATCAATTTGTGTCTGGGATCTTTAATCTATTTTTGCACCAAAGCAACCGAAACTTGGCCATCTTCTGATTTCAATCCAATTGTAGTTTCTTTTGTATGGTTTTCCAACAAAAACACAGATAACAGTTACCTTCATGAAAAGCGGAGCACAATCAGAGCATTTAGGAGGCTTATGAGGGTATGGCTTTGGAGAAGGTGAAGATATGATAGCCCCATCTCCTGATAATACATACATGTCCTCCGGTTCCATTCTCTCCTTTTGGACACCTACCAAATTACCAAGTCAAAAACCCATAGGTAAGCTATTCTAGAAGACAATACAAACAGTATGTCTTAAACAAGATGCAAAGGAATAAATCAACATACAATTGAAGATGAATGACAACATACAAAATGCAATGAAAGACAAGTTCTATCCACAGGGCTGTCTACCGAGGCGAGTAATAGTAATGGTATCCACAGATTCATATGGTCGGAGTAAAATCAACACTCAAAATAGTAAAAGAAATGGCATCTCAAACTAATGGAAAAAAGATCAAACATTTGGGCTTGAAAAGCATATACCAAGTAGCCAAAAAGGCCATAAAAAGGGAGAAAGTTTGAGCTTAGATTAACCACAGCCCAGATATCAAAGTCATTCATGCTTGATAATAATATCCAAAAGCAAGAGTGTGAAGGAAAACAAAGAAGTGAGCTAATCAGCAATAGCTAAGTTACTAAACCCTCGTGATTAATAAAAAAAAAAAAAAAACACAAATTTGAGCTTCAATGACTTATAACAGAAGCTAAAAGAACCATCAAGAAGAAAAAAAAAAGTTATTCAGCTTGGATAACAATAATCGCTATGGTTAAAATTCTAGATTAATATAAAGAGAGGGACTGAGCCTGAGTATGAAATGCCAATAAGGCAAAAGAACCGAGGGAAAAAAAGAGAAGTAAAGCGCTAAAACAATAACAACCTATCAATTAATTATAATAAATTCAACTTAGAGTTAGAATAACAAAACCCAGAAGTAAAAAAGTTAAAAACAAATGATCCAGCTACAATAACATGATTCAACGATCAAGTTCCCAAATTAATGATTAAAAAAAAACTAGAATTTTGAGCTTCAATAACAAGCAGTCACGACCGAGAACCAAAATATCTAGAAAAAAGACATAATTAATCTACAATAACAATGATCCAGAGATCAAAGACCCCAAATTAATTAAAAAAAAAAAAAGAGAGCTTAAAACAAACAGATTCGAGTTTCAATACCAAATATTAAGAAGCCAAAAACAAAAAAAACACGAGTATTGATTGAGGAATAGTTACCAGAAGGGGACATGAGGATGAGTTGTTGAGGCTTAGGGATAGAGCTATCATGGACCTTGATGGTGATGCTGCCACCTGTTCCTGATACCCATCCAAGGCTATAGAACTGGCGACAAAGCTCAGATATCAAAGATCTCGCCTCCTTCACTGGTTCGCTTTCCAAATAAGCTTGTGAAACACTCCCCATATCAACGCCTCCGTTCACTACAGCCACTGCCAAAACATAAAGCCCTCTCTCTTTATATATAGGTAGGTAGAACAATAAGCAGAATCTTTAAATAATCTTATTCTATTATTATCATTATTATAAAAGAATATTAAAAATGTTCAATCAGTGTTAAGAAGTGGGACAAGACAAATTGTGCTGGACATGTTTTGGTTTGATTGGTTTAATGAAAATACGATGTTTTGGTCCGGTGATTAATTAACGAAAATAGGATGGGAGAGTTTAGGATTTAATTTAATTTGATTTTAAATTTAATCCATAATTATTAAATATCAGAAATCTTGAAAATAAAAGCTAAGAAGGTAGTTTGGTGAGTGCACTTTAGGGGTTACCAATGGCAATGGCAGCCATTGACTGCACCAAATTGGCATTTATCACGTTTTGGGCGATGGTCAAATTAGGTGATTTTGTTTTATTCTTGGGTATTTGATTTAGTGTGGTTAAAGTGTTATATGGATTAAACCAAATATATTGAAAATCAAAAAGAAGAATTTAATCCGACATTAAATTCTCGAAAATTAATATAAATAGTGTGACATATTAATTTCATACAATTTCATCTCGTGTTACATGAAGATTTATTGCCTTATTTGAGTTAAACAAATTTTTATAATTTATATTTAAATTCGCGACTTTTTTTTTTCAAAATATCATCTCTAAAATTTAATTTTGATTGAAGTTCTTTCTTCGAAAAGTTGTAAGTTAAGTCATTATACTCTAATTTTTTTCATTTCTAATACCTATTCTTTTTAAATTTTATTTCTAATTCATTAAGTTGAATTTTGCTATCTTTAAAATATTATGTGATAGACATCAAAGACGAAGCCAAAAATTTTCTTGGGGCGGGAGGTGAAATTGAGTTATATATTTTCATGAGAATTAAAATATAATTTTGCCATTGTATTAACATATATCTTTGTAGGTTTTAGGATTAAACAATTTTTTTATTTTATTTTTGAGGGCCAAATTATAATTTACCATTTATTTACTTAAAATTTTATAACATGTAATAGAAAAGTCATGTTAGATTATTATTTTTACATAATACTCGTAAAAAAGTTAAATTATTTAGTTAATGAATTTAATATAGATGTTATTTGAGTCAAAATTGAAATATAAAAAAAAATATAAGAGATAAAATTAATCAAATTAAAAAATAATATAAAAATTACAATTTAACATCATATAAAACGGATAGATTTGGGTAACAACTAAATTTTATAATTGGAATGATACCAAAAGTAAAAATTAACCAAATTCCTTTGGTTTCTTTGGGATAAAAAAAAACCTTGCCATCACTCTAGAATCCAAAATCTTTATGGCTTCTTTAGATTTAATGCAACTAGGTCCCTTGTATTGGCTCAAAGAAGCTCCTTGAGACACATGGTCATCCATTAATGCTTCAAAACCTTCATCTCCAAAGCTGCAATTGCATTTCCTTCCTATACAATCTGTATATAAAATCCAATGACTCTTCCATTCTAGAGCAACATTCCGTCATTGTCGTCCTATCAAGCTCTACAATATTGTCGTTGCCTTCTTTTGCCTTGAGCTCCCAAAATACGACATAGTGACCTGGTATTGAAGATGCATCAACATGGCTAGTGTACCATCTCAAGATGAACCCTAATGGATCAAGATGAGTCTTTGCTTCATTCACCTCATTTAAAAGATCCAATTCACTTATTTTATCTGATTCAATACTTAGGATAACGTTCTGCCTTTCTATGAATTGAAATCAATGTGTGTTGTTATAGAAATCGATCACCTTTAAAATGTCTTCAACTTTGTATCGATATAATCCTTAAAAAAAATACTTATCAAAGACAACATTAGATATTACATGAAACTTTTCTTTTAGGTAAATTTATAGTTTTGGCCCTTCTATTATGTTTAAAATTGGGTTTTAGTCCTTGAACTTTAATTTGCCATATTTTGATTATACCCTTAATTATGACACTTGAATTTACCCATGTAAATCATTTTTACTAATTCATCATGCTGAATGAGGTATTCTTACGTAAAAATGCACATAAATATTTTAACCAAAATAATTAAATTATAAAAGTAAAATAAAGGGATAGAATTATGTCAAAGCAAAAAGGACCAAATCCTAAATGTAAGTATAGCAAAGGGATTTTTTAATTGCTATAGATAAGATAAGGAATTTTACCTCCATAAGTTGTAACAAGCAATTCGTAATAGTGACCAGGCTTCACATTTACAAGATCAACAGGTTTAGCATTAAACTGAATCTGTTCAGGCATATGGTTGCGCCGTCTTTTTCCACAGGAAGGAATTCAAAGTAAGCCATGTTGGGGAGGAATGTGTAAGAGACCTCAAAAGGCTTACTTAGAGGCACTAAATTGATCCCACAAATAGCCTCGGAGCAAATATAACCAGTTGACACTAAAGGCAGCCCTCCGCTGTAGAATTCAAGTGTTTCAGCGTATTGGCTCATAACACCTGTGGTAATAGCATCGACAAGCTTGGCTTTAGGCCATACCTTTTTGAGTATTCCTTCAATCCTTCCCATGATTTACAACCACATAGGTTTTCGATTGAATCGGCCAGTTTAGGATTAGGCTTTACGATCGATGTTACGATGTTTCGGCAGCCGGGATCGTTGACCCAATCGCTTATTCGACCCTTTCTTATGTCGGAGGATAGCTCTCCGTAGTACTGTTCTAAAAACTTGATGGCTCTTAGCACAACAGTGGCAAAGGTCGAGCCGACTGAAACGACTTCGTCTCGGTGTATTAAACCGAGGAGTAGTTGGCAGAACATGCTCTGGTTGTTGTCTGGGCAAAAGATTGTCTCAATGGGCTTGTTAAAAGCTTGGGAATGGCGGTTCTAAACTGGGGTTGATTCAACATACTAGTTAGAACAGTTGTTGCCTTGAGGCCGCAAGCGGTTTCAGACCCTGTTTTGGCAAACAAAAGTTGCAATCTCTTGCCGGTTTTGTCTAAGTCACCAAATCCAAATTGTCTGAATAAATAGAACTCATTTACTAGTTAGTTTTCTGATTTGGTTGAAATATCACATACATACATACATACATACATACATGCAGTACAGTTTCTCATTCATCAGAGATCCCAACAGGGTAAAATAATAAACAGCTCTTTGATTATAAGTTCCAACCGTCACAGGTTCGGCAGGCCTCCTGAAGTTCCAGTGCTGCGTATAATGAAACAGGGAATTGAAATGGTCGGAACTAGGAAACATATATAGCAAGAAAATTTAAAAGAAAGACGAGAAATTTAGACCTTAAATGGAACTCGTGGACAGGTTGGATTAAAAGGATGTTTGATGTCTCCCCATTGGCGATCCGGTCAATGTAAGGCTTGATATCTTCATAAGGAACAATGGGAACATTGGTTTTGAAGCATTGCTTGTCGGCATCGCCATTGATGAATCGACTCAGATACTTTGTTCCTGATTTGTGGTCAGTTTTGGCTCAAAACCTGTTCTTGGATTTGCTGAGCATTGGTGGTTAGTTCTTCCATCAGCTTCAATCCATCTTCATATTCTTTTGTAATTTCCATTGAGCCTAACTGTAATTTCTTGGCTAAGAATATGATAATAACACCTTGCTGTTTGCAACTTTATAAGGCTTTATATATATATATATATATATATATACACGAAAGCAGGGGAGGGCCTCGGTGTTTGCAATTTTATAAGGCTTATATATATATATATATATATATATATATATATATATATATAAATTTTTTGTGTGTGTGTGAAAATAATAAAGTAAAACTAATTACAAAATAGTATTCTGAAAAGGAAAAATATTATTATTCTTGTCCAAATCCATTAACGTGTGCGTCATCGGATGAGGAGCATCGAACACTTGCAAATTATCAATTCCAATCAAGGTTTGTTTGACTAGATAGTTTGCAACTTAGTTTTGATTTCTCGAAATGTACCGCAAACATCACCATGAGATGTCAAGATAAACAAATCTCGAGATGGTTTGGACTCTTTTACCGACATGAAAGTCAACAAATCTCCGAACGTATACATCCACCTTCCTCAGTGCAGTTTAATTATTTATTCCTATTAGATTAAAATTGTAGAAACGAGGTACTTGATTTGCAAATTGTAGAAATGAGGATATTTGGAAATTTTTTTACTCAAATAACGTAAAAAAAATTATTTACCAAAATGGGTAAATAAAAAATTATTTACGAAAATAGATATTTGCTATAGTTCTTTACCGGTGCCTCCTGACACACCAACTGCACCATCCAAAATTTCCTCCAATCATTACAACATGATTAGTTTTTAAATTTTCTTTTGTGTCACCATTGTGTTAGGCAGCACCGATATGTAATTTTGAAAAATACCCAAAAAATAAATGGATATACCGAGTTAAAAAAATATTTTTTAATGGTATTGCCGGCATGTTAGGCAACACCTAGAAAGTTAAAACATTTTTTTACCTGTTGGTCAAATAGAAAAAGGAAGAGAAGGAAAAAAAATAGAAATCAGAAAACAAAAGTTGTGAATGAAAAGAAAGGGCATGAGAACTCGTGATCGGATGGTCACGAGCTCCCATGCCTTTTCTTTTCATTTCAGCTTTTTTTTTTCTTGATTTTTTTTTCATGTTTTTTCTTCATTTCTAAAATATATATTTTAATCGATACCATCAATGTGTCAAGCGGCACCTTCGGTCGCTATATATACCCCAACCCACCTGACCAACAATCTATTAGTTTTGAAAGCTAGTATTTTATTGAAATTTTTTGTAGCAATACCTGAGAAGAAAAAAAAAATCTTTTGTAGAAGAGGAGAAAAGAAAAAAGAAGGAAGATTTGTGTTTTACACTGCAAAAGTAAAGTTCAAGTTAGTATTGAATATGAAAAACCAATTTATCATATGGTTCATTTCGATGAATTAATTTTAAAAACAACTGTTGGTTGTATATTTCAATCTCGACAAAAAATAGGAATGGAATTTGTAAAGAATGTGTCTGTTAATGATATGAAAGGAAAAATTAGTGCAAAATTTGCTCGATGCTGTGGGAGGAAGATGTAGAGACTATTTTATAAATTTTCAATTTCGTCAAATATTAAAATTTACTGAGATTAAACATTTAGATAATAAAGACGTGGAGATAATAGTTGTACTATACTACCCCATTAGGAGGGTGAACACTGAACACGTTCAATTGTTTACCGAGTTAGCAGATATGGAGCCCGTTGAAGATGTCATTTCATTAAGTTAACAATATGAAGTTCAAGACTTGTGTATAGAGATTTTGAAAGCGTTTGTCGATAGATGATCGTCTATGTGTAGGTTGGACATCGATCTTAATGTTGGATAAGGAGAACCATCCGGTGGTAGAGTGACATTGAGATGGGCCAGAAATCCACACCATGCTCGGACTGCATATGACAACCTTAATTCGGGTCCCTGTTTACAGATACGTCTAGTTATGATTGAGACTGATGCAAATGATGAAGATGGATCCGATAATAAATGATCATTTTGATAATGAGGGTGAAGATTTTAGGTCCCAGTGATACCAACGACGAAGGTGTGGATGATGATGAAAATGTTTACGCCCCTTTGATCAAGAACCCAAGTCGTGGCATTGTCATATGCAATGACCCTGAAGCGCGCATGTCAAGTGTAAATCCTGATGCGTCGCATGCGTTCGAGTTCCCCAAGTGCCCTAATATAATATTTGCTCACTGACTGGCGGCATATCGAACCTTCTTGAGGGTGAAGATTTTAGGTCCTAGATGATATCGATGACGAAGGTGTGGATGATGATGAAAATTTTTACGCCCCTTTGATCAAGAACTCGAGTCATTGAATTGTCATACACAATGACCCTGAAGTGCACATGTCGAGCGTAAATCCTGATGCGTCGTGTAACATCCCGATTTTGGGCCTAGTCAGAACAGTGGTTTTGGGACCACAAATTTGACGTAAGAAAATTTATTTTTTAATTATATTTTTATGGTCTAAGAATTCACAAAATGATTTCGTGAAAATTTCATTCAAAAATTTTGACGTTTGGGCACTCAATTTAGTCAAAAGGACTAAATTGTAAAAAGTGAAAAAGTTGAGTTCTACATGTTAGAGTTGTCCACTTGTTATGAAATTTTAAATTGGAGGTCCTTATATGGTAATTAGACCATTGGTTAAGTTGGTGGACAAAAAGGGACATGGTTAGGCATGTTTCCAAAGTTTTTCATTAACGGCATTTTGGTCATTTAGTTATTAAAATGAATTAAAAACAAAATTAAAAGCCAATTTTTGTCCATCTTCAACCCCTTGGCCGAAACTTGTATGGAGAAACCATGTATAGGGTTTTTCAAGCTTCCAATCTCGATTGTAAGTCTGTTCTAGCCCCGTTTTTAATTTTTTTAACGTTTTTAGAGTCATCGTAGCTCGGTTTAGCTTATTATACCGTTAATTCATGTTAGGGTTCATATTTGGAAAAATACCCATAGGTAAAATGTGTTTATTTTGATGTTTTATGGTAGAATAAGAAGCTTGAAATTATGTTAAACAACTTTTGCTAGGTGATTTTAAGTGAAAACGAGTAAAACGATATAATCGGTAAAAATACCTAATGTTCATAAGTGCATGTTAGAGTGGGAATTTGATGTTTCCATAGAAGGGAAAAATGTACAGCATGTCATAAAACATAAGAATAAGGGATGAAGTTTAATTTCCGAGTTTTGGGACAAAAGTGTAATTATGCAAAAGTTTAGGGGCAAAATTGTAATTTTTCCAAAGTTCAAGTCAAGGACTGTTTTGATGAATGTGAGTATTAAATAAGCTAATTTTGCTATTATAGATCAAGAGGAACGAAATCTAGAGTTAGAACTGGGAAAGAAAAAGGTTGAGGACTAGTTGCTAGATTTAATCGTATTTTGTACTGAGGTATGTTTACGGTAAATAAATGCAATATTTCAATAATTATTATTAAAGTTGTTATTTTCCAGCAATTATGTATTTATTTTATGAAATTATTTAATGATGACTCAAGTATGAGATGATAGAGAATCAGTGTTAAAAAGTCCCGTTGAAACATTGATGATCTGTTTGACCAATTGAAGGGAGCCACTATGTTCTCCAAGATAGATTTGAGATTCGGTTACTATCACTTGCGGGTTAAAGAGTTAGATGTTCCGAAGATTGCTTTTTGGACTAGGTATAGTCACTATGAGTTTCTTGTGATGCCATTTGGCTTGACTAATGCTCCTGCCATATTCATGGATTTAATGAACCGAATCTTTTGACCGTACTTGGACAAGTTTGTAGTTGTGTTTATTGATGATATTTTGATTTATTCTCCTGATGAGATTGAACATGCTGAACATTTGAGAACAATTTTACAGATTTTGAGAGATAATCAGTTGTATGCCAAGTTTAGCAAAAGTGAGTTCTGGCTTCGAGAAGTCGGATTCCTTGGACATATTGTCTCAGGTGATGGTATTAAAGTTGATCCAAGTAAAATTTCAGCAATTGTTGAGTGGAATCCACCCAGAAATGTGTCAGAGGTTAGAAGTTTTCTTGGATTAGCTGGTTATTATAGACGATTTGTAAAGGGATTTTCCATGATAGCTACCCTGTTGACAAGGTTGTTGTAGAAAGATGTCAAGTTTGAATGGACTGAGAAGTGTCAGCAGAGTTTTGACAAGTTAAAGGCATTGTTGATTGAAGCTCCTGTTTTAGTACAGCCAGAACTGAGTAAAGAATTTGTGATTTACAGTGATGCATCCTTAAATAGATTGGGTAGTGTACTTATGCAGGAAGGGAAAGTAATAGCATATGCTTCCAGACAGTTAAAGCCACATGAGAAAAACTACCCGACACACGATTTAGAGCTAACTGCCATTGTATTTGCGTTGAAGATCTGGAGACATAACTTGTACGGTGAGAAGTGTCGAATATTCACTGACCATAAAAGTTTGAAATACTTGATGACTCAGAAAGAGTTGAACTTGATGCAAATAAGATGACTAGAGTTGATTAAAGATTATGAGCTAGTAATCGATTATCACCCGGGTAAGGCAAACGTTGTTGCTGATGCCTTGAGTAGAAAGTCTTTATTTACATTGAGAGCTTTGAATACTAGTTTAACTTTATCAGATGATGGTTCTATTTTAGCTGAGTTGAGAGCTAAACCGATGTTTCTTGAAGAAATCTGTAAAGCTCAGAAAGATGATAGTGAGTTGCAAGCTAAAAGAGCTCAGTGCGAGTCAAGTGTAGAGTCTAATTTTCAGATCGGTTTTGATAGTTGTTTGATGTTCAAAAATTGGATATGTGTACCCAAGAATGATGAGCTTATTTGAAAGATCTTACAGGAACCACATAGCAGTTCTTTGTCTATTCACCCAGGTAGTACAAAGATGTATAATGATTTGAAGAAAATTTACTGGTAAGTAGGATGAAAAGAGATATTTCAGAATTTGTTTCTAGATGCTTGATCTGTCAGTAGGTAAAACCCGAACATCAGGTACTTTCAGGTTTATTGCAGCCTGTGTTAGTTCCTAAGTGGAAATGAGACCAAGTTACCATGGATTTTGTGACAGGGTTACCATTGACACCGAGAAAGAAATATACAGTATGGGTTGTGATTGATAAGCTAACGAGGTCGGCTCATTTTATCCCATTTCGTATGGATTATTCACTTGACAAGTTGGCCGAGTTGTATATTTTAGAGATAGTTAGACTACATGGAGTGTAACAGCCCAATTTTGACCCTAATCAGACAAAGTGGTTTCGAGACCACAAATCTGAGTCAGAAAAATATTTTAAAATTATATTTGGTATTTACAGTATGTGAATTATTATGTGTGAAAATTTCGTATGAAAATTTGATCGTTTGAATGTTCAATTGGATAAAAAGGGCTTAATCGCGTAAAATAAAAATTTAGGGGTCAAATTTAAAAGCACTCAATTGTGGTTGTCTTTAAAAATGGGAGGAGTTAAGAAGCAATTAGCCCATAAATTAGTAATTTAGTAATTTATTTATTTAAGGTTAATTTAGTAATTTAGTAATTATAAGATATATATGTTAAAATAAGTTAAGAAAAGATGATTTTTATCATCTTTGAAAGCCGAATGTGGAAGAGAACTCATCCATGGTTTCTTTTTGAATGTTCAGCACTTCTAAAGCTAGATTAAGGTATGGTTTGATTTCAATTTTTGATGATTTTTATGTTTTTGTGATCGTTGCTTTGTGTTCTATCAAACCCATGCTTTAATTTTAGAATTTGATGGTGATTTTGAGATGTGCCATTGATGAATGCTTGAGCATTCTGATAGTTGATGATAAAATATGGAAGATATGTGAAAGATTAATATGTTTTACATTTGAATTTTTGGTGAAATTGAGTTATTAGGGTTAAATTGTGAAATTTAAATTTTTGGGGGACTAAAATGTGAAATAAATGAAATGTGTGGACTTGTATGAGCATTAGGAATATTCTGCCCTTGTGTAGTGTGGACAAATTTTGTGTATTTTGTGTTTTATGCAATAGGGACTAAATTGCAAAAAGTGTAAATGTTAGGGGCAAAATGATAATTTGTCCATTTATGTGTTTTTGGATTAAATTTAATGTAATAATATTTAAATTAGCTCATTTTGGATATATATAGATCAAGAACCAAAGAAATCGGAGTTAGATCGGGGGAAGCTAAAATCGTCGAATAATCGTCCGGTTTCGATATTTCACATTCCGAGGTAAGTCTACTAGCAATTTAATGATATTAAATTAGTATGTATATATATATATATATGTATGTATATCTATTGTATTTTGATGAGCTGAAATTGAAAGTATATAGGTTGAATTTAGTCAAAGTATAAATGATAAGTATATATATAAATATATGTATAATGTTTGAATATATATATATATATATATATACACACATATATGTAAGCTCTTGAATTTAGTTGAAGTAAGAATGTTGCTTATGTATAAATTCTTGGTTATAAATTAAAAGGTATGTATAGTATATATATATATATATACACACATAAGGTTCGAATGTATAAATATATAAGTACATATATGTACAAATTATTGGATTGATTAAAATATATATGTTATATTTGCATAAGTAGTTTTGAAATGGTGTGTACATGTGAGTTGAAATTTATATGTACATGATAGATTCGAATGAGCATATAAATATATATTTACATGTATATGTTCTTGTATTGAGTTTGGGTATAAATTTTATATAAGTTTATGTAAGATTTGAAAATGCAAATATAATTGTATATGTACTTGTTTTGAGCTTAGGTATGAATTTTATATAAGTTTATATGAGGTTCAGAAATATAAATGTAATAGCCCAATTTTCAGAAGTGTCGAAAACAGTGGTACGAGATCACCAAATTCAGAAAATAAGCTCGTAAATTTTATTGTCAATAATTACGAGCCAAATATGATTTTTAAGAGATTTTTTGAATTAGTCATTTGTGTTTTATAAAAATTTAGTAAGTCAAGAAATTGAGGAAAAGAGGTATCGAGACCTCGATGTTATAAATCAAGCCGTAAATATTTTTATAAATATTTACAGAGTGTCAATATGGTAGTGTTAAAGTTTCGTCAGAAAATTTTAATGTTTCGGCAGTTAATTAATTAAAAAGGACTAAATTGAAAAGATGCAAAACTTGCTAAAGTGATTAAATAGCTTAAAAATTAAATAAGGAAGGACTAAAAGATCAAATGGACCAATTTAAGTGGCTGAGATGGCATACCGTTAAAAAAAATCTAAGATTTTTATGTATTTAAGGACAAAATTGGAATTACAATAAAGTTTTTGTGGCCAAATTTTATTTTAAGGATTTCAAGACCATTTCTTTTTGAAATTTCGGTGGGAACAGCCATGGAAGAGGGTTTAGAGCTAGTCTTCCATATTTTAGCTTCAAGTAAGTTTAATTCTTACTTTTTCCTTAAAATTTTTATATTTTTAGACTTTTACAATTAGGTTCAACTTAGTATTCTACTAGTTTCTCATTTTGTTGAAAGTTTTGGAAGATACTAATGATAAGTTCATATTATTTTTGTTATTTTGTGATGAAATTGAGATGTTAATGGATGTTTAAAGGTGTTTTATTAAAGAATTTTAGATGAAAACATGTTTTAGGGATTAAATTGAAAAGTATTGAAATTGTGGAAAAATTATAAAATTTCATGGAATCCATGGGCTGTTATTGATATGTATGAGAAATATTAGGCTTGAATAAATGATTATATTGCAAGAATTTCATTTTCCGAGCCTAAGGATGAAATTGTCATGTATTAAAAGTTTAGGGTCAAATTGGTAATAAATATTTTACACTAAAACAGTTTTGGGCAGCAGCAGTGGTCTAAATTTGAAAAATCACCAAAAATTGTGGGAATTGAATTAGAAGATGAATAAAATATGAAATTAAAGCTTATTGAGTCTAGTTTCTCATAGAAGAAATGGTGTAAGCAATGGAATTGTAAATTATGAGATATAATAAATTTGTGAGACCATGTCAGAATGATTTCGGGTTCCCCTATTCTGAATTTGTAAAATCATAAAAAATTGAAGAAAAATAATTATGAGTTATAATTTATATGCTTAGAATCCTTAATGAGTCTATTTTCAAAGGAAATAAACGAAAAAATCATCCAAATTCTGTACAATTAGAGAATTCATTTTTAGTGAAGAGTGGTTGGAACTGTCAGACACCAAAACAGGGGAAACTTTAAAGAATAAAATGTACTATTTTGCTGAACCAAAAATTCTGAAAATTTTATGGTAAGAAGATATGTGAGTCTAGTTTCAGGGAAAATCAACAGATCTTAATTTGGATCTCTGTAGCTCCAGATAAAAATAATTTAGTGACTCTGACTCATACAGACAGCTTGAATTTACATACAGGAGAAATAGTAAAAGTATGGATAATGTTGTTTAAATGTGTTATACACATTAAGGATGTGGAATGGAGAGGAGGAGGAGGAAAATTGGGAAATATATGAATGATTTGTGTGTAATTGGTCATAAGCTTGATTATAATTGATAAACGATGAAATAGAAATGATGCTTATATTTGTGCATTATTGGTCATGGTTTAAGCTCATGTGTGAAAATAAAGTTTCATAGTATGTGTGTATGGTATATTCGGTATATGATTTGACATGAAATAATGTCATGAATGGTTTATGAATTAACACATGTTGGTAAGCGTGATACATGAATAAATGTTGTGCCCATCTATGCTTATAATGCTTATGCTATATGTGTATTTGGCTAACATATTTGGTGTACATGCTTAGGCTTTGGCCAAGTAGTGGCTAGATTATACCACATTAAATTTATAAGTTATGCATTGAAATAATAAGTTCATATGGCTGAAATTTAATGATTAAATGTTAATTTCATGAATTATATAATGTATGATGAAATATATTTATTGTTGAAATGAGAATAAAATAAAAATGCGAAAACCGAATAAATGATCAAATTGAGCGGAACGTCAGATTTGAGTACTTCTGATCAATGATAAGTGATAAGTGGTAGCTTTAGCTACACTTATCTGATCAGTGACAAGTGATAAGTGATAAGTGGTAGCTTAGCTACACTTATCTGATCAATGACAAGTGACAAGTAATAAGTGATAGCTTCAGCTACACTTATCTGATCAGTGACAAGTGATAAGTGATAAGTGATAAGTGGTAGCATTAGCTACACTTATCTGATCAGTGACAAGCGGCAAGTGATAAGTGGTAGCTTAGCTACACTTATCTGATCAGGGACAAGTGGTAAGTGATCATACGTAAGACCATAGTTATACTATGGCAAAGTGGAAGTGAAGTACTCAATTTTCTGTAACCGTTCCCTAATTTGATTAAGGATGGTAAGTGACAAATGGGCCTAAAAGAATTAAAGTAAATGGATAAGTGGTAGTGTATTTATACCAGGATGATGTTGTTATTTAAGCTAAAGTGATATTTTCATTGCAAAAATGAGAATTTCATAAACGTGTTAATGAATGGTATAATCGATAAACGTTGAGTTAAATGGTAAATACGTAATAGTGTTAAACTTAATGAGATTGAATTGTATATGAATTAAATGGAAATTGCTAGTGATATGATCTAAATTTTGAGCATGAGAAATTGTGAATTGAGTGAAATGGAAATGAAGACTTGAATTGCATGAGTATGTATCGGGTCTCGTAGGCCCTATTTATTAAGATTATAATATTTTGAGGATATATTGTGAAGAGTTATAAAAGCATGTTAATAATTTTGAAAGTTTTAATTTAGATGAAATTTTATAACTCGGTTAAATACGTTTACAAGTGTATGTGTTCTGGTAATGCCTCGTACCCTATTCCGGTGTTGGATACGGGTAAGGGGTGTTACAATAAATATATTTGAATATGTTCTTGTGTTAAATTTAGGTATGTCTATTATATAAGTGTGTATGAGACTCGAATATATACAAACTTATATATGTATATGTATATGTTTATGTATTGAATTTAGGTATGATAATTATATAAGTTTATGTGAGATTCAATTATGTAAGTATATTTATGTAGAAGCTTTTGAATGGAATTAAAGGTACAAAATTGTTAGCTTGGATTACTATAAGATGTTCGAATGTATGATATTAATAGCAGGCCTTAATGTATTAAGTTATATATATATGATCATATGTATAATTAATTTATTGAGCTGGATTCAATATCTGAACTTTATATACCTATGTGGTTTAAAGGTATAGTTTATATATATTGAGTTAAATCTTTATACATGGAATTTTATATACATATATATTTCGAAAGTGAGTTATATTTATGTGAATTGAGTGTTCAGGATCGGTGCCTAGCAGGCTTGATGCCAGTGATATGTTTCAGACTTTACGTCTAGCAGGCTTGATGTCGGTGAAATATCTTGGACTATACGTCTAGCAGACTAATTGCCGGTGTACTAAATCAGGTTTTAAACCTAGCAGGCTAAGTGCTGGTGAATTTGTTTAGACTTTGCGAATGTTCGGATTTATGTGTTTGAAGAAGTAGTGTATATGATCAGCATAGCTGGTTGGTAATTATATATATATGCAACTGTTACGCATTGTTGAAAAGTATAAGTATATATATCTATAAATGGATATGAAATGTGGTTGATATATTTATACATGATCGAATATATGTACAAAATAAGTACATATATGCATTCGACTATTATGTTTAATGTGTATGTACATTCGGTGCTAAGGGATTTTAAGTGTTAATAATTATATATGCATTTAAATATATGTAATTATTAACATATATGGTATTTGCAAATTCATTAAGGATACCAGGAAATTTATAATCATTTATATATTTTGGTTATATTATAGACTTACTAAGCTATTAAGCTTACTTTGTTTGTTTATGTCTTTCTGTTTTATAGACTTAAAGATCAAGCTTCAAGATTGGGGATCATCAGCTAGTTCATCACCCTATCAATTGTCTTGGTATTTAAAATGTTTAAATTTTAACTATGGCATGTACAGACTAGATAAATGTTTTGGAAAGTAGTACTTGATATACTGTATATATAAATTAATAGCCATACGTAAATGACTTATATTTTTTTATGTTTTAGCCGGAATGTAATATTTTCGTTTTATTATAAATGGTCAAAAGAGAAGTTTTAAAAATTTTGCATGATTAATTTTAGACCCAGCTAATTATTTGTAATGGTTAAAATCTTTGAATTATACTAAATGTCTGCTCTAAGTTGTGTTTTATTTAGTAATGCCTCGTAACTCTAATTCGGTGACGGATTTAGGTTAAGGGTGTTACATGGAGTACCGTTATCGATTTTCTCAGATAGAGATCCGAGATTTACTTTGCGGTTTTGGAAGAAATTACAGGAAGCTTTGGGCACAAAGTTGAGTTTTAGTACAGCTTTCCATCCTCAGACCAATGGTCAGTCAGAGAGAGTTATTCAGATGCTTGAGGATATGCTCAGATGTTGTGTTTTAGAATTTCAAGGTAGTTGGGAGAAATATTTGCCGTTGGTAGAGTTTGCCTATAATAATAGTTATCAGTTGAGTTTGAAGATGACACCTTATGAAGCTTTGTATGGACGTAAGTGTCGTACGCCTTTGTATTGGACAGAGCTTAAGGAAAATCAGATTTACGGGGTTGATCTAGTCAAAGAAATAGAAGAGAAAGTAAAAGTCATTAGAGATTACTTGAAAGCAGCTTCAGATAGACAGAAATCCTATGCAGATTTGAAAAGAAAAGAGATTGAATTTCAAGTTGGTGACAGGGTATTTTTAAAAGTATCCCCGTGGAAGAAAGTTCTCAAATTTTGCAAGAAAGGCAAACTAAGTCCACGTTTTATTGGACCGTTCGAGGTGACTAAAAGAGTTGGGCCTTTAGCATATCGGTTAGCTTTGCCGACTGAGTTAGAGAAGATTCATGATGTGTTCCATGTGTCTATGTTACGCCATTATCGTTTAGATCCGTCACATGTGATTTCTCCGACAGAGGTTGAGATTCAGCCAGACATGACTTACGGTGAAGAACCGATAAAGATTCTAGCTCGAGAGACTAAGCAATTAAGGAACAAAAGTATTGCACTTGTGAAAGTATTATGGAATAGGCATGGGGTAGACGAGGCTACATGGGAGCTCGAAGAGGCTATGCAAAAACAGTACCCAAATCTCTTCACAGGTAAGATTTTCGGGGACGAAAATCCCTAAAGGGGGAGAAATGTAACATCTTGATTTTGGGCCTAGTCGGAACAGTGGTTTCGGGACCACAAATTTGATGTAAGAAAATTTATTTTTTATTATGCTTTTATGGTCTATGATTTCATGAAATTATTTCGTGAAAATTTCATTCGAAAATTTTGACGTTTGGGCACTCAATTTAGTCAAAAGGACTAAATTGTAAAAAATGCAAAAGTTGAGTTCTACATGTTAGAGGTGTCCAATTGTTATGAAATTTTAAATTGGAGGTCCTTATATGGTAATTAGACCATTGGTTAAGTTGGTGGACAAAAATGGACATGGTTAGACATGTTTCCAAAGTTTTTTATTAAGGGCATTTTGGTTATTTAGTTATTAAAATGAATTAAAAACAAAATTAAAAGCCAATTTTTGTCCATCTTCAACCCCTTGGCCGAAACTTGCATGGAGAAACCATGACTAGGATTTTCCAAGCTTCTAAGATCGATTGTAAGTCTGTTTTAGCCCCGTTTTTAATTTTTTTACGTATTTGGAGTTCTCGTAGCTCGGTTTAGCTTATTTTACCATTAATTCATGTTAGGGTTCATATTTGGAAAAATACCCATAGGTGAAATGTGTTTATTTTGATGTTTAAGGGTAGAATATGAAGCTTGAAATTATGTTAAACAACTTTTGCTAGGTGATTTTAAGTGAAAACGAGTAAAACGACATAATCGGTAAAAATACCTAATGTTCATAAGTGCATGTTAGAGTGGGAATTTGATGTTTCCATAGAAGGGAAAAATATACAGCATGTCATAAAACATAAGAATAAGGGATGCAGTTTAATTTCTGAGCTTTGGGACAAAAGTGTAATTGTGCAAAAGTTTAGGGGTAAAATTGTAATTTTTCCAAAGTTTGAGTCAAAGACTGTTTTGATGAATGTGAGTATTAAATAAGCTAAATTTGCTATTATAGATCAAGAGGAATGAAATTTGGAGTTAGACCAGGGAAAGAAAAAGGTTAGAGGACTAGTTGCTAGATTTGATCGTATTTTGTACCGAGGTAAGTTTACGGTAAATAAATGTAATATTTTAATAATTATTATTAATGTTGTTATTTTCCAGCAATTATGTATTTATTTTATGAAATTATTTAATGATGAATCAAGTATGAGATGACAGAGAATCAATGTTAAAAAGTCTCGTTGAAACATTAGGAATGTATCGGATACAAATGTCATGGCATTTGGGGAATGAGATCCCATGTAAGACCATGTCTGGGACATGGCATTGGCATTATTGAGGTTATGAGAAGTCCCATGTAAGACCATGTCTGGGACATGGCGTTGACACCGAGATGAGAGGTCCCCCGTAAGGCCATGTCTGGGACATGACATGGGCACCGATATGAGAACTCTCATGTAAGACCATATCTGGGATATGACATTGGTAGTACAGGAAACATCACATGTAAGACCATGTCTGGGACACTACTTTGGCATGTTATTATCAGACAGGAGACCTAGGTATCCTTAGTATTCCAAGTGGTTCAACGGGCTAGTAAACAGAATTTGTTACATGAAAGTTCAGGTAAAAGCATAATAATAGATTCATGTGAGTTATAAGAGTTAAGAATATCTCAGTTATCAGTTGAGAAAAAAAAATTTCAGCAAGGGAGGAGTAAGTTATAATCATGAGTTATTTAAGTAAGCAAGTTAGTAAACAAGTAAGAGAGTAAGTAAAGAAGAAAGTAAAGAACATGATACTTGATGATAATGTATGAGTATAATTATTTATGATAAATGTTGTTATTGATTTACTTGGAAACTTACTAAGCTTTATGCTTACTCCCTTTATTTTCCTTTTTTTTATATAGTATTGCCAAGCTAATTCGGGGATCATAAAGACGTTGGAGATCGTCTCACACTATCAACAGACATCTCGGTATTTTGTGGTTGAAACGTTTTAAGTTATGGCATGTATAGGGACTTAATTATTTTGTGTGTGTGTCCTTATGATATGGCTAATGAATAGCATGTAAATATTTGATAATGATTAGCTATTGAAATGACCATTTAAGAACATGTTTTGGTGTTATGTATGTTTAAATGATAGTTAATACAAAGAAATTGTAAAAGAGTAAAAATTTGCAATGGAACAGTTTTTGGACAGCAGCACTGACGTGAATTTGAAAAATCACCAAAGATAGTAGAAATAGAATTAGAGAGTGAATGAGATATATAATTAAATCTTATCGAGTCTATTTTCACATGAAAGAAACGGTGTAGGCAAATGAATTTTATATTATGAGATATTTAAATTTTAGTGAGATAGGGTCAGAACAATTTTTGAAGTCCCCTGTTCTGAATTTAGGAAATCATTAAAAATTGTACAGAAATAATTATGAGTTATAATTTACATGTCTAGATTCCTTAGTGAGTCTATTTTCAATAGAAACAAACAAGAATATTATCTGAATTTTGTACAATGAGATAATTAATTTTTAGTGAAGAGGGTTCAGAACTGTCAAACAGTGAAATAGGGGAGACTTTAACGAATAAACTGTACTAATTGGATAAACAAAAAATTCTGAAAATTTTATGGTAAGAGGATATATGAGTCTAGTTTCATGGAAAATTTACAGATCTAAATTTTGAGTTTCGTAACTCGATTCATAATTAAATTGGTGACTATTGCGCAGGTGGACAGTTTTATTGTAAATAGTGAAATAAATTGTTTTGTTTTGTTTAAGTATTTGGAAAAATTTTTAATGTTCCCGGTTTGGACCCAAACCATTTTGGTTGCATGTTTTAGGGTCTCAAGGGTTCTTTTTAGGGACATATTTATTGAACGTGAACGAATTAATTTTTAAATTAAATTTTTATGCTTCGAGTTAGTAAGTTAAGTCCGGTAACGACTCGTGCTCGACTCCGGCAACGGTCTCGGGTAAGGGGTGTTACACGTCGCATGCGTTCGAGTTCCCTGAGTACCCCAATATAATATTTGCTCCTTGATTGGTGGCATATCGAGCCTTCTTGAATGGATAGTTGGAAAAAGAAGTATATGTACGCTAGATTGAAGGATATGGCGTAACGGGAAAGGAAGAAAAAAATGCATCGGCTTCGTAAGTGTGTTTAGGGTTAAAACAAGCCCCTTGAGCCTAGAACAGTGAGATTGACTTGTACTTTCAGCACTTTTGTCTTCAACATAGCCCAAGCGAGCCTTCCCTCTATGTGAAGGTTGGAGTAAACGAGAATTTTTTAATAGTCTGCCTTTAGGTTGATGATGTGATCTATGCAGGAATCGGAATGAAGATGGTTGAAGATTTTAAAAAAGCTATGATGAAAGAGTTCAAGATGGTTGATCTCGGCCTTATGAAGTATTTTCTCGAGTTTCAAGTCAAGCAATCAAGTGGCGAGATTTTTATTTTGCAGGAAAAATATGTGGAGGATCTATTAAAGAAGTTTCAAATGTCGAGTTGCAAGTTAGTGCCTACGCCAATGACATTTAATGAGAAGTTGCAGCAAGATGATGATAGAGAGATGGCTGATGAGAAGCTTTAGCGAAGCTTAGTGGGACCTCTGATTTATCTCACTAATACAAGGTCCGATATTGTTCAGCCCGTAAGTGTTCTTTTGAGGTTCATGAGCAAGCCAAGCATGATTCATTATGCTGCTGCAAAGAGAGTACTCAAGTACTTATAAGGAACGAAGATGCAGGGGTTGAGATTTGTAAAAGAATTGAGCAACAATCTGGTCGGTTTTATGGATAGAGATTGGGCAGGTTCCGTCAAAGATAGTAGGAGTACTTCGAGTTACCTTTTCTGCTCAAAGCTGATTTCTTGGAGCTCGAGAAAGTAAAACATAGTGGCTTTATCATCTGCAAAAGCCAAATATGCTGCAGCAACAAGGAGAGGCATGCAAAATTCAGCTAAAGAGAATAAAATTAACAGAAAAGAGAACAAGCTGAGGAGTCATATTATTGATAATAATAAGAGTATTTAACTACAAGTTGTAGACCAAACCAAAGAGGTTCCATTGATCAACGGACACAGTAAGGTAGAGGATACAATATAACATCCAAATAGACAATTTTACAACATTAGAAAGAGGGTGGCCACAGATCAGCATCAACAAATGGCAGTCCCTCCTCTTACCTGCAAAATCAATACAAGTCATTATTAAACATAGGTTGAAATCAAGGTCTGATTATTTTCTGAATAAAAAGATTATCAAATGAAATATTAACAAAATTGAACAAGCACTTGTCCTCATGATTTAAGAAAGCTAGTTCAAATTCATTACCATACTGATGCATCGAATTGAGCACAACACCACACTTTGACACTTGGTTCTCCTGAAAATAGATGTCTGTTTCATTGATTTACAAATTTGCAAAACCATGCATACTCTGTTTTTCCCCAATCAAAAAATTCTAACGCAAATTATTTCAAAGAAAAGGAATGAAAGTAGAATGAAATTGACAGTTCTACAGAGGAGAAGAACAGATTATAAATGCATACCCTGAATTCATAGGTTTTTAATCAAGAAGAAGAGATATAGATTTCACAGAAAGTAGAGATTAAATATGCCAAAAAAATAAATAAATAAATAAAAACCCAAGCATCTAGAGTATAGATTGTAAAGTTATCTGGCAAGGATATATAATTATACGTCACAGTTAGAAAATATGATGGAAGGAAGATGCTGGACTTTGTAGAAATCTTCTCTTCCTTGCACCATTTTATCTTTAAATTCCTTTGGCATATACTGAATCTTTAATTCTTGGAGGGTTGCAATGCATCTCAATCCATCTGGAAGCATCTTTAGTTTTTCACAACGTCTAATCTCCAAATAGCGTAGAGCAGGCATGGCTCCTTCTTCCACCTTTCACTTCTCCAAATTCCAAAGGCATTCAAGGGTTAGAGACTTAAGTTTAGGAAAATGGGGTGCAGAGCAAACCATTTCCTTTCCAACGAAAGCATAGTCATATAATTCCAGAACCCTTAAATTGGGCAGCTTCTCTAGTGTTGGCATAGGATCTTCCACAAGCTTGCACTCTCTCAAGTGTACATAACCGATACTCGAAGAGAAATGGTGAAAATCTGGTAACTTCTCTATCTTCACTTCTAAAATCAACTCACACAAATTAACACAACTCGAAAGGAGGTGAGCTAATACTTTCGGATCTATTCCTTTATCATTCCCAATAGACAAGGACCGAAGGCAGTCACTTGCTATAATTGGCAGATTCTTATCCAGATCCTCCTTAAAATCATCAATATTGAATGGCCCAAGAATCCCCGAACTTGGAAAGATCTGCAACGAAGCAGTTCCTTGTGTTGAAGTTGATTAGTGTTAAAATGTTTGTCAATGTGTGCAACTTCAATTTGGTCTTGTTAGAGTATTATAAGAAAGATAGTCAGTTAGTAAGCAGTTAGTTGGTTAAGGAGGTTGCAGCAGTTAGTTAATTAGTTGTTGCTGTTGCTGTTACTGTAATAAGTTGTTGCAGTTAGTTGGCCTCAGGAGAATGTTGATTTTGAAAGGTTTGAACAGCAGGATAGTGCAATTGCTTCTTGGCTATTAACGTCAATTAGTCCGATAGTTTTGCCTCATCTTATTGGATTAGATACAAGTGCCCAGATCTGGAACGCTATTGTATCCCTGTATGGAATCAAGTCTACTTCGCGGCTGATGTTCTATCGTCGTGCTTTGCACTCACAACGCAAAGGTGATCTCTCTATGCGAGAGTTTTTAATGAAGGTCAAAGGTTTTTGTGATAACTTGGCCGGCTGTGGGGAAATTATTAGCGAACATGAGCATATCACGGCGATCTTAAACGGGCTACCAGCTGAGTATGAACCGATTGTGTCTATCATTGTAGCCAGCCCGACGTTGTACAGCTTTCAGAGTGTAATGACTATGTTGATTGATGCTGAGTCTCGACAGCAAGTGTTACTGGCTGAGGTCCCTAGTTCTGCGAATCTTGCTTCACAACAGCCGACTGAACCTGCTACAGAAAATTCCATACCGGTTTATCGGCCATCTAACTCCCGTGGTCGCGGTCGTGGTCGATCTTCCAGCACACGGTTGCAATGTCAATTGTGTGGAAAACTCAAACATCTTGTGGATCGTTGCTACTACCGGTTTGATTCGTCCTATAAGAGCACAAACTACAGACCCCCTCCACAAGCTAATGTTTGTATGGTTGCTCCTTCTATGGTTCCATCACCTACTTGGTCATATCAGGTACCCTCTTCTACTAGCTGGCAAAATTCCTATGTTAGTAACTCAGTGCAACAGGGTTCGTCTGTACCTGCTTCTTCATCTCATGCAATGATTGCCACTCCGGATACGGTTGGAGATTCGGTCTGGTATCCTGATTCTGGGGCGACGCACCACCTCACTCATTCGATGGAGTCCCTTAGTGATACCACCTCTCGTTCTGGACCAGGTAAGGTGTATGTGGGCAATGGTCACTCCGTGCCTGTGTTGTGTTCTGGTCAGTCAACTCTTATTACTAAGACACGACCACTTTGCATGAAGTCCTTATTATATACTCCTGGTATAACTAAGAATTTACTTTCTGTGTCTAAGTTCACCAGAGACAATCAGGTGATGTTTGAATTTCTTCCATCACGGTGTCAAGTTCGAGACTTAAAGACCAAGGAAGTGCTTCTTCAAGGTCTAGTTCATCAAGGTCTGTATAAGTTTTGCTTCAACAAAAGACATATGAATAGTCGATTTCGAAGACAGCCAGCTAGATGTTTTCAGACTCATGCTCCAACTTCTCTAAGTCTGTGGCATGCTAGGCTAGGCCATCCCTGCAGAAATGTATTGCTTAAAGCATTAAAGAGTTGTAATCTGGCTTTTGATGACAATAAAGATTCTTTTGCATGTGTGGCATGTCATTTAGGCAAAGAACATAAACAGCCCTTGCTCTCCTCTGAAACTCGATATACTGCGCCATTGCAGCTTGTTGCAGCAGATGTCTGGGGTCCAGCACCAGTAACGTCTAATGGGTTTCGATATTATGTAGCATTTACAGATGCTTTTACAAGATTTACATGGTTATATTTTCTGCATAAGAAATCAGATGTTGCTACTGTTTTTCCTCTCTTTCACAAGCAGGTTGAGAGGATCCTTGGTATGAAGTTTCAGTCGATTCAAACAGATGGTGGGGGTGAGTTCCAAGCCCTTCGACCGTATCTTGCTCAACATGGAATTCTGCATAGGCTCACCTGCTCTTACACATCAGCTCAAAATGGCCTGGTTGAACGCAAGCATCGCCAGATAGTTGAAACTGGTCTTTCTATGCTTGCTCATGCAGCAATGCCAGTATCATATTGGAACGATGCCTTTAGCAATGCTGTGTATCTCATTAACAGGTTACCATCAGCACCTTTAGGATATATCTCTCCTTATGAGAAGCTTTTTCACAACAAACCCAATTATTCTTTTCTTAAAACGTTTGGCTGTTTGTGCTTTCCAAATATTCGGCCATATAATAAAAACAAACTCCAGTTTCGGTCTGTTCCTTGCATTTTTCTTGGCTACTCTACTAATCATAAAGGGTACAGATGTCAAGATAGCAATGGCCGAGTTTACATAGCTAGGCATGTCACGTTTCATGAAAACCAGCCTGGGTTCCAAACAGTTTGTCTCAAACCACCTTCGGTTTCTACAACTCCTCCCACTAGCTCCAAACTAATGGTTCTAGCTCCTAGCTTCAATTCTCCAGTTCAATCTCAAAGTCTTAGCCAACCAAGTTTGACTTCACCATCATGTCTACCTAACTCTCCTGTCCTTTCACACCATAATACCTCTATTTCCCCCATATCACCTACTTCCTTACATGAGTCAGATTCTCAATCACAATCTGTCTCTATCACTATCCCATCTCCCATTACTATTCCACAAAACACCCATGCTATGGTAACCCGCAGCAAAGCTGGCATTTTTAAGCCAAAGGCTTACATAAGTGGTGTTGACTTGTCTTTTGAAGTTCCTCCAGATGTTCATATTGCTATGGCGCAACCTCTCTGGAAGAAAGCAGTTCTTGATGAATTGAATGCGCTTATTCGAAATAACACCTGGACATTGTGTGCTCTTCCTCCTCAACGGAAAACTGTTGGCTGTAAGTGGCTATTCAAGGTGAAAAAGAAAGCAGATGGTACTATAGAAAGGTACAAAGCTCGATTAGTAGCAAAAGGCTTTTCTCAACATGCTGGGACTGATTTTTGGGACACGTTTAGCCCAGTAGTTCGAGCTGTTACTATCCGAACGATTCTTGCCATTGCTGTCATGAATGGGTGGTCACTACGACAGGTGGATGTGAATAATGCATTCCTCAATGGCCAACTTGATGAAGAAGTGTTTATGGATCAACCACCAGGCTTTGAAGTATGCAGCACTGATGGTCATAAATTGGTATGTAAGTTAAACAAGGCGTTGTATGGGTTGCGTCAGGCGCCTCGTGCCTGGTTTCACACGCTTCAACAGTTTGTGGTGAAAAAGCTGGGGTTTTGCGCATCCAAGGCAGACCCTTCGTTGTTCATTCGGCGATCTGGATCAAATCAGATATTTCTAATGGCATACGTTGATGATATTATTCTTACTGGTAACTCCACTCAAGCTATTGATGATGTGATATGTCAGTTACACAACCAGTTTGTTCTTAAAGATTTGGGTCGACTCAGTTTTTTTCTTGGCATTGAGGTGCATCACGTGTCTCATGGATTGCTTCTCACTCAGCGAAAGTATGTTCAGGATATTCTCCAAAAGACAGGGATGGAGGGTGCTGCTAATACACCAACGCCTATGGTCAGTTATCCTAAATTGGTAGCCTCTGATGGTGATCAGACAGTTGATGAACATCTCTATCGTAGCACTATAGGGATGCTGCAATACCTGTGTGTTACAAGACCCGATATCTCATTTTATGTTAATAAGCTAAGCCAGTATATGAATTCACCCGGTGAAGCTCACTGGAAAGCCGTTAAGCGTGTTCTTCGGTACTTAGCTGGTACAATAGATCATGGATTGTTTTTTTCACGTGGACAGTTCAAGTTAGTCTGTTACTCCGATGCAGACTGGGCCTCTTCTGTTGAAGACAGGAGATCTACCACAAGGTATGTTATCTTTCTGGGACCGAATCCAATAGCATGGTGCTCAAAAAAACAACCTGTTGTGTCCAGGTCTTCTACAGAGGCAGAATACCGTAGTTTGGCTAGTTGTGTTTCTGAAATATTATGGGTTCGACAGCTACTTGATGAAGTAGGAGTTTGCAGGCCCATGCACCAACAGTATGGTGTGACAATACGTCGACAGTGTCCATGTCAGCTAATCCAACAAATCATGCCAGAGTAAAACATATTGAAATTGACCATCACTTTGTTCGAGAAAAGGTGGTGGATGGATCACTTCAGGTTAATTTCGTTCCGTCTGCTAATCAGGTTACCGATGTGCTTACTAAGCCTCTAGCTCCCAAGTAGTTTGTAGGTCTGCGCAGTGCTCTTCGAGTAACAACTAAAGATGAGTCAATTGCTTTAGGAAACAAAGAAAACCAGGAGAATGTTAGAGTATTATAAGAAAGATAGTCAGTTAGTAAGCAGTTAGTTGGTTAAGGAGGTTGCAGCAGTTAGTTAATTAGTTGTTGCAGTTGCTGTTACTGTATAAATACATGTACTGATAACTCTTGTAATAAGTGAAAAATATACAAAACGTATTCATTCATCATTTACTATTTGCTTATAGTTTAACAGGTCTCATCAGTCATGCTCTGCGGGAGATACAGATGTCTTAATTGCTCCAACTTCCATATTATGTTAGGTACATAACTATAATTACCTCCAAAAAGAAAAAAAATTCTTAAATCCAAGGTTCGCAAACACCTTAAGTTGCCCAGAGACGAAGGGATATTTGCGCAATCGAATGTAATACGACATAAATTCAAGTATCTAAGATGGATGAGATTACCTATAGCACTAGATAACTTACACCCTGAATATCCAATCTTGTTTCCTTCAAAGCTTAGAACTCTAAGCTTCTTAAATTTTCCAAACATGTACTTCCAAGATCTCTGCCATTTCAGCTTCAGACAAACCAACCAGACCATAGGGACAATATCATCCTCATCTCTTAGACCGGTTCCAAATCAAAATCAAACGGGCTCCAAAAGAACAAGATGGATCTAAGAGGGATACTACTTTTAATGCGCTGAACATGAATGTGTTGATGTACAACAATTCTACGGACTGCCCTCGTATTGGATGGAGACAATGAGGAATCATTGATGATGCTGAGAAAATTTTCTTGCTTTGCTATTGACAGGCAAAGATCTCTCATTATATCGTGCATGTGGCAAGTTTCGATCTTCAAGGTTGGGTCTCTTTCCCCAACTTGAACCATACACCTTTCCACAAGCTCATCTAAGAAGCCTTCTGCAACATCCTCCATAACTTCTGCTCCATTTCCTTCATCCTCTGTTGATGACACAAGGCCTTCTGCAACCCATAGTTGAATCAATCTTTCTGCAGGTATCTGGTAATCTTCTGGAAATTGACTCAAATAAAGGAAACATGGTCTTAAATAAGGCGGCAGATCATCATAACTCAAGGCTAACACATGCTCAATATGTTGGGCACCTCCTTTGCCTTTCTTTAAGTATGATATAGTGTTTTTATGCACAATTTGCCATTCTTGTATTGAACTCTTTGTAGCCAAAATGCCTCCCAATACAATAATGGCTAACGGCAGCCCTGCACATTGATGAACCATTTTCTTCCCCAATTCTTTCATTTTTGCATCAGTTATGTTTTCTGAAAAATAAAAATAAAAAACACAATTATTATTCATCGTCAGCATCACAGACTGCTTTTCATTACTTTGAATAATAAATAAATAAAACATCATCGTATTCGTATGTGATATCTTACAAATTAGGTGTGCTAAATTAAGTGAATTTTAATTTAATTTTTTTATTATCAAATCACTTTAAATGTATAGAAAAAAAGTTATGTTTTTGAAATTTCAGATATAACATACAAAAAAAAATTATTTAAATCTTTAAAAACTCTAAAATTATAAAAAAAGTTTATAATAAAAAATAATTTATATATTATAAAATTGTTATAATATATTTATTTATAAAAAGTTATGACTTAAAAATATGGAGATAATTTATTTATATGCCCATATTATATATCATAAAAACAATATGCTTATTAATAAAAAAAATTTAATTATAATTTATTTATAAAAAATAACTTTCTAAAGTTACCCAAAAAAAAACCCATTATTTATAAGAATTGTTTTCAAAGTTATGGACAATTTAAAAAAGTTATATATTGTAATTTTTTTTTATTTTCTCAAATTAAGTTTATATAAGTTTTTATAATTAAAACTACAAACTATTTGGATAATGAATCCAAATATTAGAAATTCGATATTAATTATGGAAATAGAAAAAGGTGTTCTCGTATAATAACATTTGAGAAAATAGTGTCAAATACAAATATCATATACAGTTGGTAAACTCTTTAATTTAAGACATTTAAGACTTCAAAATGTGATTAAGAAGGCATTTATTGTTCTAAAAAATTATTTCCTTTTATTAACATCACATTAGTATAGAATATAAAAACAAGGTTGCATTGTATCAACATGTTGTCTATTTCATAACTTCAATCATAGGTAAATTTGAGATGATTCATATATCGTAGAGGATATAGAAGAATGAGAACTTAACAATCTTAATGATGTAAATTCAAATTCAAATAATGATGAACTCGATTGACCAACAAATGATGATAATGAGCATATGTTAAATATTAAAAAAAGAATAATTAAACAAATATGCACTAGAATAATTAAATAAAATATGCACTAGAATAATTAAACAAATATGATGATTTTTATTTTTGTTATTTGTTTAAAAAATATTTTTATCATACTAATAATTTTTTCTAATAATTAATATTTTAAAAAATTATATAATTGTGCAATTAAAATTTGTACTATCAAACATGACATAAGAGATTGCAACATAATTACACTTTGTTAACTAAACATGTTTAGGGAATTACAATTCTTTGTAATTGCAAGAGTGTATAATAATTAATAATTACACTTTTATTCAATTATACGTAAAAAAACGTTACATCAAACAAATATCATCAATGTAAAAAAGGAAATATCTATAAAAAAAATAATAATAATCTTAGAAGTAAAATCTCTTAAACTAAAGATCATAAAAGTAAAATAATATCTAAAATTTTAGAAAATTCCAGAAAATCTATAAAAGATATAAATTTATTTTATGAAATTACAAAATAGTTAAAAGCGTTCGAAAACATTCAAAAACTATTTCTAACATTAT
Source organism: Gossypium turneri (assembly GCA_008044935.1). Lineage (NCBI taxonomy): Eukaryota > Viridiplantae > Streptophyta > Magnoliopsida > Malvales > Malvaceae > Gossypium > Gossypium turneri. The sequence goes on from CP032571.1 coordinate 54,301,670, forward strand.
AAAAAAAATTTATATATACAAATTTGAATTATAGAAAATTTAGATTAAAAAAGAAAAAAATATTATTTTTATATACAAAATTTTACTAAAATGAATTTTTTAAATAAAAAGGGAATTTTTTTAAACGTTACTTTTTTCTAAAATTATAATGAAAATAATCACAAGATCAGCATTGTCATTTCTCAAAAAAATAAAAATAAACACATAATATTTCAATATTCCCTGTTAGTTTTTGAAAGAAAACTTAGTCGTTAATTTTTTATGTTGAGGAAAAAATTGCCATTTTTTTTAGAAAATTAAAAAACAATTACAGAAAAAAAAAAAAACACTTCAATGGATTTTGAGCCCAAATTAAAATTTTAATACTAGAAAAAAATCAATTATATAAAAATAATACTTTAAATATTTTTGAATTTATATAAAATAATATTCTTATAAAATCTGTTTTGAATAATTTTAATTTTTAAATTTATATAGAATATAATTATAATTAAAGAAATTCTAAATTGTTTTATAATTTTATGTAATTTTTAGCTTAGTTTTCTTAAGTTTATAATTAAAAAAAGAGAGCTTATTTTGCATTATTATTTTAGAATTGGTTATGATTTCAGAAAAATAATCTGAATTATTTTTATTTTTAGAACTTGTTATGATTTCTAGTTATCAAAAAATAAATTAACAATTTTCTTTTAAAAAGTTTTCAAATCTTAAAAAATACAATTTAATTATCTAATAGTTGTGAGTTAATTTACAAATTTAATACAATTTCAAACTTAAATTAATTTTATAAATATTAAATTATATATGAAAGCGTATTAATGTAGCTTATACGCATTTTCACGTATTAATAAAAATAGAAAAATACGCATTTTCACGTATTAATAAAAATAGAAAAATTTTTACTCTTTAAATTTTACATTAATAAAGGTAAATATATAATTTGACCCTTAAAAATGATAAAATTTTAATTTAATCCTTAAAAAATTACAATTTAGTTTTGGCGCCCTAAAATTTTTTTGGCTACACCCTTGATGTTAATGCAATCCTTTTTAATTATTTATTAAAATATTAATTATGCACTAAATATTTTACTAATTTAAAGCTTCCGAGTTCAGAATTGTTTAACATATTAACTAATCTTAAATGACATATAAGTTCAAATAATTTCAAACTTTCAAAAGCATAATTAAAATATTATGCTATCAAAGAGTTGAGATTTGAAAATATGAAAATTATTTTACTTTTTTGTTAATAGCTTACCTAACATTTACAAATATTATCATAAATTTGATTATTATATATGTAATTATTTAATATTATCTTTTATAACATGTTTACTCATAATTTTTTAATAAAGATTTTATTTTTAAAAAAAAAGCAATGTATACTTGATTGTGAATTAACCTTTTTAATTATCATAATCTAAATTCAAATAAATTAATAAAAAATATACACTTAAATATAGATAACTTAAGGGATAAATCTCAAAAGTACACTTAACTTCAACATATATTGTTATATATAAATTTTGATTTGTGTAATTTTATACATGAAAATTCGATTTAATTCAATTTTTAAAAACTACTAACCCAATTATCGACATAACACTATTTTAAGTTTACATATTGCAAAGATTTGCTTTATAACTTTTAATAGAAAAATATAAATAAAAGAACTTGAGCAATAAATCTAGAATGAAAGATAAATAAGTACCTGTAGAATGTGGGTGTGAAAATGCTATCCTTTGAAATAATTCCCAGCTTTCATCATCGTTTAAACACTGCAGTTCATGTAAGTAGTATCCTCTCCTATCTGCATGCGGAACTATCTCTTTATTTCTAGAGGTGAGCAACAACTTGCTGTTAGTGTTCATTGCAATTGGAAAAGCAGATTTAAGGCTATCCCAAGCATCTATGCTCCAAATATCATCTAATATCACCAAACATTTGTTATCCTTCAAGAAGTTATGCAATATCTCTGCTAATTCTTCATCTCTGTCAGCTATGTTTACAATTTGAAGACTAGATAAAATGTCTTTCCAAACTCTTACTTTTGGCATTGTTGAGAAACATATACCCAAGCCAAGCGATTGAAATGACCAGTAACTTGACTATGCCGGAATATTTTCTTAGCAAGAGTGGTCTTGCTAAGACCACCCATTCTGCATATGGAAACAACCTTGCAACCGCTTTCCTTATCAACAAGAATTGACACCAACTTCTTGATATCATTATGCAACCCAACAACGTTATCGTCGACAATATGAGGATAAGGCCGCCTCAATTCTCGCCTTTGATTTGAAGAACTTGTACCTGCTCCATCCCTTGGCTGATTTACATCATAGGTTTGTAATCGGCTGAAGAAATGCAGAGTTTAATGTGTAAGTTTCTATTTTGAAAATCTTTATTTCTAACTTTACTTTACAGAAGGCTCATCTAGAGTATTCATAGACTCTAACTTCTCTTAATAGACTAGCTAACAACCCAGCTATACTGTAACTGCACTCTAACAGATTTATTTATCTTAACATGCATCCATCTCCTTCTCCGAACAAACCCGAAGAAAATTCCGAAACCTAGTGAAGGACCCAACTGATAGTGGTTTAGTTAATACATCAGCAACTTGATCAGACGCAGGAACTTCACCAACCACAACTGAGCCATCAGCAACCTTTTCACGAACAAAGAATAAATCTAACTCCACGTGCTTGAACTTGGAATGTAACACAGGATTGGCAGCAACAGCAACGGCACTGGAACTATCACACCAGATATTAGGCGGAGCAGTAGACTTAACGTGCAGCTCCTGAAGTAAGGAAAGTAACCACATGAGATCACTGGTTACAGCAGCAAGACTTCGATATTCAGCCTCCGCCGTAGATCGAGACACGACCTGCTGTTTCTTAGACGACCACGAAACGGGATTGGACCCAAAAAATACACAATATCCTGAAGTTGATCGTCGATCATCGAAATCCAACCCCCAATTAGCATCAGAAAACCCAACCAAAGATAATAAACCAGACCGACGAAACGTAATCCCAAAATCAAGAGTTCCAGCCAAATACCGCAATATCCTCTTAAGTGCACCCATATGAACTGTGGTAGGATTATGCATGAACTGGCAAACCCTGTTTACCGCATACGCAATATCAGACCTAGTAATAACCACATACTGTAATGCACCAGCCAAACACCTATACTCCGTCGGATCTGGCAAAGGATCCCGGTCATCCTTAGAAACGTGAGACGAACTAATCATATGTATATGAACACTTTTAGCATTAGACAAGCCACTTCGTTTTAACATATCGTGAATGTACTTTTTCTGACATAAATGAAGACTCCCAGTAGAGGACCTAGTAACCTCAAGACCCAGAAAGTAATGCAGACTTCCCATATCTTTGAGCGAGAATTCATCATTCAGCAGCTTTACAAACCAGTCAATAGAAGATGATAAACCACCAGTTATGATTATGTCATCAACATACACAAGAACATATAGTATGGAGTCAGAGCAAGCCCGAACAAACAATGAAGCATCGGATTTGGAACCAACAAACCCAACTGCCAGAAGAAAAGTCTTTAACTTTTCAAACCATGCGCGAGGAGCCTGACGTAGACCATATAGAGCCTTTTTTAAACGACAGACCAAAGGTTTTCCATCAACTCCAAGCTGTACATATCCCGGAGGTTACTGCATAAACACTTCTCTATCAATATCACCATTTAAAAAAGCATTGTTAACATCCACCTGACGAAGCGACCACCCTTTAGTGACCGTAATTGATAAGATAACCCTAATAGTCGTAGGCTTGACAACTGGACTAAATGTTTCTTGAAAATCACATCCCGAAACTTGAGAACAACCTTTCGTAACCAAATGTGCTTTGCACCGTTCAACCGTACCGTCTGGATTTTTCTTGACTTTGAATAACCATTTGTAGCCAATAACTTTGCGACCTGACGGCATAGAAACAAGTTCCCAGGTACCATTCCGAATGAGTGCATCATACTCAGCTTCAGCAGCAGTCTGCCACTCAGGGCTAGCAAATGCTTCTTCAATCGTTGAAGGTTCACTCACTTCAACTGCAAGAACTTTAGGTTTGAAGATCCCAGCCTTTGATCGAGTAGTCATGGGATGAACATTCGTATCAGGCACCGAAATCTCTGGTTCTATAGGAACAGATGGAATTGAAACAACTGGTGTAGGAGACTGATCATTAGAATATGAATTAGTACTTTCGGAACTAACAGTAACTTCATTTTGAAGACCCGAAGCTTTATTAAAAATCGGAACACTAGGAGAAGTAGTATCTGTTGGATCATCATTAACTTCATTCGGAGAAACCGAAGACCCACTCTAAATACCCGGGCATGCAGAACTAGTAACAATGTTCCTATGATCAGAAACATTAGTCTTAACTACCGGAAAACATGTAGGTACAGTATTTACCTCCCAAGTAGAGCATGATAAAGACGCCGGAGAAAGAAACCGCGATTCATCAAACTCTACATGACGAGATACAATGATTCGACCATCAGGTAAGAGACATTGATACCCTTTGTGGCAAGAGCTGTATCCCAAGAACGTACACGGTTGAGACCGAAAATCTAACTTGTAACGTTGAAATGGCCTCAAATACGGATAGCAACAATAGCCAAAGACCCGTAAATGCTCATAGGTAGGATCACACCCATACAAAGCTCTATACGGAGTCTTACCATCCAGTACTAGTGTGGGAAGATGATTTATCAAATGAACCGCACATGTAAACGCATAGGCCCAAAATTCCATCGAAAGCCTTGCTTGAGCTAAAAGAGTAAGTCCCATTTCCATAATATGTCTATGTTTACGCTCCGCAACACCATTTTGTTCAGAAGTATGAGGACAGGTAATGCGATGAATAATGCCTTGAGCAGCTAAAACTGAGGCAACCGCTCTATACTCCCCGCCCCAGTCACTCTGAAATTTTTTGATAGACTTGCCAAATTGATTCTGCACGAGTTTCTGAAACTGAACGAAACACTTTACAGCCTGTAACTTTTGTCGAATTAAATACACCTAAGTGAACCGAGAACACATATCGATAAATGAGACATAATACCAATTTGACCCAGAAGCAACTGAGGCAGGGCCCCACAAATCTGAAACAATCAAAGAAAAAGGATCAGTATATTCAGTAGTGGAAACAGGAAACGGCAATTTATGAAACTTTCCCTTTTTACAAGCAGTACAAACATCGCTTATATCAACTTTATTCAATTTGAACTGACAATTATCAAGAACATTCTTAACAATCTTCGAAGACGGATGGCCAAGACGTTTATGCCACAGTAAACAAAACTCACTATCAGTAGTCCGAGTTGAGATGTCAACCTGAGCAGTGGATGGATGAAGCGAAACAGGAACAGTAGTATCTGATATGGAGAATTGATTGAGCCCATTATGTATACGGCCTGTCAACAAAATCTCCTGTGTCATGCTGTCCTTAATCACACAATAATTTGAGTGAAACTCAAAGAAAACACCATTATCAGTTGCAAATTGTGATACTGACAATAAATTCTTCCGAATAGTCGGCACACACAGTATATTAGATAATCGAAGTACCCTAGACTTTGTAGCCAAAACACCCTAACCAACAGATGAAATCATAGCAGGCGAACCATCACCCATTAAAAGAGAAGACGTACCTGAATATGGATCGACATCATGTAGTGCCGAAGGATCTTGACACACGTGATTGCTGGCACCCGAATCAGGATACCAAGATGATGAGCCAACCGGCCTCGGAACCGGAGAGTCAGACTCATCTCCACTAATTCCACGTAGTGTAGAATTTATATGCGAGCTAGAGATCGACGGATCAGAGTAATTAGAAGTATGTAAACTACCCAATCGAGGAAATCCAATACATGGATTTGATGCCGAGAAAACACGAGCCCGTGGCTTAGTCTGCCATGGAACACCTATATTATCTGATGGCTTTGATGGCCCAACTGCACATTATTCGAAACATGATTAGTAGCTATGAAAGGATTATCACCAATATTTGGCCCAATACCATCCTTCGGCCCAACACCACCATTCGGCCCAACAGTACCATCAATCCCATCATGTGGCCCATAATTTTGAGGCCTATAACCAACACCACCATTCGGCCCAACAGCACCATCAATCCCATAATGCGGCCCATACTCTTGAGGCCTATATGTTCGGTGCTCATTGGGCTCCCTATGCGGTCTGGGCCAACAATTTTGCCTAACATGAGATGGACCATACGGCCCCACCTGTTGCTCATGAAATGCATTAGTCCCATCAGCAAGCCACTTTTGACCATAATCATAATTTTGACCAGAAACATAATTTTGACCACTTTCAAAATAATTTTGACCAGGGTTAGAAAACCTAGGCCTTGTATTTTGCTGTGCGGACCATCCCCGAGGACCAAAAGCATTAGGAGCCTGCGGCGAAAATGGCGCCTGAGATGTGTCATCATGGTGATAGCGATAATAACACCTCTAAGCAACATGGCCGAACCTCGAGCATATCTGACATTGAAGTCACGGCTGAAAGTTCCTACCACGGCCACGAGATCCCGAACGGCCTTCACGCAACTAGCCATCCTCGACCGACAGCGAAGATTCCTCCACAAGATTTACCGCATAAACAACTTCTTGAGAAGCCTGCGCCTGCCTGTTCTCACACTCAACGAGCGCAGCCACTAAATGCTGAAACGGCAGAGGAGTCGGCGATAGCGAGGTAGAAGAAACAATACCTTCAAACTCTGACGGAAGACCCGCAAGCAAGACCGCCGTGCGTTCCGCCATCGAATTAGGATCACTAGACGCTGCCAAAAGTGCACAAATACCTTTCAACTTAGTGACATAATCACGGATCGACATATTACATTTTTTTAGAGAATGAAGTTCATGACGCAGACGCGACTGCTTGAGATCCCTATCTGCCACAAACAATTCCAACGTCGTCGTCCACACATCCAAGGCCGATTGAACCTCCGAGAACGAACTCAAAATCGATAAACTTATAGTAGAGAGAAGCCAAGACGTGAGAAGATTGTCTTGCTGTTGAAAGGCAGATGACGCCGGATTCAAAACCAGAGCACCGTCTGGTGCAGTGACGAACTTCGACGGAGCTGTAACAGAGCCATCAAGAAAGCCAAACAGTTCATATCCATTAACAATAAATCGAACCTGTTGTTTCCATTGAAGAAAAGATCCTTCATCAAGCTTAACAACATCGTGCCGAGGGAAAGAATTGACCACACGATCAGTAGCAAACGCGGCTCCACGAGACTTAAGCGACTCCGAGGCAGCAGAAGTATCGTTAGCGTTAGCCATGAACAAGACTCACCTAGCGACTGATACCATGAAGAAATGCAGAGTTTAATGTGTAAGTTTCTATTTTAAAAATCTTGATTTCTAACTTAACTTTACAGAAGGCTCATCTAGAGTATTTATAGAATCTAAATTCTCTTAACAGACTAGCTAACAACCCAGCTATACTGTAACTGCACTCTAACAGATTTATTTATCTTAACATCGGCGAGTCAATCGGGTGATTCTGGATGTGATTTTCTGAATCTCGCACTTGGTTTGGCAGAGCAACCCTCCCTCGTTAAGGATGCAAGCAAATCTTTTGATGACATTAGAGAAACCTCATTTCCTTCTAGGTGCAACTTTGAGAGTAAAACTCTCGATCACATCTTCGGCATCGTACGCCAATTCTCTGATTTCATTAATACTGGTGCGCACCACCTCATTATCAACTTTCCTCGCGTCTGCCTCCTTCAGGAAACTTTGTATCCATTTAAGCTCCTTTTGCAAATCCTCAACTTGGTCCTTCACGCCCATCAACGATGTGACTTCCTGAGTTAGTAATCTCCCAACAGTCTGGACAACAGATGAAATGGCTGAGAAATCCATGATTTTTGTTTTTCAAAAAAATTCAAAGCAAAGAAAATCTTTGTTTTCTGATAACATTGATATTGCCCCTTTATGGTGTTCAAAGTTTTAAACAAAGAATTAATCTTGCTTGTGGAACGGGTTTCAGTGATTTAAAATGTTGCACAAAAGATTAAGAATAAAATATTAATTATTAACCATTCCCAGCTGCAAGCTTGAAGCAAAGAACAAACGGGAACACGATAAACTTTGTTCGCTAAAGGGAAAACCAACTCCTGCTTTAATATATTATGCATATCACTAAACCACATTAATCAATTTACATTGGCTTAATATATGTTACTTTTAACCCCAAAGAGTATTCTCTCAAGTCTCAGCTCAGGAAACTAAACGCAAGCTTGAACCTTAAGTAGTAGGAATAGAATACTGGTTTGCCCCCACCAAAGCAATTATCATTAATTCATCACTATTAATTGTCTCCATAAAGCTAAAAGAGCAAGAAAAATATTTCATTCATACAAATTAAAGAAACGGAATCATCTACTTTTCTTAATGGTTCCTTTTAATACAAACTATAATTCTAATAACTCTATTGTGGGTGTGCCGTCAATATATATTTGGGAAAACTAGAGAAGAAACAGAATCGACATCAGGACGAGGAGGAGCACCACGTCATGATGACGCAACAAACAACGTCCAGACGAGTCAATATTCCTCGTCATGACGTGATGACTTGTATTTAACTTAAATTGGGTTTCTTCTCACAATTAAACTCTAATTAGTCTAGTAATATTTCAGTCATATTAGATTTTAATATTAGCCTATTTAAAGGGTCTTTGTAACCATGTTTAGGGAGTTAACAGAATATCCCTTATGTAAGATTTGATGAAGAGTTTTGGGGGGAGTTTTTGAAAGAGTCTTGTATTTCAGATTCAGGGTTTATTTGTTTCTCCATCTTATACTTTCCTTTTTTTGGTTTTTATCATTTTAGTAAATTTTTTTCTTGTGATTTTTATCTTATTTGGAGGAGTTTTTCACGTAAAAATTTGTATGTTTGATCTTCTCTACATTTTCTATCTCGTTGTTTATACAGGTCGATCCCCAACAAATTAGTATCATAACCTAGTTCAACTTTCACAAGTTGACTCGTTCAAGATAGCAATAATGAGATTCGACATTGAGAAGTTTGACAGAATCATAAAGTTCAGCTTGTGGCAAGTTCGGATAACGAAAATTCTGGTTTAAAATGGTCTGAAAAAGCTCGTAGATGCGAATCAAAAGAGTAGGAAGAGCTTGATGAGAAGACACTTTTAACAATTCAGTTGTACCTCACTAACAATGTTTTGTCCATACTTACGGAGTATGGAGAAAATTAGAAGCCCTTTATTTGACAAGATCTATTGCAAATCGCTTGGTATTTAAACAATGATTATACACGTACCTTATGGATGAATGTGAGAACCATAGGGTCAATCAATTTGTTACTTTATTGAACGATCAGAAGAAAGTTGTGATTAATATAGATGATGAAGATCAGACTATGCTATTATTGTGCTTTTTGCCCCATTCATATAAAACTTTTAGGGAAACCTTGATTTATGGTAGAGATAAACTCTAATTTGAATATGTGAAGGGCAACTTTTTGAGTAAGAAAAAACTATATAATGAGTTAGGTTTGGGTAGCAAGTCTGGTAGTCAAGCCTCACTTTTGATTACTAGAGGCATGCAACAGCCTAAGGATTTAGTTCGAAACAAATTTAGATCAAGATCGAAGTCGAGGAATCGTGACAAGACATGTTACTACTGTAAGAAGTTGGGTTACATAAAGGCAGAATATTATAAGTTAAAAAGTAAAAACAGAAGGGCTACTAAGAGCGATGAGAAACAGAAGGTTGAGGCAGCCAATGCTAGTGTAGCCGAGAATAATGGTGATGATTGGTTACTAGTGTCTACGATTGAAAGGTCTAAGCCTACATATGAGTGGATTCTAGATTCGGGGTGTTCTTTCCATGTGTCTAATCAATGACTTATTCTCCACATATAGTTCAGTTGAAGGTGGAGTTGTGCTTATAAGGAACAATTCACCTTATAAGGTAATCAATATTAGTACCATTCAGATCAAGATTTACGACGAAATTATCAAGACACTTTCAGATTCAGGCACATGTTTGATGTAAAAAAGAATCTCATCTCCTTGCGAAGTTTATACTTGAAGGGTTGTAAGATCGTCATGGAGTCAAGCAACATTAAGGTATCTTATGGAGTTCTCGTTCTGACGAGAGGTCAAAAGACTAATAGTTTTTATGCTTTACAGGATTTAACAATGATCGGTAAAACATCAATTTCCTTATGTGTTAAGGAGTCAGAGTTGACTCATTTGAAGTACAAGCGACTTGGTCATACAAGCGAAAAAGGCATGACTTTTTTGAATAAGAGAGGTTCTCTCTCAGGTGTAGGAATTGGAAAAGATAAAGCACTGTGTTTATGGGAGGAATTGGAAAAGATAGAGCACTGTGTTTATGGGAAGTAGACACAAGTCAACTTTGATTTGGCAGTTTAGAAAACTAAAAGTCTTCCAATTACAAAGTTCAAGTACTGCTTGGACTTGGTTAATATCCTGTAAAAATCAAGTTATGCCCTTATATGACCCGACAAAGAAGATGTTACGTAAATGCAAGTCAAACAGAATCGACGTCACGACGTGGAGGAGCATGACGTCATGCCATGTATTCAACTTAAACCGAGTTTTTTCTTTCAATTAAACTCTACTATCTTTTTCCAATTAAACTCTGATTAGTTTAAGAATATTTTAGTCATATTAGGACTTTAATATTAGCCTATTTAAAAGATTTTTATAACCTTGAGAGAGTTTTATATTTTGGATTCAGGGTTTATTTGTTTTTCTATTTTGTACTCTTTTTTCAATTTTCTGCCGTTTTAGTGAAATTTTCTTTACCCATGGTTTTTATCCTCTTCAGATGAGTTTTTACGTAAATATTTCTCTGTTCGATCTTCACTTCCTTTTCTATCTCGTTGTTTATACGGGTAGATCCCCAACATCAATACTATATGTATTGTTTTGATTATAAAGGGACAAAAAGAATCCCCCGAGACCTTTCATGGTTGGTTAGATAAAATTAAACTTTTTAAACAAACATAGTTAGTCTTCAAATAAATATCTCAGTTCAACAATTTTTATTTCTTTTTGAAAGCAAATTTACAATAATGCAGACTGAATTACAGATCGAAACTCTTTTTAGAAAATGATTGAAGTATGAATTTTTAGGATGAATTTGGTGCTTGGAAATTTAGGATGTTATTTTTTGAGGGAAATTCTGTACTAATTTATGACATTGTAGGGCGTGAGTCCACTCGAATTAAGTGATAACCAGAACCAGGGGAGGAAGAAACAAAAATGAAAAGGGGAGACATAAAAGCATTGGTAAAGAGAAATAAAATGAACAAGCTAGCTAAACAATATTGGATTTGGAAGGTAAGAGGCAAGACAAAAGAAAAGCAAAAGTTGAAATTTAGTGCTTTTTTCTTTTTCTTTTTAAGTGTATATAATATTCGAAACTATAAAGTAGAGAAATGGAAAAGCATAAGTTGAGATTAATCTTGCTTATGGAACAGGTTTAAGTGATTCTCGTTACAATGTTATTGGATTGCATTTCTTTTATGTTGAAATCAAATAATTAAGTGATAGCCAAAAACAGGAGGGGAAGAAACAAAATTAAAAGGAGAAGCTGAGGAGTCATACTATTGATAATAATAAGAGTATTTAACTACAAGTTTTAGACCAAACCAAAGAGGTTCCATTGATCAAATAACATCCAGATACACAATTTTACAACATAAACCAATGGCAGTCCCTCATTTTACCTGCAAAATCAATACAAGTCATTATTAAACTTGGGTTGAAATCAATCAATCTGATTATTTTCTGAATAAAAAGATTATCAAATGAAATATTAACAAAATTGTACAAGTACTTGTCCTCATGATTTAAGAAACGTAGTTTCAAATTCATTACCTTATTGATGCGTCGAATTGAGCACGACACCATCCTTGACAATAGGTTCTCCTGAAAAAAGAATGTCAATTTCATTGATTTACAAAGATTCCAAATTTGTAAAACTATGCATACTCTATTTTTCTCCAGTCACCAAATTCTACGCAAATTATTTCAAAGAGTATGGATGAAAGTAGAATGAAGTTGACAGCTCTACTGGGGAGAAAAATAGATTATAAATGCATACCCTGAATTCATAAGTTTTTAATCAAGAAGAAGTGATAAATTTCTCACATTGTAGATAGCATAAAATATGAAAGAAGGAATGTGTTGGACTTTGTTGAAATCTTCTCTTTCTTGCACCATTTTATCTTTAAATTCCTAAGTTCTTCACAACCACTAATCTTCAAATGGCGTAGAGCAGGCACGGCTCCTTCTTCCATCTTCCACTCCTTCAAATTCTGAAGCCCACTAAGGTTTAGAGACTCAAGTTTAGGAAAATGGAGTGCAGAGCAAACCATTTCCTTCCCAATGAAAGCATACACATATAATTCCATAACCCTTAAATTGGGCAGCTTCTCTAGTGTTGGCATAGGATCTTCCACAAGCATGCACCCTATCAAGTGTACATATGCGGTACTCGAAGAGAAATGGTGAAAATCTGGTAACTTCTCTATCATCAACTTACACAAATTAACACAACTTGAAAGGAGGTGAGCTAATACTTTTGGATCTATTCCTTCATCATTCCAAAAAGACAAGGACCGAAGGCAGTCACTTGCTATAATTGGCAGATTCTTATCCAGCTCCTCCTTAAAATCATCAATACTGAATGGCCCAAGAATCCCCAACTTTCTAAGTTTTGTGAACTTGGAAAGATCTGCAACGAAGCAGTTCCTTGTGTTGAAGTTGATTAGTGTTAAAATGTTTGTCAACTTGTGCAACTTCAATTTGGTCTTATCAGTCATCGTCAGCGGGAGATAATGCCTTAATTGTTCCAACTTCCATATTATGTTAGGCACATTCACAGCACCATCATCAGCATGTAAGTCTTAAATCCAAGGTTTGCAAACACCATAAGTTGCCTAGAGAAGAAGGGATATTTGGGCTGTTGAATGCAATACCACATAAATTCAAGCATCTAAGCTGGATAAGATTACCTATAGCACTAGATAACTTAAATCCCGAATATCCTTCCCCTCCTTCTTCAAAGCTTAGAACTCTAAGCTTCTTAAATTTTCCAAACATGTACTTTCAAAATCTCTTCCATTTCAGCATCACACAAACAAAAGAGACCAAAAAGCAAAAATCATCCTCATCACTTAGACAGGGTTCCAAATTCAAGTCAAACGGGTGCCAAAAGAACAAGATGGATCTAAGAGGGATACTACTTTTAATGCGCTGAACATGAATGTGTCGATGTACAGCAATTCTACAACTGCCCTCGTATTGGATGGAGACAATGAGGAATCATTGATTATGCTGAGAAATTTTTCTTCCTTTGCTATTGACAGGCAAAGATCTCTCATTAGATCGTGCATGTGGCAAGTTTTAACCTTCAAGGTTGGGCATCTTGCCCCAACTTGAACCATACACCTTTCCACAAGCTCATCTAAGAAGCCTTCTGCAACATGCTCCATAACTTCTCCTCCATTTCTTTCATCCTCTGTTGATGACACAATGCCTTCTACAACCCATAGTTGAATCAATCTTTCTGTAGGTATCTGGTAATCTTCTGGAAATTGGCTCAAATAAAGGAAACATGATCTTAAATAAGGCGGCAAATCATCATAACTCAAGGCTAACACATGCTCAATATGTTGGGCACCTTTGCCTTTCTTCAAGTATGGTTTAGCATTTTTATGTACAATTTGCCATTCTGATGAAGTTGGTCAGTATGAAGTAAACACTCGATAGCAAGCAGGCCATGAAGACCAAGCCATACAGGAGCTGCTGATGCAAGCTTATTTTGCTCATTTTGTAATTTCTAGTCAATGAAATGTAATTAGTTCATTTAGAACTATGTTAGGTAGATGATTGATGTAATTTGCTATCATATGAGCTGTTAATTCAGCTTTACTTGTATGCACAAGTTAATTACTTCAAGTTTCAATGTTTAGTGGTGTTAAGTAACCATTAGGTGAATGTTTACTATTTTTGATAAGCTTAGAGCTTGATTTATGTATTGGCATTTTGCCACTGTTAATTCTATGAATGAATCAAGTTTTGTTCATCAAATACTCTCTATTTTTCTAACTTTTTCTTCTTTTTCTTTTGCTCGAATTCATTTGTTTGCTCAGCAAGCATCGAGGCTTGTTGCACAAGACGCTTACCGAGTCTGTTATTTCTGTTAGTGCACTAACAATTGGTATCAGAGCCTATTTCTTAAGGGACCTGGTATTCAAAGAATGGCTTCATCAAACTTTTCACCAGCTGCACCATAAGTCTTCAATGGGGAAGGCTATCACATATGGGTGGTCAAAATGAAGACCTACCTGCAGGCTTTCGATCTGTAAGAGGTGGTCAACTCTGATGTTAAACCAGAGCCACTTAGAGCCAATCCAACAGTGGCTCAGATAAGGCAGCATGCTGATGAGAGGACCAAGAGGCATAAGGCCATGTCCTGCATACAGAACTCAGTGTCAGATGTGATTTTCACAATGATTATGGCCTGTGAAACACCAAAGCAGCCCTGGGATAAGTTGAAAGAGGAGTTTCAAGGGACAGAGAAGACAAGGCAGCAACAGTTGTTAAATTTGAGGAGAGAATTCGAGAACTTGAAGATGAAGGAAGAAGAAACTGTCAAGCAATATTCTGACAGGATTATGGCTGTGGTAAACAGCATAAGGTTCCTTGGTGAGTAGTTGAGTGAAGCTAGGATAGTGGAGAAGGTGATTTCAACATTACCAGAGAGGTATGAGGCAAAAATCTCATATCTCGAAGACTCAATGGACTTGACTAGCATTCCCTTGACAGAGCTTATCAATGCTCTTTATGCACAAGAGCAGAGAAGAGCTAGCAGACTGGAGGAGCACCAGGAAGGTGCCTTTCAGAAAAAAACCAATACTGCCTATAAAGGCAAGAAGACCAGGAAAAATAGGCCTAAGCCTGATGCTGCAAGGAGCAACGACTAACCTTGCAGGCATTGCAAGAGGCCTGGTCATCCAGAAGAAAAATGTTGGTTCAATCCAGATGCTGTATGCCAGCATTGTAAAAAGAAGGGTCATGCTGAAAGAGTCTGCAAAAGCAAGGCCAAATCAAGGCAGAATCAGTTTCAACAGATGAAAGCTGAGGCTCGAGTAGCCAAGGAGGACAGTGACCAAGAGGAGTAAGTTTTTACTGTGTCATGCTCAGCTGCACAGGAGAGGCTCTCATCTGGTCAGTTTCTAGACAGTGGATGCACCAATCACATGACACCTGATGCTGCAATCTTCAAATCTTTAGACAGAAGCTGCAGAACCAAAATCAAAATAGGTAATGGCCACTTTATTCAAGCTGAAGGCAAGGGTGATGTGCTGATATGCACTCCTACAGGTGCCAAAGTGATTTCAAATGTACTCCTGGTACCTGAAATTGACAAAAACCTACTCAGTATAGCTCAACTGCTGGAGAAAGGTTATTCTGTGATGTTCAAAGATAACCAATGCCAAATCAGTGATCCAAGTGGATCCAAGCTGATGACAGTCCCTATGACTGATAAGAGCTTTGTAGTTGACTGGACAAAGGAGTCAGACACTGCCTACACAACTACAACAGTTGAATCTAAGCTTTGGCATCAAAGGTTTGGACATGCCAATTTCAGATCAATGGCTCAAATGGTCAGAGAAGGGTTAGCTAAAAACTTCACCAACATAGTGGAGCATGATGATGTGTGTGAAGTATGTCAGCTAGACAAGCAGGCTAGACTTCCATTTCCCTCGAATCAAGCCTAGAGAGCCTCTGAAAGATTGCAATTGGTGCACACTGATGTGTGTGGCCCCATGAAGACTGAGTCATTAAGTGGAAATAGGTATTTCATATTGTTCATTGATGATTTCTCGAGATATTGTTGGCTTTACTTCTTGAAACAGAAATCAGAGGTGGCCTCTGTGTTTTGGAAGTTTAAAACTGCTGCTGAAACTGAAACAGGTTGCAAGCTAAAGACCATAAGGTCTGATAATGGGACTGAGTATACCTCAGCTCAGTTCCAAGCCTTTTGTGATAAGGCAGGCATCAAACATCAGCTTACCAACACTTATACACCTCAGTAAAATGGTGTGAGTGAAAGGAAAAATAGGAGTTTGATGGATATGGCTAGGTGCCTGGTGATTCAGAAGAATCTGCCTAAAGCTCTACGGGCAGAAGCAGTTAACACTGCAACATACATTCAAAACAGGCTTCCAACCAAGGCTTTGGACCAGAAGACTCCATTCGAGGCCTGGTTTGGATTCAAACCATCACTGGCTCATATGAAGGTCTTTGGATGCATCTGTTATGCACATATACCTACTGTTAAAAGGGACAAATTGTCTAAAAGGGCTCGACCTGGTATTCTGGTAGGCTACAGCACCGTTAAGAAGGGCTATAGGATCTTGGATCCTTCAACAAATAAGTGTCAGTGAGTAAGGATGTGGTATTTGATGAAATGTCATGTTGGAACTGGGAAAGACATGAACCTGAGGAAGTTTCAGAAGAACTTGCAGCAGATCAAGCTGAGCCAGACCAAAATGGTCCTGAAATGGACATTGATGATGAACCAGTCAGGGGAACAAGACCATTGACTGAGATTTATGGAAGGACTCATGTAGCCATAGCTGAACCAAGCAACTTTAAAGAGGCTGAAGCTCAGCAAGGGTGGAAGCAGGCAATGGCTGAGGAGATCAGCATGATTGAGAAGAACCAGACCTGGGAATTGGTTGAAAGGCCAGTCAAAAGGAAGGCAATTGGGGTGAAATGGGTGTACAAAGCCAAGCAAAATGCTGATGGAACCTTGAACAAACTGAAAGCAAGGCTAGTTGTCAAGGGGTTCAGTCAGAAATATGGGCTGGACTACCTGGAGACCTTTGCACCAGTGGCCAGGCTTGACACCATCAAACTACTGATTGCCTTAGCAGCACAGCTTGAATGGAACATCCATCAACTTGATGTGAAGTCAGCTTTTCTGAATGGCTTCTTAGATGAAGACATTTATATTGATCAACCACAAGGGTTTGAGATAGCTGGCAAAGAGCACATGGTCTATAAAATGAAGAAGGCCCTATATGGCTTAAAACAGGCTCCAAGGGCCTGGTACTCCAGAATCAATGGCTACTTGATTGATTTGGGATTTGATCGAAGCAAGAGTAAACCAACACTGTATGTCAAGAAGGAAGGGGCACAAACACAGCTCATTGTGTCCCTGTATGTTGATGACCTGCTGGTGACAGGAGGAGATCAAACAATGCTGGTCAATTTCAAGACCAAGATACAGGAGGTGTTTGAAATGTCTGATCTAGGGGAGATGTCCTATTTTCTTGGAATGGAGGTGTCACAAACATAAAATGGGATATTCCTAAGTTAGAAAAGCTTTGCCACAAAGATTCTGACCAAGTTCTCCATGCAGAACAGCAAGGCAACTAAAACTCCTGTTGCTGTTGGAGAGAAACTATCGAGCCAAGGTGAATTTAAGAGAGTTTGTGAAACTACCTACAGAAGTCTAGTTGGTTGTTTGTTATACTTAACTGCCACTAGGACAGACATAATGTATGCTGTAGGATTGCTCTCAAGATTCTTGCATTGCTGCAATGAGAAGCATTTTCAGGCTGCAAAAAGAGTGCTCAGATATATCAAAGGCACTTTAAGCTATGGTTTGAAGTATAGCAAGAAAGAAAATCTGAAGCTGGTTGGCTATACTGATAGTGACTGGGCTGGCTCGATAGATGATATGAAAAGCACCTCAGGGTATGCTTTTAACCTTGGTTCAGCCATGTTCTACTGGAGCTCGAAGAAGCAAAGCCTGGTGGCTCAATCTACTGCTGAAGCAGAGTATGTGGCAGCAGCAAGTGCTGTCAACCAAGCCATTTGGCTAAGGAAAATCTTGGCCGATTTGAATGTGCATCAAAGAGAAGCAACAGAGATCTTTTGTGACAACCAATCTGCTTTTGCAATTGCTAAAAATCCAGTGTTCTATGGAAGAACAAAGCATTTCAGCATTAAGTTGCATGTTGTTTGAGAAATGGAGCAAGCACAAGAGATAAAGCTGATTCACTATAATTCAGAGGATCAACTTGCTGACATTCTAACTAAAGGTCTTAATGTCACAAGGTTCGAGCATTTGAGAGGAAAATTAGGTGTTTGCACCATACTAACCAAGGAGGAGTGATGAAGTTGGTCGGTATGAAGCAAACACTCGATAGCAAGCAGGCCATGAAGACCAAGCCATGCAGGAGCTGCTGATGCAAGCTTATTTTGCTCATTTTGTAATTTCTAGTCAATGAAATGTAATTTAGTTCATTTAGAACTATGTTAGGTAGATGATTGATGTAATTTGCTATCATATGAGCTGTTAATTCACCTTTGCTTGTATGTACAAGTTTATTACTTCAAGTTTCAATGTTTAGTGGTGTTAGGTAACCATTAGGTGAATGTTTACTGTTTTTGATAAGCTTAGAGCTTGATTTATGTATTGGCATTTTGCCACTGTTAATTCTATGAATGAATCAAGTTTTGTTCATCAAATACTCTCCATTTTTCTAGCTTTTTCTTCTTTTTCTTTTGCTCGAATTCATTTGTTTGCTCAGCAAGCATCGAGGCTTGTTGCACAAGACACTTGCCGAGTCTGTTATTTCTGTTAGTGCACCAACACATTCATGTATTTAACTCTTTGTAGCCAAAATTCCTCCCAATACAATGATGGCTAATGGCAACCCTCGAGAGGTATTAACCATGTCTTTCCCCAGCTCATACAGTTTTGGATCAACTGTGTTTTCTGTAAAATAACAAGCAATAAGAACATCAAATTACTTCTCTTCACTACATCTTCCGTAGCTTTTGAATAAATAAGTTAATTGTTTGGTTAACACTTGAATAACAATAATGCTTTTCTGGATCTTGATATCCTCCAGCACTATTTTAAGGGTAAGCTGCTGAAATTTAAATTATATTTTGATGAATGAACTTTAATCTATTTTGAAAGAGTCACTAACATTATCAAATTGTATATTTAATTACTAGACCATTAATGAAGAAATGACAAGTTGACATGATACTTAAATAGTCATTTAAGATAAATTTTTTTATCAACTTACACATCTCATCTCTATACTTTTTCTTTTAAAGCAATTTAATTACTTTTTTTTCCCTATTTTTAACTTTTTTTTTTCTTTGATTTCTTTCATTTCCTAACAAAAGATTTAAGAAGCCAAGGACATAAACTTAGTTTGTTGATTGATATTATTTGTATATTATAATTTCTAGTAGCGAAAGAGATAAACTTAGGTGTTGTATAATAAATTGAAATTTTAAGTACTTAAAATCAAGTACCATAAAATCTGGTGCAATAATATCGGACCATAAAATTGATTTGGTATTTGAATCGACTTAAAACACAATATACAGAAAAAAAATTGTACATTCAATCAAATACCAAATCCATTAATAAAATTTATAATTTCACTGATTTAAATTGCACCATAAAATCGATTTGGTATTTGAATCACAATCAAAGCTTCATGAGTATAATTGTACCATAAAATTTCATGTATCAAATTGCACTTTCAATCAAAGTTTATTTGTAGTTTTGGGGATTTATCCCATAGTTTAGTTAATTTTAGATGTTGATTGAAATTTCACTCAATTGGCACCATTGCTATTGCAACAATGAAAAGGATGTGATTTCAAGTGTATTTAAACCCATTTTCCCTCCGATTTAAGGATTTAGAAGGTTTATGTGTAAATGTAGGCATTATATAAAAAATTAAAATTAAAATTAAATAAATTAATCAAAATTATATTTAAATTTTATTAATTTTAAGCTAGATTAATACCTTGTGAAGACCATTATTAAATATTTATTAATTTAAATAATAAAATACATATTCAGATAGAATAAATTTGTTAAGCAAAAATATTAAGTTTTAAAGTTAACACTATTATAGATAATAAGTGGGGGGGGGGGAGTATTGTATCAATACATTCTTTTTGAGTTTACTAAAATTAATATATCAAATAAAATATTGTTTCAAAACAATAAATAAATTTAGAAATTTAGTACTTAACAAAAAAATACTATTAAATATAAGGATAAACAATATATAATCTCTGAACTTGACATTTTTTTTCAATTTTATTCGTGAACTTTTTTTATTTACATCAGTCTTGAAACTTGACAACTTGTTTTTACTTTTGATCCCTAAACTTGAATTTCATTAAAGTTTGATGACGTGGCATTCTAAGATTGCATCACTTGAAAATTTAAAAAAAGAAAATTATATAAAATGTAAAATTTTTAGATTTAAAAAAAAAATTAAGTGATGATATAGTATAATCTCAAAGTATCACATCATCGTGCATTAACTAAATCTAAGTTTAGGGTCCTATGAAAACTAGCCAGGTTCCAAAACTAATATAGACCAAAAAAAATTCAAGGACTTAGATGAAAAATATTTCCATGTTATTTTATGCCTTAAATATATGAAAATTTTTAATTTGCAATTTAGCTTTTAATCTATACCTTATCTACAATTCACAGTTACATTCAATTAGATACTTTACCCGTTAAAGAAGTATGAGATGACATTTTTAGGTTGGTAAAACATTGGCATCACATATCACTCTCCTTATTACAAGTGAAGAAAGAGAAACAAATAATAGAAATGGTTTTAAAACCTAAAGTTTAGAAGAATTTAATAAAATATTTTTAAATCTTAAAATATTGTTAATTATAAACATTTTAAAAAGATGGAGCTGAAAAGGTCTATATTTTTGAAATTTTTAATATTTAAAATTCCAATAAATATTTGAAAATTAAAAATTTTCAAAACAATCGAAAAACATAAAAAAATATTTATGTTTTTAAAATTTTATTTTCTTTCTTATTTTTAAAATAAATTTTAATTTTTTTCTCATTCTCCACTATAATGAGAGTGACACGTGATGGGAGTGGCACATGTCAATATGTCATTGACTATGAAAACGTCACATCATTCTTCATTATATTGAATTATAATTAAGTGACAAAAAAGGGATAAATAACCATTAAAAGCCCCTTTATTTTTAAAATTATCAAAATGGGTCAGGTTTTGAATTAATTACCGAAATAGACCATTTCCCTCAAAAACGCATCCACGTCAGCGCGTTGTCAAGGAATAAAGTAGGAAAACGCTTCCTCAAGGAAGCGCTTTGTCCATGTGGACAGAAAATGCTTCCTTGAAGGAGCACTTTGTGTCCACGTGGACAAAGTGCTTCCTCAAGGAAGCACTTTTCTCGTTTTTTAAGAGTTAGGGTTTTTTGCTATTAGAGCTAGGGTTTTAGGGGTTTTGAGTTTTTAGATTTTAGGGTTTAAGGAAAAAATTAAATAAATAAGGGTTTAGGGTTTAGAGTTTCTTAATTAAATTAATTATAAATTTTAAAAAATAGATTAGGGTTTAGTGTTTATGGTTTTTAAGGAAAAAATTAAATAAATTAGGGTTTAGGGTTACTTGAGTAAATTAATTATAAATTAAAAAATTAGATTAGGGTTTAGGGTTTTTAAGGAAAAATTAAATAAATTAGGGTTTAGGGTTACTTGAGTAAATTAATTATAAATTTTAAAAAAAATTAGATTGGAGTTTAGTATTTAGGGTTTTAAGGAAAAATCAAATAAAACTAGTTGTTATTCGTTATATATTTTAAACTCTTCTAAAAAAATAAACTAATAAAATTTAATGTTTTTAGTAAAAATTAAATTTATTAAAAGAATTTTTTAATAATAAATTAAAAATAAAATATATAATGAATTTTTGTATTTTCAAATTTTAAAATAGAAAAATATTTTTTTTATGAAAAACAGAAAAAGAGTTAAAAGTTTATATATATATATATATATTAAATTTATCTTTTCCTGTAATTTTAAATTTATAATAAATTAAAAATATTAATATAATATAATATGCAAAAAAAATACATGAAATTTAATATAATACAATCATATTAATAATAGAATATTTTAGGGATAATAATTCCTTAATTAAGGTCTTAAGATCATGGGTAAATATTTCATTGATTGTTAGTGAATGATTTATAAATAAGTATTAATAACTTTATTTAATGGAATTTAACATAAATTTTAATATTTTAATATTTAATATATATTTTAAACTGTAAAAGTTTAAATTCAAAATTCGAGAAAAAATATAATAATTGTAATCAATATTTAACTATATTTAAATAAAGTTAGACTTAATAAATAATTTATAAATAATTTCTAATTTTTTAAATTTATAATTAATTTAATTAAGAAATCCTAAACCTTAAACCCTTATTTATTTAATTTTTTCCTTAAAACCCTAAAATCTAAAAACTCAAAAACCCTAAAACCCTAACTCTAATTGCAAAAAACCCTAAATCCTAAAAAACGGGGAAAGTGCTTTCTCAAGGAAGTACTTTGTCCACGTAGACACAAAGCGCTCCCTCAAGGAAGCGTTTTCTGTCCACGTGGACAAAGTGCTTCCTTAAGGAAGCGTTTTCCTGCTTTATCCCCTGACAACGTGCTGACGTGGACGCGTTTTTGGGAGAAATGGTCTATTTCGGTAATTAATTCAGAACCTGGCCCATTTCAGTAATTTTAAAAATAAAGGAGTTTTTGTTGGTTATTTGCCCGACAAAAACGTATATTAACCTATAAACTAACTTATATTTCAAATCATATTAAAAATAAGAAAAGTTAATATTTACCTAACCATTAATTTTAATCTAAACTTTCCAAACTTATTGAAAATAATTGGGAAGTATTAACAATATCTAATTGCTTTAAAGAATGTGTTTGGATAAAGATTTTTAAAATTTTTTAAAATCTTAAATGCTACTATTTTAGAATTAATCAATTCAAAGTGTTAACACTCGCAAAATCTTTTCGTATATTTACTAAAATATATGAATTTTATATTGTTGATCTCAAATACACAAATTTTAAAATTCTCCCATATATTTACCCAAATAAATAAATCTCTCTTTAAAATGATATACTTGATAACTTTTAATATAAAAATATAAAAAAATAACATGAAAAATAAATGTAGAATAATATATTAGAAATAAGATAAATAAGTACCAGTAGAATGTGCTTGAGAAAACGCTATCTTTTGAAAATAATTTCCAGCTTTCACGATCCTTTAAACACTGCAATTCATATAGGTATCCTCTTCTATCTGCATGCGAAATTATCTCTTTGTTCCGAGAGGTGAGCAAGAACTTGCTGTTAGTGTTCATTGCAACTGGAAAAGCAGACTTAAGACTATCCCAAGCCTCTATGCTCCAAATGTCATCTATTATCACCAAACATTTGTTATCCTTCAAGAAGTTATGTAATATCTCTGCTAACTCTTCATCTCTGTCAGCATTGTTTATTAGTCATATAGTTTTAAATTAATTTCTTGTTAGTCAGTTAGTAGTTATTTTTCTGTTATTTTCGGTTACTTCCCTTCCCTGCTTGTATACAACAATACGTTAGCATCCAATATACTTGAGCAGTTTTCTTTTATTATTCTACATGGTATCAGACGTTATTTTTTGCTTTCTCCATAATCTGCATTCTTGATTCCCTTTTCTTCCAATGGTACTTCATGATACTATGCTGCCTTCTAGCCCATACTATCTGCATCCAAATGAAAATCCAGCTTTGGTTCTTGTTTCTCCCGTCTTATCAAGCTCGAACTATCACTCTTGGTCTCGAGCTATGACAATGGCATTTCTATCCAAGAACAAGCTCCAGTTTGTTGACGGCACCATCACGGTTCCACCTCGAACGGATCCTCTTTATTCTGCCTGGGAACGATGTAACACTATGGTGCTTTCTTGGTTGCACCATTCCATCTCGCCCTCGATCATGAACAGTGTTCTTTGGCTCGACTTTGCTTATGATGTTTGGCGCGATCTTCGTGAACGCTTTTCTCAAGGTGATGTTTTCCGCATTTCTGCTCTCTAAGAAGAGATCAATGCTTTTAAGCAAGATGATCGTTCCGTTACTGATTACTTTACTGAGTTAAAAATTCTCTGGGATGAGTTGATGAATTTTCGACCAATTCCAATTTGTTCCTGTTTACCATCTTGCTCTTGCGGTGTTTTTGTCACTCTCCAGAAATATCATGATAACGACTATGTTATTCGTTTTCTTAAGGGTCTCCATGACCGGTTTGCTGTTGTTCGTTCTCAAATCATGCTTATTGATCCCTTGCCTCCAATCAACAAAGTATTTTCCCTGGTTATTCAACAAGAACGTCACCTTCCTCCTGGCTCTCCTCAGTTGTTTGTTAGTAACACACTGCGCCACCACACTTCTTCAAAGAAATCTCAGGCTAAATCATTTACTGATTCACGGCAATATACCTTCTGTGGCAAATCCAAGCATACTGTTGATTCTTGTTATGAAAAGCATGGATATCCACCTGGTTATAAGTCTCGAGGTTGGACCTCTCGTGCACACACAGCCCTTAATGATTGTGCTTCACAACCTTTGGACTCTTTGCAGCATGTTGATATTTTGCCATCTGATCCTTCTGTTACTTTGACACAAGATCAGTTGCAACAGCTACTTGCATTACTTCCAGCATCTACCTCCCCACCTCATGTTACCAATACTGCTTCTTCCTTACAACCAAACCCTTCCCCATCCTCAGGTAACCTCTTTTCTCTTCAATCCCATCATTGGATCATTGACACAGGTGCCACTGATCATATTGCTCACTCTTTATCGTTTTTTGCTTCTTTTCATTCCATTAAACCTATATACATCAGCCTTCCAAATGGCACTAAAGTTTGTGCTCGAATTTCTGGTACAGTCATTTTCAATAATAGTCTTTACATTACTAATGTTCTCTATGTCCCTCAATTTACCTTTAATCTTTTATCTGTCACTAAACTCACTGCTATATTACCTTGTTCATTTACCTTTCATAAAACTCATTGTTCTATACAGGCTCTTCCTTCTTCGAAGATGATTGGTACAGCTAGAGTGCTCCATGGTCTTTATATTTTGGACTCCCCAGCTCAAACTTTTTCCATTTCTGCTCCCATTGCCTTGTCAGCCAACACATCCTCCTATTCCCTTTGGCATCATCGTCTCGGTCATCTTTCCGATTCTAGACTAAAACTACTTTTCCCTTACATTCCTTCTTTGTCTTTGTCAAATAATGCACCTTGTAAAGCCTGCCATTTGGCCAAACAAAAGAAATTATCTTTTCCTGTAAGCACTTCTGTTTCCAATAAAATTTTTGAACTTGTTCATGTTGATATTTGGGGTCCAACTGATGTTATTTCCATTACTGGTCATCGTTATTTTTTAACCATTGTTGATGATTTTAGTCGCTTTACTTGGATTATT
This sequence comes from Gossypium turneri, assembly GCA_008044935.1. Taxonomy (NCBI): domain Eukaryota; kingdom Viridiplantae; phylum Streptophyta; class Magnoliopsida; order Malvales; family Malvaceae; genus Gossypium; species Gossypium turneri. Next base: position 54,327,144 of record CP032571.1, read on the forward strand.
TTATTGAAAGCAAAATCTGAAGTTCGTACTCACATTCAGAATTTTTTCACACTTGTTGAAACTCAATTCTCATCCAAAATTAAAGTCATTCGATCTGACAATGGTTGTGAGTTTGCCATTCCAGCCTTTTATGCTTCCAAAGGCACAATTCATCAAACTACATGTGTTGAAACCCCACAACAAAACGGTCTTGTAGAACGCAAGCACCAACATATTCTTAATGTTGCACGGGCTCTCTTATTTCATTCTCATTTGCCTAAGCATTTTGTTCGTGAAAAAGTGTTGTCCGGTGTTGTCAAATTGCTTCCTTGTTCTTCCAAAGACCAGCTTGCTGACATCTTCACCAAAGCTCTGGCTGCTGTTCCCTTCTAGCTTATTTTGTCCAAGTTGGGACTGTTTCCCATTCACTCTCCAGCTTGAGGGGGGCTATTAGTCATATAGTTTTAAATTAATTTCTTGTTAGTCAGTTAGTAGTTATTTTTCTGTTATTTTCGGTTACTTCCCTTCCCTGCTTGTATATAACAATACGTTAGCATCCAATATACTTGAGCAGTTTTCTTTTATTATTCTACATTGTTTTCAATTTGAAGACTAGATAAAATGTCTTCCAAACTCTTACTTTTTGAATTGTTGAGAAACATATACCCAAGCCAAGCGATTGAAATGACCAATAACTTGATTATGGCGGAATATTTTCTTGGCAAGAGTGGTCTTGCCAATACCACCCATTCCCCATATGGAAACAACCTTGCAATCGCTTTCGTCATCAACAAGAATTGACACCAACTTCTTGATATCATCATGCAACCCAACAACATTGTCGTCGACAATATGAGGATAAGGCCGCCTCAATTCTCGCCTTTGATTTGAAGAACTTGACCCTGCTCCATCCCTTGGCTGTTTTACATCATAGGTTTGCAATCGGCGAGTCAATTGGGTGATTCTGGCTGTGATTTTCTGAATCTCACACTTGGTTTGGCAGAGCAACCCTCAATCGTTAAGGATGCAAGCAAATCTTTTGATGACATTAGAGAAACCTCCTTTCCTTCTAGGTGCAACTTTGAGAGCAAAAGTCTCGATCACATCTTCGGCATCATACGCCAATTCTCTGATTTCATTAATACTGGTGCGCACCACCTCATTATCAACTTTCCTCGCGTCTGCCTCCTTCAGGAAACTTTGCATCCATTCAAGCTCCTTTTGCAAATCCTCAACTTGGTCCTTCACGCCCATCAATGATGTGGCTTCCTGAATTAGCAACCTCCCAACAGTCTGTATAACGGATGAAATGGCTGAGGAATCCATGATTTTTGTTTTTTTAAAAAATTCAAAGCAAAAAAAACCTTTGCTTTCTAATAACATTGATATTGACCCTTTATGGTGTTCAAGGTTTTAAACAAAGAATCAATCTTGCTTGCGGAACGGGTTTAAGTGATTCAAAAAGTTGCACAAAAGCTTGAAGCAAAGAACAAACAGGGAACACGACAAGCAAAAGAATAAGGAATAAAAGTTTCCACCAAAGAAGTAGTAATTGGCAAAACAAAGTACGTATAAATAATAAAGAAGGGAAGACCCAATCTTTGTAACCCGATGAACCATGGGTGAAATAGACGTATTTCTTCAAATTCAACTCAATATTGACGAACTATAGGTGAAACAAAATTAAAAGGAGAGGCATGCAAAATTTGAGCTAAAGAGAAATAAAATTAACAGAAAAGACAAGAAGCTGAGGAGTCATATTTTTTATAATAAGAGTATTTAATTATAAGTTGTAGACCAAACCAAAGAGGTTCCATTAATCAACGGACATAGTAAAGTAGAAGATACAATATAACATCAAAATAGAACATTTTACAACATTAAATCGAAAATTGCTTGAAACTAGTAAAAATAAAAAACCGAGACAAGAATCAGTGATTTGACCGATTCAACCATTAGTTCGGTTATTAGAACACTCTATATGACACTCTAATAGTATATGATGTGGCATAATCTCGTAATGCCATGTAATCATACTTTTATAATTTTCAAGTATAGGAACCAAAATGAATCTAGTTGCCAAGTTCAAGTTTCAAAGTGGATAAAAAAAGTACATATACTAAAGTGGAACTAGCTGCCAAGTATAGGGACCAGAAATTATATTGCCCATAAAAGAAAAGTAAAAAACAAAAAATGAAAGTGAAATGGGACATGGGACATGTAAGCAGGCCAAGATATGGATTACAATTGAAACAGAAAAAGGCCAGATTTATATTCTTTTTGTTATTTGATGGAACTTCTTTTATGTTCAAATCAAATAATTAAGTGATAACCAAAAGTAGGAGGGGAAGAAACAAAATTAAAAGGAGAGGCTAAACAGAAATAAAATTAATAGAAAAGAGAAGAAACCAAAGAGGGTTCATTAATCAACGAACACCATAAAGTAGAAGATAGAATACCACATCAAAATCGACAATTTTACAACACTAGAAAGAGGGTGGCCAAAGATCAGCATCAACAAATAGCAGCCTCCTTTTACCTAGAATATAAATACAAGTCATTATTAAACTTAGGTTGAAATCAGGGTCCGATTATTTTCTGAATAAAAAGATTATCCAATGAAATATTAACAAAATTGAACAAGTACTGGTCGTCATGATTTAAAAAACCTAGTTTCAAATGGATTACCTTATTGATGCATCCAATTGAGCACGACACCACACTTGACACTTGGTTCTCCTGAAAAAAAGAATGTCAGTTTCATTGATTTACAAATTTGCAAAATCATGCATACTCTGTTTTTCCCTAGAAACTAAATTCTACGCAAATTATTTCAAAGAGTATGGATGACAGTTCTACCGGGGAGAAGAAGAGATTATAAATGCATACCCTGAATTCATAGGTTTTTAATCAAGAAGAAGTGATAAATTTCACACATGGTAGATATTATAAAATATGATGGAAGGAATGTGTTGGACTTTGTAGAAATCTTCTCTTCCTTGCACCATTTTATCTTTAAATTCCTTTGGCATACCCCGAATCTTCAATTCTTGGAGGGTTGTAATGAATCTCAATCCATCTGGAATCATCTTCAGTTTTTTACAACCATAAATCTCCAAATAGCGTAGAGCAGGCATGGCTCCTTCTTCCACCTCCCACTCCTCCAAATTCGAAAGCCAAATAAGGGTTAGAGACTCAAGTTTAGGAAAATGGAGTGCAGAGCAAACCATTTCCTTTCCAATGAAAGCATAGTCAAATAATTCCAGAACCCTTAAATTGGGCAGCTTCTCTAGTGTTGGCATAGGATCTTCCACAAGCTTGCACCCTATCAAGTGTACATAAGCGATTCTCGAAGAGAAATGGTGAAAATCTGGTAACTTCTTTATCTTCACTCGTAAAATCAACTCACACAAATTAACACAAGTTGAAAGGAGGTAAGCTAATACTTTTGGATCTATTCCTTCATCATTCCAAATAGACAAGGACCGAAGGCAGTCACTTGCTATAATTGGCAGATTCTTATCCAGCTCCTCCTTAAAATCATCAATATTGAATGGCCCAAGAATCCCCAACTTTCTAAGTTTTGTGAACTTGGAAAGATCTGCAACGAAGCAGTTCCTTGTGTTGAAGTCGATTAGTGTTAAAATGTTTGTCAATGTGTGCAGCTTCAATTTGGTCTCATCAGTCATGCTCCGCGGGAGATAGAGATGTCTTAACTGTTCCAACTTCCATATTATGTTAGGTACATTCATAGCACCATCATCAGCTTGACTAGAAATTCTTAAATCCAAGGTTTGCAAACACCTTAAGTTGCCCAGAGACGAAGGGATTTTTCGCCAAATGAATTCAATACCACATAAATTCAAGAATCTAAGATGGATGAGATTACCTATAGCACTAGATAACTTAAATCCCGAATATCCGTTCTTTTCAAATCTTAAAACTCTAAGCTTCTTAAAATTTCCAAACATGTAGTTCCAAGATCTCTGCCATTTCAAAATTACACAAACGAAGCAGACAACCCACCGAAAATCATCCTCATCCCTTAGACAGGGTTCTAATTCCAAAACAAACGGGTCCGAAAAGAACAAGATGGATCTAAGAGGGATACTACTTTTAATGCGCTGAACATGAATGTGATGATGTACAGCAATTCTACGGACTGCCCTCGTATTGGATGGAGACAATGAGGAATCATTGATGATGCTGAGAAAATTTTCTTGCTTTGCTATGGACAGGCAAAGATCTCTCATTAGATCGTGCATGTGGCAAGTTCTGACCTTGAAGGTTGCGTCTCTTTCCCCAACTTGAACCATACACCTTTCCACAAGCTCATCTAAGAAGTCTTCTGCAACATCCTCCATAACTTCTCCATTTCCTTCATCCTCTGTTGATGACACAATGCCTTCTGCAACCCACAGTTGAATCAATGTTTCTGCAGGTATCTGGAAATCTTCTGGAAATTGACTCAAATAAAGGAAACATGGTCTTAAATAAGGTGGCAAATCATCATAACTCAAGGCTAACACATGCTCAATTTGTTGGGCACCTTTTCCTTTCTTTAAGTATGATTTAGCATTTTTACGCACGATTTGCCATTCATGTATTGAACTCTTTGTAGCCAAAATGCCTCCCAATACAATGATGGCTAATGGCAACCCTCGACAGCTATTAACCATGTCTTTCCCTAACTCTTCCAGTTCTGGATCAACTATGTTTTCTGTAAAATAACAAGCAATAAGAACACCAAATTACTTCTCTATTTTAATCATCAAATTTTAGTCTATCTTGAAAGAGTAGCTAATATCATCGAATTGTATTATTTTAGTTACTAAACTATTAATAATAAAATAACAAATTAAGGAGGTAGGTTAAATGATAAAATACATATTCAAATAGAATAAATTTGTTAAGTAAATATTTTAAGTTTTAAAGTTGACAATATATTATAGAGGGGGGAAGTATTATATCAATACATTTCTTTTTAGTTTACTAAAACTAATATATGTAATAAAAAATTTCTCAAAATAATAAATAAATTTAGAAATTTAGTACTAAACAAAATATACTATTAGATATAAGGATAAAGAATATAGTCTTGAACTTGACAATATTTTTCAATTTTATTCTTGAAATTTTTTTTATTTACATTAGAACTTGACAATTTGTTTTTAATTTGATCCCTGAACTTGGATTTTGTTGACACTATAAGATTATACTATGTCATCACTTGAAATTTTTTAAAAAATAATATAAAATCTAAAATTTAAAAAATATAGCTAATGACATTGTATAATCTCAGAATATCACATCATTATATATTAACTAAATCCAAGTTTAGAGCGCAAATTATAATAACCATTAAGTTTCAAAAGTAATATGGACCAGAAAAATTCAAAGGCTTAGGTAGAAAATGTTATTTTATCCTTTAAATATATGATAATTTTTCATATATAATCGAGTTAATTTAAAGAAAAATTCACAGTACCACCTGTAGTTTCACTCTTTTAGATACTTAGCTCATTAAGGAAGTATGACGTGGCATTTTTACGCTAGTAAAACACGGGCACGTGGCACCCGCATCACATATCACTCTTGTTATTACAAGTGAAAAGAGAAACAAATATTAAAAATGATTTTAAAATCTAAAAATTAAAATAATTTAATAAAATATTTTTAAAATATTAAAATATTTTAAAATTATTATTTATAAATATATATATTTTTAAATAATCTGGCTGGAGATCTTATTAATTCAAAAAAAGTGCAGTAACAAAATCCAAAATAAACAAAAGAACAAGCAGCTTAAAAGCCACCTCCCTAACAAGCAATCCCCAGCCGAAATAATTACTCCCTCGGTAATGAAAGAAACATCTAAAAAATATGGAACTGAAAATATTTATGTTTTTGAAATTTTTAATATTTAAAAATTTAATAAACATTTTAAAATTGAAACAATTAAAAAAACATAGAAAAATAAAAATAAAAATGTTTATGTTTTTAAAATTTTAAAACATTATATTCTTTCTTATTTTTAAAATAATTTGTAATATTTTCTTTCTTTCTCCACTATAATGAAAGTAGCATGTGATGCGAGTGGCATGTATCAGCGTTTCATTAATTATAAAATTATCACGTCATTTTTCTAGGATAAAGTGTTTAATGAAAATTAAGTGACAAAAACACATATTGATCCTATAAAGTAATATATATTAATATCTTTTAGTGAATGAAAACTTACAAATTTCAAATAAGATTAAGTCATATTAAAAATAACAAAAGTTAAATATTGTTTTGTTAAGTTTTAGTTTGGGTAGTCGTATTTTTCTTTTATTGATTTTTCAATATATCTATGAGAGTAAGCTTAGTAATTAATCTTTTGCATTTAGTAGATCTATTAAAAGAGCAGATGATGGCCATAAGTTTTAAAACTGCTCCATACCCAGATTCACTAAACGATAGTCTTATTTCTTTTAATTACTATAGTTGTCTTATTATTATTCTCTCGTCATCACTAATTTAAAATATAAATACATAACTAACCATCATAATGAAGTATTAATAATATTTAATTATTTTAAGAATGTGTTTGGATGAGAAATTTTAAAATTTTCTGGATTTTTAAAATGCTACCATTTTAGAATTTATCAATTCAAAGTATTAACGCGTGTAAATACTTTATTTGGATAAATAAATGATTTAAGAAAAATTATGTTATTAGAATTTTACAAATTAAAAAATAAAAATAAGAAGAATAATATTAGAAATAAATAATTTAATAGATTTCAATATGGATATATTTTAAAATTTTACAATAATTTTAATAAAATAAATTTTAAAAAACATACTAGAATTAAATAAAAATAATTTTTGAAGTTTAAGTTATTTATTTTATAGTGAGAACCTTTTCAAAATGAAATAAAATTACAATGAATTTAAAGAAGTATGACGTGGCATTTAAAGAAAACTTCACAGATACCACCCGTAGTTTCATTCCATTAGATACTTTACCCCTTAAAGAAGTATGACGTGGCATTTTTAGGCCAATAAAGCATTGGCACTTAGCACCCACATCACTCTCGTTTTAAAATCTAAAAATTAGAAAGTTTTAAAAAAAATTAAAAAATTCTAAAATTATTAATTATAAACATTTTAAAAATATGGAACTCAAAATAATTATATTTTTTGAAATTTTTAATATTAAAAAATTCAAAAAAAATTAAAAATTAAAAATTTTCAAAAAAAATTGAAAAACATAGAAAAATAAAAGAAATAAATTATTTATATTTTTGAAATTTTGAATATTTAAAAATTCAATAAAAATTTGAAATTAAAAATTTCAAAACAATTGAAAAACATAAAAAACAAAAAAAAAATTATGTTTTTAAAATTTTTATTCTTTCTTATTTTTAAAACAATTTTTTAATGTATTTTTGTTACTTCACTATAACGAGAATGACATGTGAGGAGAGTGGCACGTGTCAACGTTTCATTAGCTACAAAAGTGCCATGCCATTCTTCCATCATGCGAATTAAAATGTTTAATGGATACGAGGTATAGTTACGAAGCAAAATGCATATTAACCCTATAAAGTAATATATATATTAATAAAAAATTCAAATAAAATTTTAAAAATAACAAAATTTAAATGAAGTTTTAATTTGGGTATTCATGTTTTTTTCCTTTTTGATTTTTCAATATATCTACCAGAGTGAATTTTTACGTTTAATAGATCTATTAAAAGAGTAGATGCTAACTATAAATTTTAAAACTACTACCTACCTAGACTCACAAAAAGATAATCGTATTACTTTTAATTACTATAGTTGTCTTATTCATTAGAATTTAGCTCTTGTCATCACTAATTCAAAATGTAAATAAGCTATACTTTACAAATTTGTTGAAAATAGTTGTCATTTTTACCCAAACAAATATTTACCCACATTTTACTCCAAATGTAAATGCATAGCTATCGAATTTAAAATTCTCCCTTATTTTTATTCAAACAAATAAATTTATTTTTTGAATTTTGAAAACTTTGATACAAATATAATTCCTTTTATAAATCTCTCATTCAAAAATAAATGTTAAAATTTGATGTACTTTATAACTTTTAATATAAAAATATAAATAAAATAACATGAAAAATAAATGTAGAATAATATATTAGAAATAAGATAAAGATAGTAAGTACCTGTAGAATGTGCTTGAGAAAATGCTATCTTTTGAAATAATTCCCAGCTTTCAGCATCCTTTAAACACTGCAATTCATGTAGGTATCCTCGTCTATCTGCATGCGAAATTATCTCTTTGTTCCGAGAGGTGAGCAAGAACTTGCTGTTAGTGTTCATTGCAACTGGAAATGCAGGTTTAAGACTATCCCAAGCCTCTATGCTCCAAATATCATCTAATATCACCAAACATTTGTTATCCTTCAAGAAGTTATGTAACTTCTCCGCTAATTCTTCATCTCTGTCAGCATTGTTTCCAATTTGAAGACTAGATAAAATGTCTTTCCAAACTCTTATTTTTTGGAATTGTTGAGAAACAGATACCCAAGCGAAGTGATTGAAATGACCTTTAACTTGGCTATGGCGGTATATTTTCTTGGCAAGAGTGGTCTTGCCAAGACCACCCATTCCGCATATGGAAACAACCTTGCAATTGCTTTCGTTATCAACAAGAATTGACACTAACTTCTTGATATCATCATGCAACCCAACAACGTTATCGTCGACAATATGAGGATAAGGCCGCCTCAATTCTCGCCTTTGATTTGAAGAACTTGACCCTGCTCCATCCCTTGGCTGTTTTACATCATAGGTTTGCAATCGGCGAGTCAATTGGGTGATTCTGGCTGTGATTTTCTGAATCTCGCACTTGGTTTGGCAGAGCAACCCTCCCTCGTTAAGGATGCAAGCAAATCTCTTGATGACATTACAGAAACCTCCTTTCCTTCTAGGTGCAACTTTGAGAGCAAAAGTCTCGATCACATCTTCAGCATCATACGCCAATTCTCTGATTTCATTAATACTGGTCCGCACCACCTCATCATCAACTTTCCTCGCGTCTGCCTCCTTCAGGAAACTTTGTATCCATTCAAGCTCCTTTTGCAAATCCTCAACTTGGTCCTTCACGCCCATCAACGATGTGACTTCCTGAGTTAGCAACCTCCCAACAGTCTGGACAACAGATGAAATGGCTGAGAAATTCATGATTTTTGTTTTTTGTTTTTAATTCAAAGCAAATAAAATCTTTGTTTTCTGATAACATCGATATTGCCCCTTTATGGTGTTCAAAGTTTTAAACAAATAATTAATCTTGCTTGTGGAACGGGTTTAAGTGATTCAAAATGTTGCACAAAAGCTTAAGAATAACATATTAATTATTAACCATTCCCAGCTGCAAGCTTGAAGCAAAGAACAAACGGGGAACACGATCAACTTTGTTCGCTAAAGGGAAGACCAATTCCCGCTTTAATATATTATGTATATCACTGAACCACATCAATCAATTTATTTACATTGGCTCTTGATCTTTTACATAGTCAGTGTTCAACAAAATTACTCTTATCTCATAACCCACATCTTTTCCATTTTTTCTGAAAGCAAAGACGAAATTTTTGTAGTAAAATCTTTATTTTCTGATAACACTTATTTATGATGTTCATAGTTTTAAGTGAAGAATTGGTCTTGCTTGTGGAAAAGGTTCGAGTGATTCCCATGACAGAAAAAAAATTGATTCTTACCCTCCCGATGAGACAGATATTCTGAAGAAAAGCTTAAGAATAACACATAAATTATTAACCAATCTGAGCTGCCAGTGTAAGCAAAGAACAAAGGAGGGGATATAATACCAATATATAAGTGCTGATATATTGCATTCTTAATAGAAGATATAAGTTTAAACATTGAAGATGACATTAATAGAAGAGAGAATCACAAACTATAAAATAGACATGAAAAATAATATTCTTTCACTAATGCAAAACCAATTCGTGTATTATATACATATATATGCATATCATGGCATCACATCAATGTATATTAGATTATTTAATTATATGTTATTTAATGCTAAGTAAATACATTTAACTTAAATCATGCTCAAATATGTTGACTGAATTTTAGTTCGGTTGAGATTGACAATATTTTCAGTGTAGGAGGACGTGAATTTAAACATGTTGAATTGTACTTATCTTCCTAATTAAAGATTGGTGAGATATTATGAATAGTTCTAGACTTTATATATAAAAATCATGCTCGAATTAGTGATTTAGGATTCGAATCAAACTAATTCCATTCACTATTTGAAGTGAATTAGTAATTTAGGATTCGTCCTCAAACTAAAGCCATCCACTCTTTGAAGTCCATTATGTCTTCCAATGCTTGCAAAGAACATTCTCCCAAGTTGTATAGCTCAGGCAACCAATTAAGGCAAACTTGGAATATAGGCTCCTTTGTAAGGAAAAGGATATTGCTCCACCAAAGCAAGGAACAAGGTGGGAGACAATAAAGTTTGTTCATGTTGTCACATCTAATGCGGTTGTTGTTGTGATTAAAATAGTGGCCACAATTTTAAGTATAGTTTCATTGTTTTACTTGTCTATTTTTAGAGTTTGGCAAATTTTTAAACAAAAATATTGGGCTAATATTTTGAAGATATTTGGACGAATAAAGCCAAATATGAAGACCAATTGAACAGGAGTTGAAGACTTGAAAATTAGTTTCTTGCAAGTTAAGTCAAGTTTCTTGTGGAATAAGTAAAATCACTTTCTATAGTTGAAGACTTTAAATTGCACTGAGATTCTTATAGAAGTATTATCTTATGTTGTTTTTTGGTTTTACTTTATAGAAAAGTAATTAGACTATAACTCTAATGTAAACAAAACTTAAGTAATATATAAACTTAAGTTTTGTCTTGGTTAAAAGAGTAAAAGAGAGACTGAGAGATTAAAAGAGGACAAAATGTTCAAGCGATAAACGTTTTATGTGTGCATTGTTTCTATAAGTAATCAATAGAGTCTCTTGAATTGCAAAACTAAGCTTTCGAGGGAGAAGTTTAGTGGGAGAGTGATTTAATCTTTATACAATTTTGAGGTCACTAAATTAGTGAGTGTTAAACCAGTATTAGAACTTAAATCATTGATTGTACTTATGAGAAAGAACAGTGGATCATTGCTCTAGACAAGGCCAGTAGATGTAGACTGAATTCAAATTACGTAAACAATCTTGATGTTCATTTTTATCTTTTAAGCGCTTTTAGTTTCGTATAAAGACTGTGGCCACGATTCCAATCACTATTACAACCACAGTTTTTGGTTACGAAGTAAATAACCCTTATTTTTTTAGTTCACGAGTTCACCAAATAAGATTGTAGTAATTGTCAAAGCAATGTATATTTATAAATAATTAGGGCAAACCAAATTATTTTACTAAAATCCAATCTTGTTTTAACAAATACATTTATTATTACTTCCAATTTAGTTCTATTTTCGTCAAGTCTACGGGTTCGGGTCTTGTTAATTTGGGTACTTTCTATTTCAATCCTCTGTGACTTGAATTGATTTTTTTTTTTTTAGAATTTGCGATACATAAATGACTTTACCTGCAGATTATTTTTCATAAAGTCGTTTCATGGTCTTGTTTTTATTGATTGAATTCTTAAAATTAAAAGTAAATAAATATATATTAAATGTATAAAAACTATAGGGATTAAGAGCACAATTAGATCATAATATAATTATATTATTTAAATAAATTGTATGGAGTTGAAAAAAACTCCTAAGGTGAAATATTTGTATGTTTTTTTTTTTTGATTAAACAAACAAAATCAATTTAAAGGAATATCTTCGACTAAATGAAGACCACCGTTTCTATTAAAAATCATTTTAGTAATATATATAAACCGCTTCAAAGCTCATTTCGTGAGGAATATACTCAAGCTATCATTGACCAATGTCTAATAACTTCTGTTGAATGCGCCTGCCTTGGAGAAGGATTCCTGAATAGCTTGAAAAGCTTTCTGACTATCTATTCTAATCAATACCCCATCGTACTTTCAACTTTTTAAAATCTTCAAGCCATCAAGAATATTGGCATGTGTCTTTGAGTAATATTAAAAAGGTAGTTATTTGATATACAATCAATGAAGTCTTTTATATGTCATTTATATAAAATATTATTTATAATAATTTGTTTAAAAATTATTTCATCGTTAATAAATAAATTTATTTTTAATTTGTTTTTAAAAAAGAGAATAATAAATCTATACACTATATATAAAAGGAGTTTCCAATGCATTCTTTAATGACACATGTCTCAAGCTAATAAACAAAGAATGTTTTTTTTTAGATAATATAATGATGGTAAAATTTCAATTTTGATCTTTATACTATATTCAAGTTTTGAATTTAATTTTGACATAATTTGGCATTTCGACTTTTATAATTTCATTGTAAGTCTAAATACTTCATTCTGATTAAAATGTTGACCTACACATATCCCGATGCACAATC